>OZ016475.1:5721067-6001067 GCA_963966605.1 Caenorhabditis sulstoni
AAGACGTCGTCCTCCTGATTCAGAAGACGTCGTCCTTCCTGATTCAGAAGACGTCGTCCTTCCTGATTCAGAAGACGTCGTCCTTCCTGATTCAGAAGACGTCGTCCCTCCTGATTCCGAAGACGTCGTCCCTCCAGATTCAGAAGACGTCGTCCCTCCTGAATCGTATCAAATCTCTCTCTCTCTCTCGCCGCCGCCGCCGCGCCGCCGCCACTTTCTTTCTTTCCTTCTGAATTATTCAATACCGTATTTTGGACCTCCGCAGCTTTTTTGCTTTTCGCCTTCCATTATGCAGATCAGAAATAGCGGCCGGCTTTTCGTCGAGACAAACAAACGAGAGCCGGAAGCGGAAGCGAACCTCGGATCGCCGCGTGTCGCAAACGCGCTCCACGGCTCTCCCGTGACCTACTTGCTCCCTTCGTGTTTTCGTGTCGAGACCCGCCGATCTTCAGACTAATGTCCTCGTATTCTCTCGCGTTGCTCCCTTGTTTTGAGGATCATCCCGCCTCTCCCTCCCCCGTTTTTCGACGAAAACCCTCCCCCTTCTCTTCGTTTTTTCGGCCCTAATCCGGCTGATAGTTCTCGCGACGGCACAGATTAGGCCAATTGGGGAGGGCTCCGCGAGCCTTCCGCGTACTTTTCAACACAACTTTCGGGTGCTCACGGAGCACCGCCAGAGGCCATCTCGATCTTTCTCTCGGTGGGAAAAACGACGTGACTCGTCGAATTAGTCACTTTTCTCCCGTTTTGACCTACTTTTCCATCCCCCGCGACTACCGTAATCCGGTTCGACGCCCCTTAGACGACGTCACCTGGCTCGTTTCGTAAATCTGTTGTGACAGTGATGTTTAGTCTTCTTTTTCTTCTTCTTCTTCTCCTCCGTTTTTCTCATAACGACGAACCGAATCAAAGTCATTTTTCTTGAAATTCGAGAGGAGTTCGAAAAACAACAAGGACGCGAGCTCTCTTGAAAAGCCACAAAGTACAGTAACCGCGGTCCGCTCCCCTTTAACGAAAATCGCTTTTTTTCCTGTCTTCAGAGTGAAAACAAGACGTTTTTCGGTTTGTCCAATTACGAAATGAACCTCAGACGGCGAGAGGAATTCGTTTTTTCACCCGGTACTCAGGAAGAATTACGAGAGAAACTTGCTCTTTTCCGCAGGAAGAATCCAATCAGACAAATGGAAAGTGGGAAGAAAAAGAAGACGTCAGGTCGCGACAGAAGAGTCTAGTTGAATTCAGAAGACGACGTCAGATGACTTCGGAAGTCGCTTCTAAAAACGAATGTTTTCTCGTTGTGACGACTTCAGAAGTCTTCTAATCCTTCTTTTGCCTTTTCTTCCAACGCCTTCTGACTTCTTCTTCTGAATCGTCTCCTTATCGGAGTGCTAATACTGTTCCGTTTCTATGGCCAATTACCGCGAGAAGCACGTCTCCGGAGACGGGCGTCGATCCGAAAACAACGGAAAGTGCGGCGTCGTCTGTGCTGGTCTTCGAGAAGAGTCTCTCAGTTGCTCCGCGAGCTCCGGCTCTCAGTTGCTCCGCGAGCTCCGTCTCTCAGTTGCTCCGCGAGCTCCGCGAGCTCCGTCTATCTCTCTCTTGCTCCACAGTCCTCCAGACACCCGAAAAACTTGAACAATCATGATTCATTAGGCATTGAAAGGGAAGAAAAGAGAAGAAGGGGGGGATATTTTGGCGGTGACACATTTGTGGCATGTGTTTGTCGTTCGCGAAGATACGTAATCCATTCGCTCCGCCCTACCTGGATCCTCTCATTAGCACTCTGACGGTCTCGAATGGCTCGAGCAGCAAGATGCTCGCCGAGCCGACAACTCATTAGTTTACATAATGTCTCCTCGTCTCTCCGCCCGCCTTCACAAGCACCCATTGTGCGTGTTTTAATGAAATCTCGCTCTCCTGGCGAGTTCGAAGTTCCCATTCTGTTGTTGGTTTCGACGCCCCGTTCCGTATGTTGTGCTCATCTGTACTCGTCTTCAGCTCATTAGCCGCCCGTGTTCGAGAGCACCTCTCCTCTCGAGCCGCCGCCGCCGCCGCGACGTCATCCAGTACAAAACAGCCACGTGGCCCTCGTCCCTTCCTGCAGCTTAATCCCGCTCTAAGCTAAGCCTAGCGCTCGCCGTGCTCGGCTCCTCCTGTCCCGTACTATTGGGTTTCACCAGCAGCTTCCGCCTCTCTCTCTCTCTCTCTCTCTCTCCCGCCACGTCACCACCTTCCATTTGGCTTCTCCCTCTCTCCTTTTCTGTTGCTTCTTCTTCTTCTTCTTCTTCTTCTGCAACTGACACCATCCTCTCCTCTTCTTCTCATCACCCCTTCAGCTCAAAAAAGGGGCGGAGCCACCGCGCGGGCGGGCTCAGCCGTTTTTTCGGGCGACGAAGGGCGGTACCACTACGCGCGCGCGCGCAGAGCCCCCTCCGGTCGCGAGGGCACTTTGATATAACTCTTTTTTGCTGTGACATCTGGAAGAGGATTCAGAAGACGTGTGCCCTCTCCTTTCCATCCGGACTTGCGTTCTCGCATTACTTCCTACTCTGAATTTCCGATTCTCTCTCCCGCTCTCCACGATCTCGTTTCCCCGTTTTCCAGCCCTTTTTCGTCCCGTTCAGACCCTTCGCACGGATACAAATTTGCATACTTTCGAACTTTCGCTCCTTCGTTTTCTCCGTTTTTTCGTTCGCCCTAACTCGGTTTCTCGGACCGAAAAGGTCCGAACAAAAAGGTCACAAGACGAAGTTCTTCCTGCCTTTCTCCTCTTCTCGAATAAATCTCGTTTTCTCTCTCTCTCCCTTTTATCAACGGAGCACACTTGCCTGCAGGTCAGAAATGAGCTGCATGGGCCTCAACTCGACGGAGCTCCAGGATGCTCGCGACTACTTCAAACAGGTCTGTCAACGCCAAAAAGAAATGAAAACAGGGAACCAGAAAGACCCCCCGCCACCGAAAATTTGTGCGCATTTTTTCACACCTAATTATTAGGTTTTGCTCATTTCTCCTCTCTTTTCCTTTCTTTTTCTCAGCCCCTCCCAAGAAAAACATGCGTGAACACACACACACACACTGACAAAATATACATTAATTATCGTCTGAATCATATTTTTTTCGTTGGTGATGACAAGGCTCGGAGCTCGTCGCATTGGGAGGGAAGGTGTCGAACGGAGCACCTTTTTGCACCCGAGAAGAATCGCTCGCGACGCCGCCGCACAGAAATCGAATCATCGCCAGAAGAAGAAGAAGAAGAAGACGTAGAAGAACGGGCCGGAATCCAATTGAGTCCTTCTTCTTCTTCTTCTTCTTCTTCTTCAACTTGTGCAGCTGTCCTTGCCGGGAAGAGAGGGGGCACGGAAAGTTGAGGCGAAATGAGCTTCATTGCAACTTGTCGTCGCCCATTTCTCCTCGAATTTCGACGCCTTCTTCTACTTCGTCGACGTCTTCTTCTTCTTCTTCTTCTTCTCAATTAGGGCACAACTGATGACGTGAGAAAGGAGAAGAAGAAGAAGAGGAAGAAGACGTTCGGTGTGCGGAAAGGTGTCTAAAAGTGCTCTCCCTTCCAACTCTTCCCGTGTACCGATCTGTAATTCTTAGCGTCGGAAACAAAAAAGGAAGGGAATGAAAACAACGAATCCATCATTTCCCTCTCCCTCTCGTTCTCTCTTCTCGAAAATAGAATTCTTTTCTCATGTTTGCCTTTCTCGGGTTCCCTTCTCTCCCGAGATTTGTCTCTTGCCCAAAAGGCACTCTTATTGTGTGAATCGAAAAGTTCGACTGATTTATGAATTTCATTGGCGAACGACAACGACAAGAAAAAAGAAGAAGAAGAGAATGAGAGATGGGAGGGGATAATGGTGGAAAACAACGAGAGCCGAAGGATGTGGTTCCGAGGAAGAAGGTGTAAACATTTCGAACGTCTTCCGTATACAACAATCCGAGGCGCCTCTCGAGAAAGAGTAAACAGATCTCGCGAGCGGGCGCTCGAAAGGGCACACGAGACCATCGAGGGACGAAGCACTTCTCTTGCAGCTCCTCCTTCCGTTCTCCGCCTCGTTCACCGTCGTCCACAACTACGTGTACGTCTTCTTGTGCGTCGTCGGCGTCTTCGCCAACATCTCGATCGTCGTCGTGCTGCTGCGGCCGGCGATGCGCAAGAGCCCCTTCAACCTGTTTCTCGTCGTGATCGCCGTGTGCGACGCCTCGCTCATGGCCACCTACCTCATGTACAAGCACGTCGAGCTCTGCCACCAGTGGTATTTCTCGTTTCCGTGGGCCATCTACACCAAGTTCTACGCCATCTTTTCGGTTTTCGTCCACTCGTGCAGCCTGTGGCTCACCGTCAACATGGCCATTTTGAGGTGAGCTCGGCAGGAAATGAGAGACGAGTGTGTCCAATTTCCGGTTTCCAGATTCTTGGTGCTCTACAGGGGAAGCCGCTCGGAGACGCGGATCCCGCCATGCAACGGGTTCGGGGCCGCCTTCCTCGCCATCGTGCTCGCTTTCGCGATCGCGTGCATCGGCAGCCTGCCCATCTTCATCCGCTACCGCATCATCGAGGGAGAGGTCGGCGCGGTGCCGGACCTGTGTCTCGAGGGAAAGTACAAGGACGAGTGGAAACCGACCGACCAGATCCGCTTCTACGGACTCAGCCAACCGCTCTGGTGGGACTGCGACTGGGAGCGCATCAACTACTGGATGGCGGCGCTGATCCTGAAGCTGATCCCGTGCCTCCTGCTCACGATCTTCATGACGCTCCTCGTTCGGATGCTCATCGAGGCGCGCGAGCGACGGTCTCGTCTGTGCGGCGGTATGGGCAACGGCAACTCGCAAGCGGAGCGGACGACCGCCATGCTCACCGGCATCGTCGCCATCTTTCTCGTCACCGAGCTGCCGCAGGGCGTGCTCACGTTCGCCGCCGGCGCCCACCCACGACTCACGTTCCTCACTCTTCAGCTGAACAACGTGTTCGACCTCCTCTCGCTCATCAACAGCGCCGTCAATTTCGTGTTGTGCGCTCTCATGTCGCACGTCTTCAGAAGGTGTGTCTGTGTTTTGATTTTCGACGACGACTGTAGGGATTCTCGAAAATTTGACGTGTTGTGTATTGGAATGGGAACACAAAAAGACAAATGAGTCAGAAGAAAAAGGCATCGAGCGAGAAATTGCAGGGAGTTCCTGCAAACGTTCGGAGTGTGCTGCCCGCAATCTTCGGAGAATCACAGCGGAGCGCCGATCAACAAGACATCGAATCGGACGGTGGGTGGAATGCGCTCCATCGGAACGCTCTTCTCTCTCTCTCTCTCATGATGAGAAGAGAAATGATCGTCGGTCTCGACAACTGTCGCAACATTTCCCTTCTTTGCAGATCCTCTCCACATTCAGCAGCATCGCGAAGCCGAAAAACTCGAAGAAGAACGGCTTCTTGCCGGTGCCGACCAACTGTCCGGACGACAAGAACACCGTTCAACTCGAACGAATCAACTAGACGCCGCTTCTCCCATAGGCAATCATTTCTCTTCCCCTAGCTCCCTCCTCTAGAATAGGCGGTTAGCGTCCTCCTCCCCAAATGCGCTCCATCGAACCGAGAGTGCGGTAGAGCGCCCTTGCTCTTCGGAGACGCGACGCCGCGCGACGAGTAGATCAGATATCTTCCCACCACGAGTGCGTGAATACTTAGAACCTTGCCGTCCCGATGCCAAACTTTCCCGTTCTTCCTCTCTCTCTCTGTCTGCAATTACATTTCCCTGCCTCTGTCTGAAAATGTCTGTCCTAATTATTCGCATCAAATGATTTATGCATCAGTTTTCCTCGCTTTTCTCTCATTCATAAATTAGTTGAATTGCTCGAAAAATCTTGGACTTCAATTGGTTTTTTTACGATTCGCGAATCAAAAAATGACGGCGATCCGTTTGTATGCGAAAAGAAAACGAATTGTTTTTCGGGTTGTCGGAATTGGAATCCGAATCTCGAAGCGAGAAGGGAAGCTCTCGAGAAAGAGAAAACAGGAGAGAACCGGGGCCCTGCGGGCGTTCATTTCGACGCATTTCCAGATGAATCACCCTTTTGCCCTTGCGGATCGAACGAGGAAGCTTCGCCGGAAGCACCTCCGCAAACAAGGAATTCCTTGCCATCGAAAGTGAGCTCTGTAACCCGACAGGCTTGAAAAGCACAAAAAACCGACAAAGTTGTTTCAAAATGGTCAACAAAAATTACACCTGAAGGTCAAGAACTTAAACTCCGAGCCGGGCCGGGGCTCTGAAAAATGGCTCACCGAGCTGCTTCTGTCATGGACCTGAACTTCTTTTCCATCGATAAAACATCTCGGAATGTGGGCTCACATAAGAGTCAACAGACAGAAAAGCGGCGGGTCCCGCCACGAAAAAGGGACTCATACCATAAACTTTTACCGAAACTACATGCGCTTTGAGATTTTTCTGCAATTTTGTATGCGGACTATCGATGTGTTCGAACTTCGTAAACACAAAAAAGGTGATATTAGAACGAGAAATCTCTAATTCAAGGCCGATCTCTCGATGGACGGAATTCGCGTGTATCAATGTTTGCTTGCGGCTTTTCTCCTTTTCGAATTTCAAAAGTTCCCTTTCAACTTGCCGCCTTTCTCGTCGGATTCTGATTTCTCATGCCCTCCCGTTCTTCTCTGTCGTTTTTTCCGGTATGGTGTTTGTTTTGGGAATGTCGCCGACCTTCTGCTTGCAAATGTCGACACATTTGTTCGGCGCTGCACCACCGAATCTATGCCTCCGAGTTTGCAAAAAGGGTTGCAGCAGCGCTGTATCTAAGGTGTTCTCTCTCTCTCTCTCTCTCTCTCTCTCTCTCTCTCTCTCTCTTTCTCATATCGTTCGTTCGCCACTCGCTTCGAGTCTCCGAGGCCTCGCGAGGTGTCTCTCGAAAAGTAACAGAAGTGTCGTGTCGCAATCAAATCTTCGTCCCCATTCATTTTGTTTCCATAGCATTCAGACTTCAAAACTACATGGAACCACCTGCCCATTTCTCACTTTTCCAGTCATCTGACTATGGAATTTCATTATTATATTCACACATTTCAGACGTCGAAATGTCGTGCGAACCGTTGTCTGAGAAACCAAAGTTGGAGTCTGCGAGCAAGAAAGAAGGAGTCAAGAGAACGGTACGCTCAATATTTTTATTATTCAAACTGGGATGTGGAGTGAAAAGATATCAACTTGGTTATGGTGTGGCTCGGGACTCAATCGAGATTTGAGTTTGTGCTAAAAGAAAGGGAGAGAGAGAGAGAGAGAGAGAGAGAGAGAGAGAGAGAGAGAGAGAGAGAGAGAGAGAGAGAGAGAGAGAGAGAGAGAGAGAGAGAGAGAGAGAGAGAGAGAGAGAGAGAGAGAGAGAGAGAGTGAGAGAGAGAGAGAAAGAGAGAGAGAGAGAGTTATGAGAAGCTGGAGTAGAGCCGCTGGCGTTCGGAGTACTTGCGCAGGAAGCGGATGATGATGGTGATGGCAAGGCTGACGCAGAACGCGACGAGCAGCACGACGGTCACTTGCATCCGCGTCGTGTCGTCGTCGGATCCGCCGCTCATCTGGGGAAACGGACGGATCGTTCGCATGTCGACGACGACTGCCTGCAAACGGAATGATCGAGCTATGATCAAGAGGGCGCGTATTTTGGTTTCTCACCTCCCGGTTGTTGGGTTGCGATCCGGCGGCGGCGACGGAAACGAGCGAGAGCAGAGCGAGAATCGAGAGGAGAGCCATCGTTGAAAAGGAATGAGTCGGCGAAGGCGTTTTGTGGAGGGCTGAAGAAGGGGAGGAGCAGATGTTTCTGAATTGAGTAACCCGGGGCAACGTTCGAACTCGTGAGCAATGAGAAGAGGAAGAAGAAGAGAGTGGAAGCGGCGAGGAGAAAGACTCAAATGGATGTCGTTTGGCGGCGTCTAATGAGGACCGATTGGGTGGGGGGAAGAAAGTTGAGAGAAAGAGCGAGGTTGGAAGTCGGCAGAAGACTCCGGAATCCGAGAAAGAGAGAGTCACTAACCTCTCCGGGGAGAAGAGAGCAATCATCGAAAGTGAGAGCCGGCCTCTGTCGGTTCGTTGTAGTGAATCCTCTCGAGATTTCTGCAGAGTACCTGGAAATGCTGGGAAATGGAGGTCGAAGAACACATTTTGCGCTCTGTGAAGTAGAGACTGAAAATACAGCAGCAGAAAAAATGAAAGAGATGCGAGCAGACTGCGCCACTTTTCACTGTCATCCTTCGGGATACTCCTGATGTTTTATCTCTTCGCACGGTTCATTTCACGAAGTCTTTCTTTTCTTGATCGGTATTTAGTTGTCGTTTGCCATCTCGTTTGCCATCTCCGGTTAATGAGTTCCGAGACCGTTAAAATTTAATTCCCAACATATTTTAGTTATTCACTCACAAGAAACACCTTCGAACAGTCCACTTTCCCGCTCGGCCCGTCTGCAACTCTCCTTTTCTCGCCCATTTCTGTTTCGCGCGCCCTGCAGGCCCCTTTCACTGGCGCAAACGCGCTCCACCGCAAATTCTTTTTGAGCAAGCACAACGACTCGGCGAACGCGAGCATTTGTCGAATTCGGTTGGAAAACAACTTTCCTCCTCAAAACTGAACATTTAATCGCAAAAAACTGTCATTCTCAGAACAAAATGACCGACTACTGGGGGTTTCTAATCGAGAAGCCGATAATTGAACCGAATCAGGAGGGAGTAAAGTGTGTGAAGATCGCAGTTTTTCGAGGCCAAGACTACATGCGTCACATCTACAATCTCGTCACGAATGACGAAATCTCGGCCGCCCTCGGAGACATCGTCCGATTCAAGATGGGGTTGGTTACCAAGCGAGGCGCTGCAAAAAGTACATTTCATTTCCAGCTGTCCGACGGAGCTCCTGGGCCAAGACTCTGAAATTGTCATTCTTCCGTTCGAGAACAAACTGTGCGAGATAATTCGCGAAAACGGCGGAGAACAGGACCTGACTGTGGTGAGCTGAGGAGATCTCTTCGCACTGATCTCTCCACTTTTCAGTACAAAATAGACAAACTGCCGGTGAATCAGACCGATATCCGCGACGAAAGCGTGTACTTCAACAGCGAGTTTGGTCCGATCCGAATGAGTGAAAAGGACTTTGTCACCGGTCACAGGCAGGCCTCATTCTTCCTGAATTCGCGAAATTCGGCCTCTTCTTTTCAGATTTCAAACAGTGTTCTTCAAGATAAAGAAGGATGATACGAGCAGCAAGTTCGAACTAGAGCTGGTGCACTCCGGAACTCCGGAAATCGGTCCAAAGAGCCCCACGGTTGCCGAAAAGGAAAATTTAAAGTTTGAGAAGACTGCTACAGTTCTCAAGATTGAGATGGACTTAGTGGATGAGGTTTGGCCCGGAAACCGGCGAAACTATCTTACAGTTGCAGGCTGACACGGAAACCTGGCAAAAAATCGGAGCGTTCCGGCTTCTACAATTCTCAGAAAGCCTGTACCACGGCCCGCGGCCGGTGTTCCAGCTGATCGACGAATCCAAGTTGGATATGTTCAGGGGCGTCACAGAATGTACTGAACAACTAGTGCAACAGACTTGGCGAAAAATCGGCACGGCTCTCTAGAGCTCCGATTTTTTCTGGAATTTTTCATTTTTTCTCAAAAGTTTTTCCGAAAATTGTTTCATTCTTACTATGTTGTGGGTTGGGTCTGTAGCCGCTGGCTCGAGCCGCGACAAGTTTGGAGAGAATTTCGCATGCAGATCGTTCGATTTCAGCGTGTATGATCAAAATGTTCCATGTAATGGAGAATGACGAGGGGCAGTTGGTGAAAAGCAACGAGAACGAATACTTCACAGGATACTTATTCTTCCACGTAGAGCCTGATGTAAGCCGCTTTCCGTCACTTCTGATTTCATAATCTGCAATTCAGAGTTGCGTTATCCTTATGGAAGAAGACAACGCGAGAAAGTTTGAGAGACGATTCAGTCCGGACGAAATATTCATCTTCGAAAACGAACAGAACCGGAGAGCCTGGAACTTTTGGCAGTAGGCGTAGTGGAACGAGCTACGAAGTAAAACCCCGCTCTTACAGTTCTGAACAATACAAACACACCGGAGGGTTGTTCCAACACAGTCTCAACGGAGAGAACCGGCCTCAACTGATGGACCAGATCGATGCACTAGCGATGTCAGCTGAGGAGCTGAAAGATATGAAAGACCCGATGTCGCTCCACATTAACCAACTAAATGACGAGCAGAAAAAAGCTTTCATGATGGCTATCAATGAGAAAAGAAAGATTGTGTGTATTCAAGGGCCGCCGGGCACCGGAAAAACAGTTGTGCTCGCGAACGTAGTCGCGAAAAGTGTCAGTCAAAAGAAGCGCGTTGTCGTGATGACGCCGACGAAGGAGGCTCTCTATAACATCCAATCAGCCGTGCTGAAATCGATGCTTAAGTTTTGCAAAAATTTGAAGGGAGAAAATAGTGAGAAAAATAAGTGAGAAGCGTCCATTTCAGTGTTAGATTTTCAGTTCTGATGACCTCTGCAGAGTACAACTCCAAGCTCGAGCTGCATTTCAAGTCAAAAGAAGGATTGGATTTAGTCGTAAGAAGAAAAGAAGAGTGACGGTGCTGACTGAAAGGAAACGTTTTTAAGAATGCGTTGAAGTCTGACTTCGCACAAGGGCTCATTACCCAGAAAGAACTGGACGACCAGTGCAAGAAGATCCGTAACGAGCGACTGGACGAAGTGACGAAGGAGATTATGAAGGGCGTCCTGGTAGTCTTCAGCACCATCACCTCATCATTCGTCCACGTGATAGTTAAAAGATCAGCTTTCGATCCGGACCTCTGTGTCGTCGACGAAGCCTCCCAAGTGATGGAGGCCACGACGTGGCCCGGTGTGTTCAACATGAAGCGCATCGTCTTTGCCGGTGATCCGAAACAGCTACCTGCTTTGGTCTTCAGCAAAGAAGCGAAGAACTTTGAACTGAACCTCTCCGTCATGGATCGCATCATGGCCCACAGAGAAAACCACAGTTGGATAATGCTCAAAGATCAGTACAGATGCCACAAGTCGATCATTCAATGGTCGAGCGACTCGTTCTACGAGGGCAGACTGAACACTGTCTGTAAAGAGAAAACGCTGCAGTGAGTGAGAGGGTCTCGTTCCGCAGCGAACATCTTCTTGTAGATGGATGATGACCACAAGCAACGGAGGATGTTCACGTCTGTTCGACACGCTCGTCATGATTGACACTAGTCTGGAAACCGATGGACCTTACAAACCCCAGTACTGGGAGCAACTGTCGTACCCCGGTACCGATGATGTGAATCCTAGGCAGTACGTCAAAAATGGATTCAGCTACATGAACAAAGGTGTGTAGCCGGCTGACTATTGAAACAGAAATCGAATCGTTTCAGGTGAAGCCAGACTCGTGGTTCGGTATGTTGAGGAATTGATGGGAAGGATTGTCAATGGAAAAACAGTTGAGATCGCCGTGATCACTCCGTACAAAGGACAGAAGGAGATGATCGAACAAATGATGGCCGAAAAGCTTCCACAAGAGAAGTGCCCGCGAATCGGAACGATCGACTCGTTCCAAGGCCAAGAGTTCGACATCGTCGTACTTTCTCTAGTCCGCAGCAATCCCAAGCGTAATAAGCGCCGGTTTAGACGTCTCTTCTAAGTTCCAACTTTTTCAGTCACCATGGGATTCGTTTCGAACGTGAACCGGATGAACGTCGCCATGACGAGAGCAAAATTGCAGGTAGTCATCATCGCTAACGGCTTCCTGATGTCCAAAAGCAACGTGCCCGAGATACGGAAGCTTTTCGAGTGAGTCTCTCTCTCCCTCTCCCCCTCTCTCACTCTTTCTCTCTCTCTCTCTCTCTCTCTCTCTCTCTCTCTCTCTCTCTCTCCCCCTCTCTCACTCTTCTCTCTCTCTCTCTCTCTCTCTCTCTCTCTCTCTCTCTCTCTCTCTCTCCTCACTCTTTCTCGTCCCCAATCCCTTAACTTTCAGAATGATCGATATCAGTATGCACCGCTTCCCTCCGATGGTCCTCTACAAAAATGATGTTTTGAGAGATTTGCGGCCAACCAGGTACCACGTCAAGCACAACTTCGGCAAAAATTTCGAGGACTTCTACGAAGAAACACGAGATCTCATCATGAAAGAATTCATCATCGAATACAATAAGAGAAGAGAAGATATACCTGCTAGAAAATTGAAGGAGGAGAAGAGAGGACGGCATCCAGCTCAAAGAAGGAACTGAAACAGACTCAACACACAGAAGTATTTATCCTTTTATTCATATTTACCACCCAATTCCATTCAATTCAGTTTACTCCCCCCGATAAACGCACTCGCTCTGTATCATTTTCTCAAATTTCTGAATTTTTCTATGTCTTATAAATTGTACTATACTCATGCTCTTCCACTTTCTTTGCGAGAAACATCGGCCGTTGACGTATTTACCATCACGTCCTCCGAAGACGTTCTTCCTTTTGGTGGCCTAGCAAGCGCTTCTCATGGCCGAGTACTCCAAAACGCACTTATTGGCGGCTTGGTTCTGATCATTTTCGCGAATTTCTCAAAGGTTCACTTACTTTTTTCCCTTCAGAAATCTTTTCTCTTCTCACAAAAATTTACAAAATTTCAAGAAAGAAGGTCAATGACGTCGGTTTTGAAGTTGTCGAACAGGGAAAACGTAGACGACGGCGAGGTATTGAAGGAGAAGAAGGCGCCGATCGAGCTTTTCCCGGTTTTGTTCAAACGAGCCGTCTGCATTCATTCTTCTCTCCAATTCGTCGATCTTTTCATGCAGAATATCATGTTTTCGTAAGATTCTGCTTTTGGGAGGCACTGAAAAGGTTTCCGAATTCAGGCACGGCTTCTCTTCGTCACCCGTCATCCCGAGACTGGAAGATGATTCGGAGAGCATCTCCAGAACACTCGTCGCCTTCAGAAAAGTGCGTTTTTTACTGGACCTCGCTGTAACCCGAAAAATTTGCAGATACGGAATGAATTTCGTGAGATTTTCCGTTCGCGCCACCGCAATACCGTCTCCGAAGTAGCCATTTTCATCGGAACGTGTCCGGTTCGCTCCATTTACTACTACAGTGAGTTTTGCAATCTATACCTAGAATCAGTTTAAAAGTTCAGGAGTTCCGATCAGTGTGTGCGAAGCGGAGGACTCGACGCACGAGACGTGCGGGGACACATGCGCCGAGATTAACGACGTCGAGCGTCGGAAAATCAATAGAGACTTGTTCATGGTGAGAAAGTGCTTCGGATCAGAGAGAATCTTCTCTTCTTCCAGCTAAATCACACACGGAGTTCTCCGGAGTACGAAAAACACCTTCAGAACAAAAATCACCGGTTGTTCGTGTTCGTGAAGGGAAGCGAAGAGATGGTGAACGAAGTGATCGATGAGGAGTTCGTTTGTTTTTGAGCTTGAAATTTCATCGCCCCCGTTTCAGAGAACCTCCGTTCGGATGCAAACCGTGTCGTCAATACACTTTTACGCACGAAAGCTGCAAATGTGAAGGAGTGCCGACCGCGAGGACAGAGGGAAAATGGCTACGAATTTCGCCGTTTATCATACATTCTAAGTAGTCGAAGCACTTGAACTTTCTTACCAAAAACTCGCTATTTTATCGAAACAAATTCACTTTTCCACTTATTCGAAAATTGTGATCTCGTAAATGAAGACTTCTCAGTTTCTGTAAAAGGAATGTTTCGTTTCCGTGGTCTATATCCGAAACATATCTACCTGTTTTCCCTCCGAAAATCAGATTCAGAAAAAAGTTTTAGAATGGGGTTGGTGAGCAGAAAGTCAATAATACTCTTGTCTATTTTCGTTCTCCTTCCGATCATCGGATCCCCGCACGGAGCTGCTGGAATGTGAGCAGTTCAGCTTCTTTTAAGTATTACGAGTCTTTTTTGTCAGAAAGGAGCCGAAGCACAAGAACTGCGACGGCCCTTCCGGGCTTTCGTGCGTCTTTCCGGACGACTGTCTTCTCGGAGAGACGATCTTCGTCAACTGCACCACCAAGAGAGGCTGTCCGAATCCGGTCAGCAAAGTTAAAATGGAAGCGGTGTGTCGGTTCTGCTGGCAGCTCCCTGAGCACGATTATGACTGCGATCCCGTCACGAACTGCTCTACGAGCAGCACCAAGCTCATTACGACGAAATGCACGGTGAGCCGCTCGAATTCACTTATTCCTTGATATTCTTTAAAAATCACTGAAAGCTCGCTAAAAGCTGGTCAATTTCCAGACGCACAACAACATAATTTGCATGGGCCAGAGGAGGTTTTTCAAAAGAGTCCGATGCAATTGGTCTTCCGGATATTCGTGGACGAAAACGATGATCCTCTCGGTGGTGCTCGGCGGTTTCGGAGCCGATCGTTTCTACTTGGGCCTCTGGAAGTCGGCGATCGGAAAGTTGTTCAGCTTCGGAGGGCTCGGCGTCTGGACTATTGTGGACGTGGTGCTCGTGGCCGTCGGATACATCAAACCGTACGACGGATCACTTTACATCTAATATCCTCTCTGCTCAGTTTGAAAAGATTTCCCTTTGAACCCTGACTATCGATATCGTGCGAATTCGTGTGTTCGAGTTCAGACGGAAATTCTTCGATCTGATAGTATCCATGTTTACTTCCGGGTGACTTATTTATCCGCATTCATTTCTTGTCCTACTTAAGTCGCTTACCATCTGAACCTTGTCAATATTCCCTTTCTGCAGTTTGTAATAAACACCCGGTACCTCTGTTATAACTATTCAATCGATTCTCCGGTTTTTTCCGTGTTTCTACATCTGAATTTTTTTCTTTTTTTTCGCACCACTCCATTTTCAGCCATGATCGGCAAAGTAGCTGGAACAGCGGCAGTCGCCGGACTCTCATTTCTGGCAGGAAAGTATTCGAGCGACGGTCTTCCGTTCTTCCGCAATGTACAATCCGCGACAAATGTGCCGATGGTGAGGAATTGACAGAGAATCTACTCGACTCAATCTGAACTTGAGACTGACTCTTCGAAACTGACCAGTCTGAAGCACCATCGGATCCTGTTTGCAGACCGCACCGATCCAAGTTCCGGCCCCTTCGGACTCTGCTCTCAAGCCGGCATCTCTGAATGCAGACGCTTTGGGGCCCTCGCGATCAGCCGAAATTATGACGCACGGCTATCCGGGATTCACGAACGTGCGCACCTACGAGGATTTCGTGCTCTCGTACGACTACAAAACGAAGACCGCCCATTGGGTGTGCGAGCACCTGACTCCGGAGAGACTGAAGCACGCGCCGGGAGTCGACCGGAAGCTGTGCGAATTCCAGCCGGACATCACTTTCCCCCACAAGTTTCTCTCACAAAACACTGATTATCGAGTGAGAGCCTCTTCTGAATCCTTCCGATTTCACCTCTTCTTTTCAGGGCAGCGGGTTCGATCGAGGTCATCTGGCCGCGGCCGGAAATCATCGGAAGAGTCAATTGTCTGTGAACCAGACGTTTTTCCTGAGCAACATGAGTCCTCAGGTGGGAAGAGGATTCAATCGGGACAAGTGGAACGATCTGGAGATGCACTGTCGCCGCGTCGCCAAGAAAATGCTGAACACGTACATAGTGACTGGACCTCTGTACCTTCCGAGACAAGCGGAGGACGGCAAAAAGTACGTCAAGTACCAAGTCATCGGAGATAACAATGTCGCCGTGCCGACGCACTTCTTCAAAGTGGCTCTTTTCGAAGTTAGCCCTGGAAAGTTCGAACTAGAATCGTACATTCTTCCAAACGCTGTCATCGAAGATACTGTTGAGATTTCTAAATTCTACACGCCACTGGATGCCGTCGAGAGAAGCGCTGGTCTCGAGATTTTCTCCCGTCTCGACCCGAAAAGTATCGTGAAAGTAAACGGAGCGAAGAAGGGAGGCTTGTTCTGGTGATGAATATCTAGTCCGGTGACGCCGAAAAATGTTGAATAAATTTGTTAGACTTCGAGAGAAAACACCATCAACAAGCAAACAGAGAAAAAAAAGAAATGGGATAATTTAGCTAACAATTGAAGAGACAGACAGAAATAGAGAAAGAAGAACGATTCCAGACTCTAGTGCGATAAAAAAAAACATCCCTATTTTGATTAGAAGGCATTTGAGTCACGTGCCGAATGGAATCTCGTTTTCCGATACATTAAAGAATAAAGAAACAGGGAAGTGGGAAGATTAACGAGTAGAAGAGACGGAGCTCAAGGTTCTGTCCTTGGTTCCAGCAACCTTCTCCTCAGCGACAGCTTCGGCAATGAAAAGTTTTGTAATGTTCTCGCTCGTTACTGTCTTCGAAAAGTCAGCAAGAGCGTTGGTGTCGAAGCTGGCGAGCAGTTCGTCAAGCAGTCCGTTTCTGGTCTGGAGTTGAGGGGCCTTGATTCTCTTAATATCGTCAAGCGGAAGGGGCGGGTCTCCGCGCGCCTGACGGGAGTCATTCTCTTGCTGCTGCAAACAAGAGGAGCATAAGAAAGACACTGTAAGATCAACAAGATCTTACCCTCTTCTGGGTCAAGCTGAACACCATGTTGTCGTGTCTTTGTTTGTCCATCGTGTACTTGGTCAGTGATTGGATAGACTTGTTCAGCTCGTCCACGTTGGCCATCATGGCACGAACGGACTTCTCCAGCGACTTCTTGGAGCCCAGATCGAAATGTCTCGTCGAGTACTTGTCCGACGAGTACGACTTGGTCAGCGCTAGTTCGGACATGAGCACATTATTCAAGTAAGACGACTTGATGACAATCGGCAGCTCCTCGAACATATTCTGGTAGTTGATACCAGCTGCTCTTACGCTTAAATTTGAATGTTAAATCAGTGAGGCACTGCAAGAGATGCTTACGAATCAGGATTCCAGTCGTTCTTAGCGGCCAACTCGAGAGCATTCATGGACAGACGCCAGGCGCGGAGGGAAAGCTGCCCTTGGCGAGTCTTGATTGGATCATAGATGAGCACAACGTTCTCTGGCCCCATGGCCTGATAATCGAACATCGACTCGACAAGATCGTGCGAGAATCCGGCCCCAAACTGATGGGATTGGTAGAATCCGACGATCTCGTAGTCAATGTTCATCGTGCGGAACTTGCGGAGCATGTCGAGCATCTCGTGCTGCTTCTGCTCTTCGTATTGTTGAGCAGCCTGTTTTAACTGTTTTTGGTGAGTAAATTGATTATTTCTCTACTTACAGTCATGTCATCTTCGATAACAGGCTCAGTGCGGACTGTTGGGAAGCAGTTCGTGATCTCGAGACGAGAGTCATCGAGGAATACAAGTCCGGTAAGCACGCCGGCACAGGCGTCGCCGGAGACCTCACTGATTCCGGCTTGAAGCTCACTATCGACGTGTTTCACAATTTTCATAACGACAAGCGAATCCAAGAGGATATGCTTGACGCTCGGAGCTGTAATCGTTACCGCCGTCGACATATTTGCGACCCTGAAAAAAAGCTTAATTCGAAGAACAATTTTTGCAAATTTAAAAAGAAAGAAGAGCAAAAAACGCATAAGAATAAAAAAAAATAGGAAGCGCCACGAATTAATCGAAAAATGCGTTGTCTGCATGTGCGCGTCTTTTGCGCTGCATGCAGAAAACTGCGCACCGTATCGCCCGCATTTCTCCTTTCTCGTTTGAATTCAAATTTTTTGCACAGAGCTCTCGTATTTACGAGACAAATTGATCCTTATATATATCGAAATGGATTTTTCTGCATTAAAAAGAATTTCCGACTTTCAGATGCATAATTCCGCGTCATGTCAACAGGGTAAATTTTGTAATAATGAGAGCTCGGTGAGTATGAAAAGAGTCAGAGAACTGCCGTCTTTGAGTTTCTGTTTTTCAGACTCCGGATTTACCACCGAAATCGTCGAAAGGTTTGAAAAGGCAAGAAGGGACTAGCGTTTTAAACGCAACATTTGACAAAATCGAGGTGTGTTCTTTTGCGAGTTATTATTATTTATTTGAGGTGATCATTTTTCAAGACTCCCTCCCTTCTCAAACCCTCCAAAACGATGGCAGCTCTGCCTAAATTCTCATCGTTTCAACCAATTAAAGGCAGTCTCAAAAACCCGGAAAAACCAGTGGTAAACTGAAATCTGGAAACATACTGGAAAATTATGCAAATTCCAGCCACAACATTCGCGATTACCCAGAACAAAAACGACCAGTGGACCTTTGAATTACGGAGATTTTAAAGAAGTCCCGGAAAAACTAGAAACTCTGAAGCGACAGTGCGAAAACCGAAAAGTGACTCCACTGAGGTTGCGAGTGGCGAGGACTCCCGGTGGATCGTTCTCAAGTGTCTCGGTTCTCCCGAAGGCAGCTCCGACACTGGAAGGCGAAGTGACTCCTCCTTCTGTGATACGGAGGACTATCAGCGGATCGATGATACTGAGGAAAACTCCGACTCGGACAAGAAAGTACGAAGAAGAGGAATCTCCCAAGAAGAGAGTCAGGCGGTCCGGGTCCGTTCCGAAGCGTGCGAGAGAGCGGAGCGCCCAGATGGAAAGCCCCCGGCCGACACTGACAAGAGAAAGGACTCCCTCCATCAACGTGAGTGCTTCGTGTTCTCGCTAAAAAAAGAAACCTGATCCGAGATTGGTTTTCTAATCAAACCACAAGTACTATGAAAAATCTAACCACTTTGCAGTTTCAGATGAGTTCATCCGATTCGATTCCGACTTTGACACCTCAGAAGATGCGCTTTCGTCGTGCACGTGTCCAATCAGAGTCACGCACCGACGACATCACGACGCCATCCTCCAGAAGGCTCGAAACGTCTCCTTCTAAAAAGCGGACGCGCTTCACTTCAGAATTGAGTCCATCCAAATCGAAATCCAATTTCCGATTGGAAGAAAACGGAGAACAAAGTGCGTCAGCGGATCGATGGCTAATTCGACTCGTGTTTTTCCCGTTTTCTCTTTTTTCTCGTCATACCGCTGTCTTTTCAGAGCCAACGACTTCTCGAGAAATCATTTTCGAATCAGTTAAAGTGGATCTAGTGCAAAAAGTTCAAGACGATTCCTTAAAAATGGTGAGTTCCCACCGAGCCGGTTGAGTTTTCCAGTCTTCCCACTTTCAGGGCCAATCCACCTCCTCATTCCTATTCAAGTACGTCAGCGACCCTCCGAGATTGGCGACAAGGTCCACTTCCGGCGACACTTACTACAGTGCCACAGGTTTAACCATTCATCGACCGGTCAGCATCGATCATGTTCTGTATGTTCCAGATGAGCAGCCAGAAGACGTGATCGTCGATCAGGAGGTACTTCGAGAATTTCCTGCGAAGAAGACGACAGTTGGTTTGTCAGTGACTCCTCTCAATTCGCATCGAGAGGAAGAAGAAAAAGGTAAGTGTTTGTATGTACAAAAGATTATTGTTTTGTTCACCGCTGGAAAGGACGGAAGTGTCGTTTCGAATTAGGCCTCTACGACCGTCCGCTTGTCTCCGTCTCTCGCTCTCTTCGCGACGAACACGATTCTTCTTGTATTTTTGAAGAAGAGGAAGAGAAGAAAGCGTCTCTCTTCGCAACTCTGGTTTTCATCTTTTCTAAAGAAGACGAAGAAGAGGCATTTTGGTTCTTGATCTGTCCAAGTTGAACACAACAGTCCCTCTTTCTCCTTTCTTCAGACGGATCACAGTGGACCATTTCATTTCCTTTGTTTCTCAATCTCGATAGTAACCAGAGATTCCGATAGCTCTTTCTCTAGCCATACAACTAGAGAATAGTCCTATCTCCGGTTGATTCGACTTTTCACTGAGTTCGTTTCCGTTCATCGAAAGTCTTCTATCTGATGATGTGAAAGTCGAAAATACCACGCGGGCGACACCTCCCCAAGCCTTTTCATCTTTCGGTTCAGCGAAATTCGAGAAGATGTCGTCGTTGTCTTCTTTGCAAAAAGCGCCTTTCATAAGTGATTTTCGCATTGATCACTTCTCTCTTTCGTTCTCTTTTTTGTTCCGAACGACAGCTGGTAAGAGGCTGATCGTTGAGAGCGGGTCCTCGATTATTTGTGGTTCGGATGAGAGCAAAAAAAGTAGAAGGAGAATGAGGAGCAGAAAGAGTCACTTCTTTTTTGTTATTGAGTCGTACTTCGTCTTCTTATCAGCCAAAGAGAATCCACATGAAACTCTCCTGGTTTCACCTCGAGAATAAATTTGGCTTATCGCATTTCGTCGTCGCTGTCACCCCGCTCATTTCCTCTCTTTTCGCGAAGCATCGAAAACCATGAAGGCTCAAAGTAGCTTCGTCTCTCGCTCGGGTCCGTGATCTCAGAGCACTCAATTCATGCAGCTTTGATTAGTTTCCGTCTGCTTTTTCTCACCTGTTTTGTTACTATTATTATTACTCACTCGTAGATTGACCGAGTTCGTTTTTGTGCCAAAAAAACAGAAAAAAAAAAACGTGATCAGAAGTCATTCATCGTTTATATTTTTTCCCAGAGAAACTTTTTTTGTTGGAATGACAAAACCTCCCATTTTTCGAATTCATAACGACTATCACCAATCTCCAAATATTCTTTCAATCACGTCAGTTAAATTTCAAAACAGAAGCTTATGTTTAAAAAAAATTGGTGCCAATAATCAGAAAATATGTGTTCCTTTTGAAACGTCTTGAATTGTCGGTCAACAATCAACGAGCCTGTTTCTATTCTAGGCCGTGTTCTTGAATGTTTTCGTCGGTCTCGCTTCAGTTTTTATCGTTTTAAGTGCCGTCTTCTTCTTGTTCTCTCAGTTGGTTGTTCTTCCGAAACCGCGGAAAATTCTTTCTTCTCGCTGATAATCTTCTCGTGCTGTACTGTAATTTATGACTGATAAGAAGTAAGCTGTTTGTGTTGTCGACCTAAAAACTCACCCAATTCTTGCGGTACGTGAGAAAGGCGAATTTGGGCGGGACTTCGAAGGCAGGGAATGTGATTCCTCTTCGGTTCGACCACGTAAAAGCAAACATACGCACGGAGGCCACGGCGCCGCGACTGCTGCCGGCCCGCCGAGACTCTCGCGTCGAAAAGAGCAATTCGTTTGGTTTCTGTGTTCCCCTGAAATGCGAGATCCCTCACGTCTTCTTCGCCTTCTGCTCCGCCCGTTTTCGTATATTTGTGTGTGCTTGTGCGCTTCGAGGTTAGCGAGAAGCTCCGCTTGCTTTTTCAATCGCGATATGTTTTTTTTCTCTGTTTTGCACCCATCTTCCTCTTCCCAGTGGGGCAAGTGTTACACACAAAAGAACAGAAGAACGTTTCCATGATCTGCCCGATTGATATGATGCAATCAGCCGATACTCCGAGAGGACGAGTGTACTGTTCAGTCGCTGGCTGTCTGTGTCTTCTCTCCACAGTTGCAAGGTCTGTCCAAACAGAACACTATTGCATTCTGCCCACAACGTGGCTCTTGCGTCTTGCTGCTCGCCTCCGAAGCACTCCAGGGGGTCTCCCCCACAGAAGCTCAGCCCACTACAACAAGTACTCTGTTTGGACAGCGAGAAGAAGCTTCTCACTCGGATTTCCCACTGATAGAGGTGACTAATCGCTGATAGCCCTCAATTCGTCGCGTTTTTCGCCTCCCACTCGCTTTCGTTTCGGCGAAACCTGTAGAAAAAGAGCGCGAAAGTGCCTGATGACTCATTTTTGGAGACCTCCTCTGAGAAAGAGACACGTTCATTGCTATCAATTTGATTGGATTCTCCCCCAGCTGGCGTAATTCCCCTCCGTTCTTTTCTCCTATTTCCCTAGTCGGTTTTCTCTTCTTTCGTCTGTCGACTATGCTTCCTCCCGGTTTGTCGCCTCGTTGTCTCTCTTCATTTTGATTAGAATGAGGTGATCTCCGAGAAGCAGAGAGTAAGAGGAAAAGAGATTGTTCTCGAGTGTAGAGGAGGAGCAACTCGAAGGAGAGTGATCTTCTGAGTTGTTTATTTTTGAGCTCTCTCTCTCTCTCTCTCTCTCCCACCATCCCTCCGTTTATTTTCCATCAATACAACAATGAACAATGCTTTTCCGATTTTTGAGCAAGACGCATGTGTGCTCATGTTTGTACTTCTTGCTCCCCAATGTAACACCTTTCCCTGCTTCTTCGGAGCAGTGAAGTCTTCCTTCTCTCTCATATTTGCTCGGCACGAGAATGACCGATAAGCGTCTCGAAGGGTAGATTGGAACGACGCAGTTCCCTTCCTCTATGACATCAGAAGCACAAAAATCAGTTTGCGAATTTTCGAAAATTAAAAGGTGCGCGCACTCGGTATCCGTCCGGGAGGGAGGCGCAAATAAAACAAAACGCGCCGCGCATCACTTCGAGACGACCAGGGAGCGTTCGAAGATCGCCGAGCGAAAGAAATTGGGGGAACAAGGAGAGAAAAGTTTGTCAATAAACGGACGGAGGGCGGGATGGCACCATAGTGTCTGGCGATGCTCCCTGAGCAAACCGAGCACCCCCGGGGGTCGTGTTCATTACACTTTTATGCCCTTTGCCCTGCCCTCCCCCCTAGACCGCGTGTCTTTCACCCTGAGAGTTTCACTCGTCCTCACACTACTCAAACTCATTTGCGTCATCATTATCATCATATTCTCTTTTAGAAATGGTTCCATTAGTGAAGAAGCAGGTGTCGATCGACGAGAAATGTATAGAGGACGAGGAGGATGAGGGATTCGGCGACTCGACGAAGACGATAAAACGAGGGCAGGGAGGAGCACTGGCGAGAAGTCTTTCTCTCAAGCTGTCGCCCAGGAAGGATCAGCAAAAGCTTATCGGACCGGATACTGAGGTGAGGATAGAGCGTGGCTAGTTGTCAGAATAGGAACATTCGAAATCGGCAACGAGTTCGTTTTCTCTCTCGCTCTCTAACACGCACTGTTTCTTGATTTGCAAGACACAACAAAAAAACGAAAAAAAAAAGATTGTAAATCCACGTCGATGAGTAAGAGACGTGGTTCTTTCCCACTCCTCCCATCTGCCACCAGTTTCTTCTGCATTTTTTCATTTTCGCGACCATGCTTTTGCAATCAGTGAACGACATCTCAAACTCTATTATCTCATATTCTCCATTTTCAGAAGTCGTGCTCGACACCGTCGCTGCCTACTGCTCCACTCGTCCGACAGACTTCAACGTCTTCATTGCGATTCAAAGTGTCACCATCTACGTTTCTCCGGCCACTTCCAACTGTGGCTTCCACTCCAGACGCTGTCGTCGCTCCATCTACATTCCCTGTTTCTACTCCGATCATCCAACCTGTACCTCAGGAAGTGGCCCAGACTTCCGAAATATCAGAGCCATCAACTTCGAAAACACTGGAAGAAACGCCCGTCTCGCGCAAAAAATCCTCGTTGAAAAACAAAGAAACAGTAAAGTTCGCAGTGCGAAATGACAACGAGACCAGCATAGAAAGAAGAAGGCGCGTGAAGTACAGTGGACTGAAAGTGTTCTATTTCGATCGGAGACAAGGCGACATGACAGTTCCCTCAGAAGGGGAGGTCACTCTGGACATGCACACAGAGCACCACACACAGAGGTACTTCCCGCTCTCCTCTGGGAAACGACCGCTTCTCGACCTTGAGTTATACTCGGACGAGGAGCTTTCCGAAGGAGAAGTCATCGAGCCGGACAGCGATCCTGAATGCGAGTACGAGGAGTTCTCCTCAACTCACCACAAAGCTCCGTTCACCCAAAAGCAAAGAATCAAGATTCTCAAAAAGGCTGGCATCCGAGTCGAAAGAAACGCCGTCTCGAACGAATCCATCAGACAGGGGCGCGTCGACTGCGGCTGCTCGTGCAAGAACGGCATCTGCATTCCGGAGACGTGCGAGTGTGTGCTGAACGGACTGCAATGTCAGGTGGACGGCGGGCCGTATCCACATCCGTGCATCTGCTTGACAGAATCGTGCTCCAACCCGAACGGGCGCATTTTTTACGACCAAGAGGCCGTGAAAACGTTTGTGAATGGGACGATATCCCGAATAAAGGCCGGAATGAAGACGGGCATCGAGGGGTCTCCGATCCATAAAAAGTTCTCAGATTGGGACGAAGATGGAGGTGGTGGCGAGAAGGATCTGTGTGAGGATCCTTCTGAGTTTTCGACGCCGGGAAACCCACCTGTGAGTCATCCACTTTCTCCGCCCGACAGCGGATTTTCTGATTTTTCAGAATGTGGAGGGGGAGGAACCGCCCAGATATCCGGTGACTCCGATATACACGACTCGCCGCTCCTCGCATTGCAGCCAATCGGATCTCCGAGAAGGCCGCAGCGAGCTTCCGATGAGTCTTTCGGAGCGGATGCAAACACTGCAGTCGCTGGAGAACGACGTCTTTCTGGAAGATCCAAGACAGGTAAATCAACCATATCGTCCCCACCCATGCTGACCTCTTTCTAATTCAGCCAAACGATGCCGATATCCCGGTTGCCACTGCGGAAACCATACTTGAGGAACAAGACGAAGAAGCGTACTCGCCTCCAGAAGCGGAAGCCGACAACGAGAGGCTCGAGGCTACAATGAGCCCTCCGCAAACGACGATGGTCGTTTAGAAAACGAACTAATCTTTCATAATATGCTATTTGTATTGATTTCAATGTCAGTATTACGGTATTCTCAGGTTACTTGACCATATAACGCACTTGTATCGCTTCACAGGTTCCCCAGAAACCAGTTCACCCTTGAGACCTCTTCTCATTCCATTTCTTCCTCACACACAAGTTATTATTTGTCTTCGGGCTCGCACTCTTCCACTCTTTTTATAGGTACCATGTCCTTCGATTTCATTATTCTACCCACTTCCTTCAAAATTGTTCCACGCCTAGTCATAATAAAGTGGAAACATTTAATCGTTAAAATGTAACACATGTGAATAGTGTCGTTTTGCACTTTTCTAGGCCGGATCAAGATTATCCCACCCTAAAAAATCTTGTTTACCTCCAGTCTGATCCTCCCATCGCGGCCTGGTTAATAAGACGTGTACAAAGGGGAGAGTGAGCAAAGAATTGCGAAATACACGTATCTTGTCGTCTGCTTCTCGCCGTCTTCGGCTCGCGAACCTCCCATTTCATTTTATGATATCGAGAGAGGTGGCTCCACTGATTGCCCCGCCGGCCACAAACAACATCCGTCACTTTCACTCTTTTTCTTATTGCGTTTATGGCAAAATCGATAACGGCCTATGCGAAACTGACGATTCCATGCGGCGACGCGAAGGATGACGAGTGGGAGAAAGCAGCGAAAAAGCAGGAGGTGGAGCTCGTTCGCGTAAGTGGCCGCCATTCGAATGCGATCGGTTTCTCCCACGGCCAGTGCCTGTTTATGCATTTCTTTCCCTTTCTATCCGTTCTCGTCTTCTTTCCAGTGCTTCGCTCGCTCCGGACACGTGGCTCAACTGGACGGCGAGCGGACGAGAGTCGGCGGAGAGTTCGAGGATCCTCACTTCGAGACCACTTTCCAGGCCAGTTTCTTCCGAAATAATTTGATTTATGCACATTATTTTCGGCTGTTTTTCGCGTTGAAAAGGCGGAGTTTCGCAACAGGTGATCACTCGTTTTCGTTTATTTTTGGGAGGCTTGGAAACGATCGATTGTTGCGAAATATGAAGGGAATCACACGTTGATTCTATTTGTAAAACTGATGAAAGAAGTCCCGAGAGATTCCAAAGTGTTGATGAAATCGAACGAATCGGCGAGAGAGACGTTTGCAGGTCTCGAGGGATGGCGTGTTCGACGCGAGGCTGCTCGAGGCGTGCGAAGACTTTCTGAACTACTCGCAGGTACTTCCGTACTCACGCTCCTTCCCTCAACCAAATGCTTCCAGGCCATCGATTATGACGTCCGCGCGACTCTCGTCCTCTTCTGTCCGGACTTGTTCGAAGAGCGCATTTCGTGAGACTTCAGATGTATGGTTTCAAGTTTGTTTTAGTTTCCAGATGTCACCTGGATCCACTGGAAACGCAAAATATTAGTTGGGGAAACATACACAACAACGAGTTCTACAACCACTGGAAAGTCTCTTTCGGACCCGTGAGCTACAACGGAAACAAAGCGACGCGGAACGGGAAGGACCCTTCGATTCACAAACTGATGACTAAGTTCGAATTCGACCGGCCGATACCGATCACCGTCGACTTTTGGACTTGCGATTGCCTGAGAAGCGGGCAGCTTCAGCAGGCACACCACAAGGTTCTCGTGAAAGGGGAATACATACAGAAGGTACTGATCGACGTTAACAACAAAACCACGAAACTGTACTTTGTCCTGACTTCGCCGGTGGAAATCAGACGGAAAACGATTTCCAATGGGAAACATTCCTTCTACAAACGGTATATCGAGTTGTGGTGGGGAGCCGGGAAGAAAGAACAAGCGAGACAGGCGGCGCTCACCGAGAATCTCGTGTTTTGCGTCGAATTTGGGTGCCAACTCGAGCTGTATACGATAGTTTCGCGCCTCAGACACCGTCTGAGTGTTCCCATTGAGTTCGCGAGACTCGACGAGTATCGCGATTCGAGACCTGACCTGTTCGAACGAGCCGACGGTCTCGCCATTCACGGATATTGGACGACGAAACTGCCGAACGGACGGAACATGGCTCCGTACGACGTGAGAGACAAGCTGTTCGGAGATTTTCTCAAGTATGCGTTTCCGACGCCAAGAGGAGATGCACGGCTTGTCGACAAGAGCAACGAGAGGAAGTTCTCTTACGTCTACCTCCTCTTGGTTCTTCTTTCGAGGTTCGTCCCGCACTCGATTCGTTTCCAGAACTCATTCCAGAGGACCCGTCGTCAAGGATCAACTGACTCTGTACAAATATCAATGGGAAAAGTTTCTTGAAATCATCACAAGGCATGTAA
This sequence comes from Caenorhabditis sulstoni, assembly GCA_963966605.1. Classification (NCBI taxonomy): domain Eukaryota; kingdom Metazoa; phylum Nematoda; class Chromadorea; order Rhabditida; family Rhabditidae; genus Caenorhabditis; species Caenorhabditis sulstoni. The sequence continues at coordinate 5,747,900 of OZ016475.1, forward strand.
ATGATGATGAACATCATAATGTGAGGATCGAGCATGAGTTCTCTTCTGAATATTCTCTTTCAGCTCTGCGAATCGGCTCTAGAAGATCTGGTGGACCACGTGGATCGTACCGCTCCTAACGTGGGAAACCTTCTGAGAATATTCGAGCGATTCTGCGATGAACGACTTCAAACGCAACAAAGTAATCAGTTGACGAAGGAGATGTGGGATGAGGGCTACCGGAAGGTTCGGAAGGTCGTCCTCACTCCCACCAGGAGTATCTTCGTTGTTCCCGAGACATTGATGGGGAACCGAGCCCTCTCGGGATGCGATCACGACGGAACCCGAGTGCATCGCGTCACTTTTCGGGATGACAACGGGGGTCCAATGCGGCAGAATCAGATGGACCGTCTGCTGAGGGTAACCCTTTTACGACACCTCGGCGACGGATTCGCGATCATGGGCAGGGAGTTTGGGTTTCTGGGCGCGTCGAACTCGCAGATGAGAAGCGGCGGAGCGTACTTCATGGAGAGGTACAGTAACCACCAACTGATGGAATACAGAAGGTTGCACAACTGTGATCCGCCGAACCATTTCAAGCCGAAAATACAAAACGAGAGGCAGAAGTTGGGCAGGTTCGAAGAAATGGAGAGTATTCCGAAAGCGATGGCCCGACTCGGACAGTGCTTCACACAAGCGAGGACGTTTCAAGGAATCGATGTAGGAATCGACGAGTACGTGATGATTCCCGACACGATGGGCGGCAAGAACAAGAGCGGAAAGCCGTACGTGTTCACGGACGGAATCGGAGTGATTTCGAAGCGGATGGCGGAGAGGATAGCCCAGCGGATCGGATACCCGCCGGGACACGCCCCCAGTGCATACCAGTTCCGCTTCCGAGGCATGAAAGGGATGCTGGCAATCGATCCGAGACTGGACCAGATCACGGATCATTTCCAGATCAAGTACACGTGTCTGTTCAGAGACAGCCAACTCAAGTTCGCGAGTCCGACGGCGAACAAGACTGCGTGGCCTCTGGAGCTAGTAAAGTGGTCGACGCCTTCGGTCGTGACTCTGAACAGACCCTTCATAAACATCCTGGACCACGTGGCCGCTGCGCAGTCGGCAGAGTGTCACAAAAGAGTCAGTGGTCGGATCGAAGAGTTGTTCGACATGCAACTGGCCTCTTTCGCCAAAAGCATGACAAACGAGGCGAGTTGTCGCGCGAGATTAGAGGATATGCCGCGAAGAATCAACTTCGCCGCGTTGCGACAAACCTCCGGATTCACCCTCTCCACCGAACCCTTCTTCCGATCTCTTATCAAAGCCGCCGTAGATGTGGCGATAGGGAAAATGATTGGGAAGGTTCAGATCCAAGTGCCGCCGAGTTGCGGACGCACTATGTTCGGTGTCATCGATGAGACCGGACAGCTACAATACGGACAAGTGTTCGTGAAGAGAACGCTGAATGCAAACAGCAAGAGCCGAATCAGTGAGCCTTACACCGGAAGGGTGCTTATCACAAAGTTCCCGGCGGTGGTGAGCGGCGACGTGCGAATGTTCGAAGCGGTCGACATCGCCGAGCTGCACCACCTGAACGACGTGGTAGTGTTCCCGCAGAGCGGCCCCCAACCCCATCCGGATGAAATGGCCGGCTCCGATCTGGACGGGGACGAGTACGCCGTCATCTGGGACCCCCTTTTGTTTTTCGAACGCAACGAACGTGCGTTCGAGTATTGCAACGATAAACCGACAATTAAGTTCATGCCCGAAGAGATGGACGTGAAAATGCACGAATTCTATGCGGACTACATGGAATTGGACAGTGTAGGACACACTTCGGTAAATCATTTGTACCAGTCGGATCAATATGGACTCGATTCCGACGTGTGCAATGAGATCGCCAAGAAGAACTCGATGGCTCTCGACTTTTCAAAGTCCGGAGTCGCGCCGGCGCGTTTGACGCGAGACTGGGTTTACGACGAAGAAGCGAGCACGTGGATTCCGCCCGAGCAGTCCGAACGCCTTCCGGACTTTTCGTTGTGCTCGAACAGGCATCCCACTAGTCCGATGTACTCGTCGTCACGCCTTCTCGGCACCCTCTATCGCGAAATGCGGTCCATCAGCGACGTGGTCGTCTCATCGACCGAGAAATTGATCGATGTGTCCGTCGACGCGCTGATCACCTATCCTGGGTGGGAGCGATTTAGAGATCAGGCCGAAAGGCAGTTGAAGTCCTACAACTGTCGGCTCCGGTCCATTCTCGACTACTACGGAGTCGGCGAGGAGGCCGAAGCGTTCTCCGGATTCTTCCGAAGTCTCCGGAATCGCATCTCCGACCGAGATAACGACGACATGAGCATGTTTAACACGGAACGAGTCATTGCGATTCGCGTCACCGAGCTGTTTAGAGACGCGCGCAAACAATTCTTTGCCGAGTTCCACCAACGCGAGAACGCCTACATGTTTTGCACAGAAGTGGATGACCCCCGTGGAGATCCCAATGAAAAAGACGTTTTGAAAAGAGTGTGCAGGGTGCCGACCCCTGATATAATGAGAAAAGCAGTCGCCTATTACAGAGTTTGCTATGGTGAGTGCGGTAGAGCGCGCTGCCAACACGATCCCGCTGACTTTCAGAAGCTGCCGCCTCATCGAAAGATAGAAAACTTTCGTTTGGATGGCTTGCGTATGAAGTTCTGAATACAGTGAAAAGCGAAAACATAGTGGAATTGCCGCGAGCTCAGCATCCGCAGTTACAAGTGAGTCCTTCTCTCTCTCTTTCTCTCTTTCTCTCTCTCTCTCTCTCTCTCTCTCTCCCTCTCTCTCTCTCTCTCTCTCTCTCTCTCTCTCTCTCTTTCTTTCTCTCTCTCTCTCTTTCTCTCTCTCTCTCCCCCTCTCTTTCTATCTTCCTTCACTTCCCAATCCGTTTTCAGGCGATAAACGAACACAGGAACAGTTTCATCAAAGACAATCAGAATTCGATTAATCGATTCAAGCTCATGATTGCGGAGGTCTCGTCTGGAACGGAGGAAGAAGCGAAAACGATCGTGCGAGCATACTTAAGAAGGTATCCGGGCCTAGAGCAGTGCCTATTCGTCATCGACACGTGGGCGCGTACCTTGGGATTGCTGAGGAGCGAGACGGAAGTCGTCGATGGAATGAGAGGTAGTCTGAATCCACGTCTCCTCCACCCAGAATCATCGTTTCCAGAACGAGAAATTCGGAAAATTCTGAAGACGGCGGCTGCTTCTCGCCTCAAATGGTACCACGTCTCGCTGCTCGTCATCCTACACGCGACCAAAGAGTTCGGATCCGTCGTCGAGACGCCCCCCGAAACGCATTCAGAAGATCTGACGATCCTCGAGCGGATCTCTCCGAACGAGGCGACCCGCCGTACGGATCCGCTCTCCGCGAGCGACCTCGACGCCCTCACCCTCGCCTTTTTCCACTTCCTGGCGTCCCGACAGTTCCGAAGACTGACTTGTCTCAATTTCCGTCCCATCGGACTCTCGAGTGTCTTCATGCGCGGCGAATGGATCGGATACCACAGAGCGGGCACGAAGACGTACTACAATCTGGTGATGAACATGCGATTCGACGATCTGCCCGTCTCCTCCGACTCGATTCTCGACAAGAAGAGCGTGTTGCGAGAGGGGGTCCCGTTCCTGATCGAGCTCCCCAAAGGCTTCGATCTGAACGAGATCCTCGCTGCGCTGAGATTGAAGAGCAACTGCACGCAGATCGAGGCGAGACCGATCGACGGGTATTGCCCATCGAAAGAGTGCGGTAAGCGGACGAACACCCTCCAGAATCAATCGATATCCGCCCTTCTCCAGCACGTCTTCTGATCTCGTCACGTGGCACGATAGAAGCCGTCAGCGAACTCCGCGAGCTCGTCTCCGTCTCGATTCCTCGTTACCTGTCGAAACTCGAGAAAACGACGGCGTTCGAGATGGCTCTTCTCACTCATTACAAAATAACTGGAAACAAATTCCAGAAATCATCCATTCACTCTCCTAATAACACGAAACCTTAATTGCTCAGTGATTCTGTTTTCAGTCACCCAGATATAATTGTACTCGCATCCACTCTCGCGTTAGTTTTGCTTCCTGAGCAATGACTCACTTCTTGTAAATTCCTCTTTTCTCCCATAAAATCATTCGTATAAAGTCAACTCTGACGAAAACAACATCATTTGAGAATACGGTGCCCGGTCGTAAAAACAGAGAATAATTCGATTTTTCGATGTATAAAAGACGGCCACGATTCGCGTTTTCGATGTACAGTCGACTCGAAATGAAGTGGGTGTGCTGCGTATTTCTGTGCTCGTTACTGCTCGTCGTCGTCCTTCCAATCGTCGTCTTCATCGGATTCTACCATCCGAGAGGCCTCCAGAAGCACCAGAAAGCGCCTTTGGATGACGTGGTGAGCGCGCAGTGTCCACAGCCTCGCCTTCCGTATAATCAAGAATATGTTTACAGGTGTCTCCCTTCAAAATCTCCACGACTTCTCTCGCGCCGATCCTCCCGGAAAGTGTCACTGAACAGGAAATTCAAGAGGAAGCTCCGATGGTTCGCGAAGAAGACGTGACGAAGATTTTATTGGATACCACGGAAAAGTCGATCGGAAAAACAACGGAGCCGGCTGAAATGATCGAGGAAGAGGAGGAGGAAGAGTTCATCGTCAAGAAGAAGAAGAAGGGTCCCGCCAGTGCTCCGCCCGATTATTGATTGTTCACTCAATAAACTCACGTTCAACCTAACATGTTCATTATATATCTTCTCTTCTCGCTCCGACCTCTCTCTTTCTTTTAAACGGACCTAATGCCTGCGTCCAGCGACGTCTTGCTGGGCGAGTGGTTGTGCGTTTGCGCTTGGTGAGCGCTGACGCGGGTTCGAACCCACTCGCTGGCAATGATTGATTATCATTGAGCCAATCCTTTTCTGAAACATTCGTGAGGTTGCATATGATAGGTCTGAGCCGGCTTTTGCTTTTGGAAGTTGTGATTCAGATAAAACATTTCGACTCAAGAGGTTTATGATTGGTTAGAACATCGACACTTTGGAATGACAATCTAAGCAATGAAAAAAGTTCTGAACCTTGTTGTAGGATTGGAATTCTGTGTGCAGAGATGCTCCACCCATTTCTAATCAGCAGCAATGTGGCACAGGTAGTAAAGTGCTTTCTCGCCTTTCCGCAGTAAAGTGATCGGAACGAAAAGCTGACGTGTTTTTGTGCGCGCGAGTGATTTACAGCCGCTCGTGGCTAACATTCGCCTGTCCCGTCGCCTTCGAGACATCCGTCTCGGCCCTTCCGGTCATGTTTTGTGACAGATACAATCTATTCAATCTTCTTCTCGCCCACTAATTGATTGCACGGGCACAATAACTTTGGCAAGTTTCCCACGAAGAACGGAATAAGTGGCCAAGGACGCGATTACGGTGTTACACGATGATGCGGCGATGCGGAAGCGAGTCGAGTTGACACAATCTAATTAAGAAACGTAAGTCAGGGAAGACTTGTGATAAGAGCGGGAAGGTGTTCGCGCATTTCGCATGGAAACGGGAGTGCTCGATTAGCTCAGTCGGCAAGGAGGACTAATTTCGTTCCAAGGGTTAGTGGTTCGACCCCCCACCCGAGCATCAATCTAATGAACGGTAGAGTTTCGCGCATTGCGCATGCGAATGTTTACATCTCCAGGAGACAGTCTGTTTATGCATCGGCTCTCCGCGACGTCTTCTCTTCCGGCTGACGCGATAATAACTGGTTTCGCGTGTGTCTCCCCTCGCCCGGCCCACCACACTCCCGGGAGAATGTTTATAAGGAAAGGAGGTGACAAGAATAAACAACTCCGCCTGCCATCATTACAACATTCGTTAACTCGCGGCTTCTCACTCTATGATTCACTTCTTAATTGGGGGCTTCGCCTTTGAAGATGTTGCTCTCCGGAGGGAGTCGCTGGGAAGAGGGCAAACAGGACACACGGAAGGTGTTGTGTTCGGGACGGATTAACACGGGTTGAGCCGTTCTTACAGTAACAACACAGGTGGCACTAATGCTCCGAGAGATCTCGCATGAGCCCTGTCTGTTTCTCTCGTGTTGCAAGTGTGCCCTATCGAGATTGCCACTCCAAATCGGATCGGAACGGAACGACGCGAACTTTAAAGTCGGAAATCTTGGCTGAAACGCCACTCCCAGCTCGTTTCTCGCACCGCCCAGTGGCGAGAAAAACGATAATCCGAGAAACATGAGCGCCGGAAAGCGGATCGAAACGGACGCATGAGCGCGATCTTCTTGGCTCGCTGCCAACTCGGCGTTTCCGAATCGATTGTCCTTACCTCTTCTCGTCGCTGCTCACGTGTTGTTGACGTCTTCTTCTCCTTCTCCTGAAGAGCTTCGTCGTGTAATCCATCGATCGATCCGATTACCTGACGGATTACCGTCCTCATCCAGAACACGACACCTCCTCATTCCTCTCTCTTTCTCCGCTTCTGGCTCCCGCCGCTTCATTCCGCCTGTGTTGGTCAATTAAACGGTGGCGGGCACCAAAACGAGTAGTAGTAGTAGTTGTGGTGTAGCGCCAAACCCAATAAAATGTGGAACCAATCTGGCTGAGTGCTCTCGTTCCGCGGGCGGCCACACCCACAAACGGCTCGCCGAAGAAACATCGGGAAAGCGCGCTCCACCGAACTCCGCCAGAAAGTTTCATTTTTGTAGTCGAACGGGCCCTTGGAAACTCCGTTTCCCGAACTGCAGTTTCTGTTGAGCCAAAGCAGCTCCCGTACCCCCCACCAACACTCGTTTTCTTTCAAGTCACGTGACTTACGAGACGAGTTTCAGTCCCAGGAAGAGCACGCAATCCGCGCAGTTTCCAGAACCTTCTCTGTGTTGACGTGCTCTTCTGCGTACGCTTATCGGTGTGTGCAGCCTACTCGCGACGGTTCTCGTGATATGTCTCCTGTATTTACTCCTTCTCATCCCGTCTTCCCACCTCCGCCCCTCGCTAAAAACAGAAAATGACGCGCGAGAAACCGAAAAGTTTCGAGATCCGGAGGACATTGTTTGCTCAAAAAATCGCGTGGCGGGGGAGCTCTTCGTGCTCTCCGGGAGGGGGCTCCGAAGTAGAAGAGGGTGTCTCCTGAATCAGTTTGCGTGAGCACATGCACATGTGTAATGCGGATACGTCGCTGTGACGGGCGGCTCCCGGACGGAGCGCCCAATGAAATGGGAGATGTTTTGGGCGGTCGTCTCGGTTTTCACCATCCAGAACCAGTGCTGCCCCTACTCCTCCAGTTCACCCAAAACCGCAATACAACTCGTGATTCCCGTTTTCAGCGCGTCCTCCTGATGTGAACCTCGAGATGCTTCTGATGAGCGCCTCCTCGCATCGATTCGATGTCTCCGCTTCGCCCTCCTCTCCAGGTGAGTCGTTTTCCGCTTCGATTCGCTTTCTGAATCACCTCGTCCAAAAGCGTTTTGTCCATGCTCCGTTTGTCTCCCTAAATGGGCTCGTCGAGAGCTCCCAACTTGTGTTGTTGCTCAAGACTTTTCCCATCCCCAAAAGCACTGTCCGACATAATCTTCGTCGATTCTTGATCCTTCCAAAGACTTTTCTCACTCGATTTCACGTGAATCCCGCGAACTGAACACGGATTACTCAGAAAAAAGATTAGGGTGGCAGAGAGAAAGTGCGGCCCGAAACAAGTTGGGCGGATTAAAGAAGATCACTCGTTGCTCCGTCGAGGCCACCTTCCGTTTTTCTTCCCTCCCCTTCCGCCGCATTCTTTCGCCTCGTACCGTATCTGCGTCGCGAGATTTCAGGCCGATTGCCTTCGCCCACGGAAACATTTCTGAAACCATTGTCGACGAGCAGATTCAGTTTAAACTCTTGCAAACTTCTTTTCTCCTCCCTCTTCTTTTTCTTCTTCTCGCTGGGCCGTTTTAGTCCGTTTTGGCCTGAGAAAGCAGCTGGCCGGATGACAGTTTTCTTCACACGAAGAGGTCCCCCCGTTGTCTGCGATCCTTCAACACCTCACACCTTTCAGTTCGACTGGCCCGCTTCAACCGGGTCAGCGAGGCGTTGAGAATAGGTGCTAGCTACTTTTCCGTTGAATTCGAACAATGCAACTGACAGAGTGTGATAGTGGTAGCCATGGGAAAACGGAAAAGTGAGCCGAGTCGTCTTGCTCTTCTTCTTCTTTTTCGAAAGAGTCCCTCTTCCGGAATCGGCGATTATCACTTCTCACCGAGTGACACGTGTCTCTCCGACTCGTGGCAGTTCGGCTCCTTTTGTGGATCGGAGAGGTGTGAACTGACACCCGTGTGTAAGCGGAAGTGGAGAAGACACGTGTCTTCGGAAGAGACGCGAAAGGAGGGGGGACACGGGTTACGGTAGAGAGATGACATTGACTGATTACGAGATGATAACAGGTTGATAAGGATGTCATCTGGGATCGAAGCAGTTTCGAGAAAAGAAAAGGGAAACATGAAAAAAGGGCACTTTCTGTGAACTTTGATCTCGCACAGAATTCAAGGCAGAAAATGAGAGTTATTTCATGATGCGATTGCCAATTTCTTTCGAATTAGCGAGTCCCTTGACATCCGGCTCGCGAAGTCTGACAAAAAAAAACGGTGGCCGAGTATCCGGCAGACTTTTCTAGTCCTTCCTACGTGAGAAATGGGGAAGGAATCAGGATGTGTCCTCAGTTGATTCGACGAATGTCCTGCTTGTTATCTCTCGCTCCATCCCCGTCCCAAAATAGTCGCCTTCTTCCGGAACAGCCCGTTCTTCACATCCGAATCTCTCACCTGGGTGTCCGTTTAGCAGCACATCCGTCGCGTCGACCCGCCACCCTCACTGCCGCGAGGGGGCGGAGTCGGCCAATGCGCCTCTCCCCGCCCGCGACACGACCCCTCCCACTTTCTTGGGAGGGCTCGTTCCATCTCTCTCTCTCTCTGTTTCTCTCTCGCTCGCTCGCTCGCATCTCCCCTCAGTAGCGGACCAGAAGCATAAGAAGAAGAAGAAGAAGATGGCTGCCAATATCTGTATTAACTACTCGCGTGAACAATTCTCCTCGCTCACGTCTCCAGGCACTTCGGATCCGCTCGACTTCTCGTTCTGGAAGGACGAGCCGTCCGTCGCCGACGCCTCCAAGTTCCTGTGTCTCGACTCGTCGCCGATCCTCGATCAACGTGAGTTCTTTTTTTTGCTGCTTGTCGAAATACGGGAAGCTCCCCGATTAGGAACGAATCTGCCCTTGTGAGCCGCGGATTTGCCGCCCGGAAAGCAGATTCCGCCGAAAGAGCTGCAACTCGGCTGCCTTCAGAATCGCTGCTCTTTCGGTTTTCGCGCACAACTTGAGCTCATCCTCTTTCGATTTTAAGTGGTCTAAGACGCGCTGAGAGCCCGCAGAAAAGTGAACTTTTCCATTTCGACCCACAAAAATTACAGCGGCATGAGTCAGTTTCTGTCCAATTCTTTCGTGCAAACAAACCATTTGGTCCTCTTTCCCTCGCTTTTTGCAAAACGAAAAAAAAAAAAACGTCGGAAACAATTTTTGTGGGGGCGAAAAAGAGGAGAAAGACGAGGAAAAAGCACGATTCTGTGTCACATCGGCCTCCACCGAAATGATTGAAAAACAGGGGGAGGAGGGAGGAAGCGGGCGGTTTGTGAGGAGAGATTCACCGGCCCATTCTTCTTACTTTCTTGTTCCTCTGGAGCTTGTTGTCCAGTTGATGACTCCCGTAATCGCCTTATCGCTGGCTGTGCTGCACATCACATGTACATATCCGGTAGATTTCAACAAGAGTCCCCCCTCCAGCCGAGAGACACAGACACCCGCGCCTCCCTCCCGCCTTCTTCGCCTCATTTTCGCAACTTTTGGTTGCGCCCGAGGGGTCAATCACCTGTTTACTCGGACGAAATTGGGGAAACGAGCGGGAGCGCGAACAAGGGACGGAGTACGGTAGATTCATAATTGCTTTCTCCCAAGTAAACGTTGCCTTCCTTCGCTTTTTTTGGGGGGTTACTTTCTTATTTGTCAACGTGTCACCAACACCTATTTCCGTGTTAGAGACGTGGCAAAACTGGAAAGAGGCGCGCCGAAAAGGGAAGCGAAACGAGAGGAAGCGAGAAAAAAGAGAGAGAAAAGAGTTGGCAGTTTGCCAATGAGCTGTTTTATGAGGTTAAGAGCCCATAGACCCGCGTGTGACACCTCGCGGCTCCCCAAATTATCCGGCCCGCGGGCCAACTCGAGTGTCGAAACCCTATAATCTTCGCATCAAACTCGACGGGTAATTTCGGGTACGAAAAGTTAAATGGCTCCGTTTCAGAACGTCACCAGCTCAGCCACCACCACCACCACCATCAGCTTCCGCAGCAGCAGCAGCAGCAGACTCAACACCAGCAGCCGCAGGCTCCGATGACGATTTGTGCGGGTTGTCGGCTAGGTAAAAGAGACAAGAGAAGATATCTGGAAAGAGCGTGGATTCTTTCAGAAATAGCCGATCGATACTTTCTGCGGGTGCACCCGAACCTGGAATTCCACACGCACTGTCTGAAGGTAAGCTCTTCGGGGAGCTCGTTTCGCGCATGACTTCACACACATTGTTCTTCTTCTTCTTCTTCTTCTTTATTCAACATTTCGATGTGTATGTGAATGCGGATTTCCATCCATTTTGCATATTATTCAGAAGTCAGCAGCCCTCTTCTCCCTGAATTATTCACCATTTTGATACCTTTATTCCGGACCATTGTACTTTTTCTCCCTTTTCTTTTTCGCTCTCGACCGGAGGGGGCAACCAAAAGGGAATCAAAAGTGTTGACCAGGAAGAGGAGGCTCGAATTACTGCGCAAATTCGCGCATTTTGTTGATTTTTTGAGAAGAATAAGGAGAGAGAAAGAGAGAAGTAGAAGAAGAAGGGGGGACTTTGCGTGACACACGGGGGGGACCATCTGTCGACTCGAACCTGCTATGAATACCTAATATTCCAGTGTGCTCAGTGTGCTCGAGCGCTCGACGAGACCGAGACGGCTTTCGTGAAAAACGGTCAGACCTACTGCCGGGATGATTACAAAAGGTAGGTCAAATCTTCTCCCTTCCACGTAGCCAGGTGACGACAATTATGGTGCGTGATTGGAGCCCGCGCGGTGGCGGCGGCGGGCCATACGCACCTGCTTACTTCCGAGTACAATGCGGACTTTTCGGACGGACACACACACGTGTTGACTCACTCGGATACATTACAATAACCGACACGAAAAGGCTCTATTATCGCGCGAAAACGGGGCGGGAAACGGATGCATTTGCATGAAAGAGAAGAGTTGCACGGCCGGATAAATTGCGATTCTCCCCCGGCAGAAATGGCTGTGAAGCGTGAAACTGTGGATGCCAGAAGAGTTTCCCGCCTCGATAGAAGATCAGGGACTTTGGAACACAGTACACACTTGACGTGGCAGCTTAGAGATTGACGCAACCGGAGTATGAACAGTGTGCTCGAGAGGGTGTCAGAGGGCAGAGAACTGAACTGTATCGTGCTGCTGCTGCTGCTGTTTCTCTCGGTATCGACAGCTCTTTTTGATAATAAAAGGGTGCTCGATGCCGCGTGGAAATCATGCAAGCGAGCGGAAATGCTCGCGTAACGCCTCCGCTTCCCGTGCCGCTCCTTTGCCGCCCTTCCATCTGGCGGCAAAAGGTGCGAAGAGTCGGAAATTGAATCACCCCCACCCCGCCAACGAATACAAACATCCCTTCTCCTTCTTTCAGCTTGTTCAACGCACGATGCTCGCGGTGTCACGGCGACTTGGATAAAACGGATCTGGTGATGAAAGCGGGCCACCGCAACATGTTCCACTTGGACTGTTTCGCGTGCGTCGCGTGCGACAAACGACTGCAGACGGGCGAAGAGTTCCACGTGAGTGCAGGAGGCTTCTGTTGACTCAGATGATGTCGCCGATTACTCAATGTTTGTCGTGTCATTACGGGATTCATCTTGCAGATCAAGAACAACAACCTGTACTGCCGAGCCGATTGCGACGAGATGATGGTGGACGCGTCGTCGAGCGACTTCGGTGTCAAACTTCAGAACAACAACAACAACAACAACAACAACAACTCGGGCTCGAACTTTGACGACGACGACGAGTGGGACGAGGAGAGGTCGACGCTGACTTCGCTCGACAATAACACCTCGAGTCCTCTCGGGTAAGTGCTCTTCGTTTCGAACGTCTCTTTTCTCTTTTGAATGGTGCAGGTGCACGTGAAATGGTGCTTTTTACCACTTGACACTTACTTGGCCCAAAAGAGCTCGCTGTTTACCAACAGTACATGCTCTCCCCTAATCTAGTGAGCAAATGCACCTGGTTGGCAGCAGCACGCGGGGCGCATCTGTTTCCTTTCATCTCTCACCGCTTCATTTCCAGCTCTCCCAAGTCGGACGGCGGCGTTCGAACGCCCGTCTACGGCAGCCACCACGGTGCGGGCAGCGGCTCCGGCGGATCGACGTCGAGTTGCGGCAAAAAGAAGAAGGACAAGCAGGCGACGCGTGTGCGCACTGTGCTCAACGAGCAACAGCTGAAGATCCTCAAGGACTGCTACTCGCACAACTCGCGGCCCGACGCCACGTTGAAAGAGCGACTCGTCGAGATGACCGGACTCAACGCGCGCGTCATCCGCGTGTGGTTCCAGAACAAGCGATGCAAGGACAAGAAGCGGCAGATCCAGATCAACGAGACGAGACTGAACACGGAAAGAGTATGTTTTCCTCACGGCTCCTCGTCTTCACTAAACGGCTCCGCGAGCCCCCCGATGTTGTACTGTGACCCGCAAGCTTCTTTCACCCAATTCTAGCCACCTCTTTCCCCCCTCTCTCCCCCCTCTTTCCTATTTCGAATTTTCGTTGTGATATGTGTGTGTGCGAGACGTGGCATGCTCCTCGAATAAATATCTTTCTCTCTCTCTCGCTTCCTCTGTCTCTCTTCCAGCCGCTGACACCTACAGTAACCCAATTAGGTCGTCGTCTCGTGAATGCAGTCTTGTGTCTGTGCTCGTGCCTCTTCTTTCCTAATTAGTTTTGATTGCGTCGTGTCTGCACGCTCTCTGTTTCGTCAGCTCACTCGCCGTCTAACTCGATTCGTCGCCGTCGCCCCGTCTCGAGCAATCCATCAGTGTTAATTCAGAAGAGAGTCGTCGTCTTCTGAGGTGAGACGACGAAGACTTCTGAAGAAGAAGAAGAAGAAGAAGAAGCAGACCACCCAGAATACTTGTTTGTTCGCCTGCTCCGGGGGGCGCCTCGAAGGGAACGGGCCGAACATCTGTCCGGGCGCCTGTCGGCGAATGAAGAATGTCAATCCAATTTGAACAATCGCGTCGCCAAGAGTCATCAAAAACGGGACTCGGCTCGTCTTTTCCGCGGGGCCCGATGGCCGTAAAACCATCGCTGACGGCGACTCTAATTAGCTTCCCCGAGCTAGATTACGAGATTTCGACAAACCGCGGCGGCGGCAGGGACTTTTGGCTGGAAGAAGACGTCGGGACGAGTTGTGGAGCACGATGGCATCGGACGAAAGTATCTCATAACTGAAAACCAATCCGTCGCTTCATTTTCTGAAAACAATACTCTTCCGCTTCTCAAGTGCTTCTCTTCAGCTTCCGTCCGTTCTTGCTCTTCCTCTTCTTCTTCTTCTTCGCAATTCTGAAGAGGTGCAGCTCGTCCATATGGTTGCGCGCACTCGAAGATTGCCCGCTATTTCACCAACTGTTTTGATTTTCCTGCCGCAAACTATCACAACAAGCCTCTCTCTCTCTCTCTGTCTCTCGCTTCCGAATGTGTTTACCCGTTTTGAATGCGGTCTCCTGCTGGGGAGGGACCATCCGACGGAAGGGATCTTCCTCTGTAAACCGAGACCTGTTTGTCCGTGTAACGCGCGTCTCGTTTGATTCGGATTATTACGTGACGAGCGATGGCACAGTCATTAGCAGGTCAGCCTCCCCCCGTTTAGTCACACAGCTACCGTAATCCCAAGAGGCAGAAGCCCGTTCTCCACTTTTTTGCATGGTCACTGAACAAATTCGTCGTCGTCGCAGTGTCATTTCACCGCCACCGTCCATTATTATGACAGTGTCGTCTTGATCTAATTAGCGCGGCAAAGGGAAAGGGAGAGAGAGATGCGTCGTCGTAGTGCGGTAATTCGTTAATTACTACTACACGCCCGCCACCGCCGCCGCCGCCCCTCCATTCTTCCCCTACCGTATCCCCCCCCCCTTCTGTTTTTTTTTGTCGCTTGCGAATCAGTCGACTGGAAACGTGTTCCATCGTTTCAGGAAGAAGTGCTCAATCGAGTGCGAGTCAACGGGATCGGCCCTCTGATGGTGCAGCCGGCGACTCCGCACATCGACACCACCCTCGGAGGACCCATCGACATCCAGCACTACGCGCAGTGGCCATCCTCTCCGCCGCCTCCCGTGCAATTCGGAAATCCGATGGTGAGACGACAAAGAGAGACACGAGTCTTGAGCCGCATCGTTTCAGATGTTCAACTCGCCCGTCGACCTCCAGCCGTTCGGAGCCATCCTTGCTCCGGTGGCTCCGGCTCCGGCGCCCTCTTCTTCAGAAGTGCTCGGTCCGCCGGGCGCTTCCGTCTTCCCGCACTACTCCCCGCAACACGCCGGCAACCTCACTGCCACGTCACACGGCCTCGCATCGCCGACTCCTTCTTGCTCCGAATGACTCTTTCGCTCACACGCCCCAATCCAACTTTGTATGTCAATCAACGGTTCCTTTTGAGTTCGTATCCCACTTCTAGAGTTTCGACGTAGTGATCCAGAAGCCGGCAGTCAGCCGCAAAGCCCCCCTCCTCACTTCCAATACTTGTTCCTACTCGACCTTTGCATTTCTTATCCTGCTCACTTACTTCCTCCACATTTCCCGAATGAATGTGTTCTTTTCTTGCTCTCCTCTCGAGTTTCTCTTTCGGCCGCCGTCAGTTGTGACTCCCCGCTCTACCTCTTCGTTTACGCAATAAATCGCGTTTTTGTCAAAAAGACGGCGAGGCGGCGGCGTCCCATAAAAATGATAAGTTTGTGATAGTGGGGGTTGCTGTGATTGGTACTACCAGGACAGCTGTTGCTCCGCGAGCAAGATGAGCATGTCGCACTTTTCGAATGAAAAGAAGCGAGGAACACGACTCGGGGGACCGACACTGCTCGGAACCCCTGCTGAACGAGGAGAAGGGACTGATTCTAGTGGAACTCTTACTGCATAAGAATCTTCGACACTGAAAGACTGGAAACGACTGACGGATATACTCGGCTGTCGCTGGTGTTTTCAGATTTCTCAAGCAGAACTCGCTGTTGCGAAGGAAATTGACAATCGCATCAAAAGATAACTTTGATTCAGTTCACAGAAAGTGCTCTTTTACGTGCTCTCCTTCTCTTTTCTCGGAACTGCTTCGATCCCAGATGACATCCTTATCAACCTGTTATCATCTCGTAATCAGTCAATGTCATCTCTCTACCGTAACCCGTGTCCCCCCTCCTTTCGCGTCTCTTCCGAAGACACGTGTCTTCTCCACTTCCGCTTACACACGGGTGTCAGTTCACACCTCCGATCCACAAAAGGAGCCGAACTGCCACGAGTCGGAGAGACACGTGTCACTCGGTGAGAAGTGATAATCGCCGATTCCGGAAGAAGGACTCTTTCGAAAAAGAAGAAGAAGAAGAGCAAGACGACTCGGCTCACTTTTCCGTTTTCCCATGGCTACCACTATCACACTCTGTCAGTTGCATTGTCTTTCGAGGGGCGCGTAGCTAACACCTTCTCTCAACGCTTCCGTGACCCAGTTGAATCGGGTCAGATCCGGAAAACACCGAGGTGTGAAGTACACTTGTTGGATTCCAGAAAATGAATTCATGACCCCCCTGGATATAGGTTACAAATTGAGAGGCTGGAGATGTGTTTTTCAAGTCCAAGTATTTATGCGAACGAAAAGAAAAGCGGGTGTTTGGGGAGAGGAAAACAATAATCACAACAATTCGGGAAAAGGTATCACGTCTTCAAGAAACACAGAATGAAAGAAGGATTGGGTGAAAGTAGCCGACGCCTTCTAGTGAATACCCCTACAAGCGGCTCGGCTGATGTATCACAATTGACTCGTTGCTGTCGTGTGGCCCGTCACTGACTCTCGACGATTCGTTGCGTCTCGCACAGCTTCTGATAGATCTCGCTCTTCCGAATCAGCTCGTCGTGCGTTCCCTTGTCGACGATCTTCCCCTCGCTGACGACGGCGATGACGTCGCTGTTCTGGATGGTGCTGAGGCGGTGAGCGATGACGAGACACGTGCGGCCCTTCTTCGCCGCGTCGAGCGCCTCCTGCACGATCTTCTCGCTCTCCGTGTCGAGCGCGCTCGTCGCCTCGTCGAGAAGCAGCACGGACGGAGATCTGACGAGAGCTCTCGCGATCGCGATTCTCTGCTTCTGACCGCCCGAAAGTTGGGTTCCTTTCTCTCCGACATGCGTGTCGTAGCCCTGAAACAAACAAGAACTCGATGTGAATCTGTGAAGACTCGGCAGCTTACGTCCGGAAGTCCGAGAATGAAATTGTGAATGTTGGCCATTTTGGCGGCCTCGACGATCTCCTGGTAAGTGACGTTGCGGTTCGTGCCGTAGCAGATGTTCTCTCCGATTGTGCAGTCGAACAGAGTCGGCTCCTGACTGACGATGCACACTTGCTGTCGCAGCGAACTGATGTTCAGGTTGCGGATGTTGTCCCCGTCGATCATCTGAAGAAGCATTGAACCACTTCATGGAGAGGTCAGACTCACAATCATTCCCTTATCCTGGTTGTAGAACCGTTCCAAGAGACCCATAATAGTTGACTTGCCGCATCCGGAATGGCCCACAAGAGCGACCGTCTGACCCGGTTTGATCTGAAAATGAATGCTTATCTTCCGATTCATGTCTGGAATGACTCACGTCAAGAGTAAATCCCTGCAGAACCTTCGTCTCCTTCCTCGTCGGATAGTTGAAGTGGACGTTCCGGATCGAGATGGATCCGTTGATCGGCTTCACAATTCCGCTTTCAGACAGAGAGTCGATCGGAGTGGGATGTTCGATGAGGTAGAAGAGGAGCGAGGCGGCGAGACGAGCTTTCACGACGTCAGGAATGAACGAAGTCGTGTTTCCGATTGTCTGTCCGCAGAACGAGATGGCGAAGAACACTCTGTAGACGTCGATCGGCTGCATCGCCTGATCGTTCACGAAGATGCTTCCGAGGTAGAACGCGGCGGCGTACATGAAGAAGATCAGCGACTGCGAGAACGCGAACACTGCTCCGTAGGTGTGCGCGTGCTTCAAATTCGTCTTAAACGGCTCCCGCAGGTATTCGCAGTACGTGAAATGGAACTGTTCCTGTCGATTCAAAGAGTGCACCGTGCGGATGTGCTCCACGGCTTGCGACGCCACTTTTCCGGCCTCTTCGAGCAGCTGAGTGTCTCTGATCTGTTTTCCGAACCTCATTTGCATCTCAAAGTAGCCGCCGAGAACGAGCAGAGGGACCATCACGACGAGGATCAGAGCGAGCTGCCACCCGTACCAGAAGCCGATTCCCAGCGCTCCGAGCATTGTGACCACCGAGGCGAGGACGACTGGCAGCCGAGTGAACACGTAGCGCACGTTCGGAGCATCCGTGGCGAAGCGCGTGCACAGTTTTCCGGTTCCGTGTCTCAGATCGTCGTAGAAGGCGATGTCCTGTCGCATGAGATTCTTGAACGCCTCGAAACGCAACTTCATCGTCAACGACTCGCCGCACCGTCCGAGGCAGTTGGCCGAAATGAAGAAGCCGGTGAAGAAGGTGACGCCCATGAGAACGAACATGCCGCACCAGAAGTAGACGTCCGACTTCATCTGTTCCACGGGCTCCGAGTAAACCTGCAATAGTTCCGTGTCGCGAGATTAGGATATTTCCGAGAATTGAGGGGCTTGAATATCACGAGAGCTTACATTGAAGATTTCCGCGTAGACGAGAGCAAAGATCGGAGTGACGATTCCGAAAACGACGGCGCCGAAGAGTCCTCCGAAGAACCACCAGATCTTGTCGCCGTTGAAAGTGAAGATCTTCGACAACGAAGTGGGCGGAGCTTTGCATTCCTGGAACGAGAGCAAGAAAGTTCTGGAAAAGGAGCGGAAAAGAGAACACCCTTGTGTTTAGTTGGTTGCAAAGAAGTGTGAGAAACAAAACAACTCCTGGAGTGGGAAGCGAAAGGGAACAGTTAGAGAGAGAAAGAGAGAGAGAAAGAGAGAAAGAAAGAGAGAGAGAGAGAGAGAGAGAGAGAGAGAGAGAAGAACACCACTCGACTTGTCCACTTACTCCCCCGAAAGCCGACAGAATTCGGGCTCTTATCATGTCTTGATTCGTTTGCCCGTTGAACGGGTCAACTAGCTGTAATCCGGATTACGGCAGGAGATCAGAAAGGATCCTGTCTCGACATCGGAAACGTGCTCTCACCTCGACTTCCTCCGCCAGCTGATGGAT
Organism: Caenorhabditis sulstoni; assembly: GCA_963966605.1. Lineage (NCBI taxonomy): Eukaryota > Metazoa > Nematoda > Chromadorea > Rhabditida > Rhabditidae > Caenorhabditis > Caenorhabditis sulstoni. The sequence continues at coordinate 5,766,408 of OZ016475.1, forward strand.
CGACGTGGCAATCGAGAGGGCGCTCCTGGTCGACGACTTGCGGCTGAGATGCGAGTGAGCCGACTCGGAGATCGTGTCCTCGATGTCCCGTTCGGCCTCCTTCTGCTGCTGCCGCACCACTTGCGCCTGTGTCATGTCGTAGAACTGTCCCTGCTTGTTCATCAACTCTTCATGCGAGCCGTTCTCTACAATGTTGCCGGCCTTGAAGACGAAGATCTGATCGACGTTTCGGATGGTGCTCAGCCGGTGTGCCACAATGATTGTGGTCCTTCCCGCCTGCGCCTGGTCTAGCGCCGTCTGCACTTCCCGTTCGGCTTCTGTGTCAAGAGCTGAAGTGGCCTCATCGAGCAGCAGGATCTTGGGGTTCTTGACGAGAGCACGGGCGATGGCTGTAAGAAGGCTCTGGCTACTCATTCGAGACTCTCGTCCGACTCACCGATTCTCTGCTTCTGTCCACCACTCAACTGGACTCCCTTCTCTCCGACTCTCGTTCCGTAGCCATCGGGCAGTCTTTTGATGAAGTCGTTCGCGTTCGCCATCTTGCACGCCTCCACGACCTGATCGTGAGTCGCGTTCTCGTTGCCCATCTTGATGTTCTCGTAGATTGTTCCGTCGAAGAGCACCGGCTCCTGGCTCACGATGCCGATTTGCTCGCGGAGACTGTGCACGTTGATCTCCTTCAGATCGATTCCGTCCAACGTCACTTTTCCTTTCGTCGGATCGTAGAATCGTTGAAGCAGGTTGACGATCGTCGACTTTCCGCAGCCACTGGACCCAACCAAAGCGACCTTCTCACCCGCTTTCACGTTCAGAGAAACGCCTTTCAGGACGGGAATGTCCTTTCTGGACGGATACCTGAAGTGCACGTTCTGGAACGAGATGTCTCCGTGCAATTCGTTGACAAGGATGCCCTCCAACGAGTACGGATCGATCTTCGGATGAGAGTTGATGACTCGAAGGACAGTCGCGGCGGCTCCGCGAGCAGTTCCGAAGCTCGCGAGATGCGGAAGGGCTCCTCCGAGTGACGTGGACCCGGAGAGGACTGCGAAGAAAACGGTGAAGATGAGTCCTCGGTCGAACGTCGGATCGTTGATGATCAGAGTACTTCCGTACCAGAAGGCCAGCGCGTACGACGAATACATACAAAGATTGCTGAACCCGACGCCGATTCCCATGTAGCAGTACTTGACGATTCCAGTTTGACGTCCCACCTCGAGAGCGTTGTGGAATCTGAAACCATCGCACTGAACTCTCAAGTCGCCTCCCTCCCGCAAACCTCTCGAGTTCTCTCTTGTGCCCGTTCAACGAATGTACCGTTCGGATCGAAGAGAACGTCTCCTCTGCGATGGCTCCCGCCACCGCGTACGTCTCCTGCTCCACCTTCGTTCTCGTCGCCATGCTCTTGCTCATCCAGGCCCCCGAGAGCACAATCAACGGAGCGAAGCCCATCATCACAAGAGTCATCGACCAGCTGTAGAAGAAGCCGACGCCGTATCCGGCGAGAAACGCGGCGAACATCTGCACGAGCAGCGCGAACTTGTCTCCCAAACCCTCGCGAACTCGCTCCAAATCGCTGCAAACAGAAGATTGGCTTCAATTTGGATCGAGTGAGTGCACTCTGTGAGTCTCGCCGTCAGGTTTCCAGTCTGCTGTTTGTCGAACCACTGGATCTGCTGCCTCAGAATCGCCTTCAGATAGTTCTGTCTCAGTTTGTGGACCAATCTCTCGGCGTACGACTCGAAACACGCGATCTGGACGTAGGAAGTGGCGAACATGAGAACGCCGAGAACCAGGTAGTAGATGCAGTACTTGACCACTTCCGCGTTGAAATCATCGCTGCAAAAAGGGCGTGTCTGGTCAGGTGTCAAAAACAAAGGGGAAAAGAAGTGAAAGAGATATCTGATTCTTTCTCTTTTATCAGCTGTTTCTCGCCGATTGGAATCGAAAGAGATTCGCAAAGAAACGGAGCCGAGGAGTTCAAGAGTCTAGAGTCTAATCGAGTCACTCCGAAACGCAGACTGGTGCTCTCGCTTTTCTGGCGCTCTTTCAGGCGCAAAGCACAAAGTAACAAGTGAGAGCTGAGCAAAGTTCGAAGAGCTCAGAGTTCCCAGAACCAAGAGCAGGAAACGATTCCCGTCCTTGTTTTCTGTTTTCTCTCTCCTCTAATTAGATATCTGAAAGTCAAACTGACATTGTGATGGGCTCCAGTCCGTTCGGATTCACATTCTCCGGTCCCACCACGAAGTCCGAGTTCTGGGCTCGCAGGAAAACGGTCGTCATCCCTCCGAGAACTGAAAACAAAACCAATTATTGACTCCACAACACAGATCACTTGTTCTCTCTCTCCGTCATTTTCATCCGATGATGTCATAACACGAATCAAATCAAAGCGACATCGCGACCGAAGTTTGTAGTTTAATGGTTCGGAGCGAGAGATATTTGAAGAGGAGAGATCGAACTCACCGATGGCGAGCAGCGGGAATCCTGCTCCGTGCACGACGGCCGCCAAGGTTCCGACGACGAGCAGGACGAGGTCGACGCCTTGCGTGTACGAGAAGAGGCCATAGTTGGTGAGTTTGACGGTCGACTCATCGATAGAAGAGTCGCTCGAGTGGGAACTGAAACTGCGGATTTAGAGTACACAGAAGGTCTTCTTCAAGAGGAAGTGCGCTCTATTGAGCTCTCCAGCACAGCTCAGTGGCGCGCACTTTGTGCATCGTACCGATTGAGAAGGGGCTTAGTCACCCAAGTAGGCTCTCTCTTTCGACTTTTCATCAGTTAGAATAGAATAATTCAGGAGAGTCCCACTCGTTTACTCTTATTAGTTTTTGATGCGGGAGAGAATAATAGAAGTAGACGGGACGAGGAGGCGGAGGAGGGATGTGGGGTGAAGAAGAAGAAGAAGGAGGAGGAGGAGGAGGAAGAGAGGCGGAGGGGGCAAAGAAAGGTTTCGGGCCGACTGCTGGGCCCCCGCGGCGTCCGCCTTTAATTGAAACAAAAAAGCGATGGTCTCGGAGAGTGTGAGGGCGCCCTTCTTTGCTCGAAGCGCCAGCTACCGGAGTGCACAGCCGCCAGGATTGCTGAAAGGTTTCCAAGCCAACAGGGAGAAGGCCCACAGACGGAGAGACAGAGAGAGAGAGAGAGAGTGAGAAGGGCGGAAATTGGAGAAGTGATCAATTCATTGTGTTCTCTTCTCCAGAGACACTTATTGAAGAAGAAGACGAAGAAGGCGTCAAGAAGACACCACGACCAGCAGTGAGAGAGAGTGAGAGACGGAGAGAAAGAAAGGAACGTGAAGAGGGCGGAGAGATATGGCGGATACGCAGACGAAAAAGCAAACAGGAGAAGCGGATCCCTTCTGTGGTTTACTCGTTCCAAAGGTCGGCCATGTGGATTCGATGCTCGACGAGCTGCCCCAGACGGGATGTTTGCCTTTCTCTCTGAGGGATCACTACAACTTTCCTCTCCGCTGTTGACTTTTTCAAGAGATTCCTCTGATTTTTTGAACAACGGAGTGGGAGGAAACGGAAAGTGGGGAAGGGAGTTCGAAAAGAAACGCAAGGATTCTCGAATCGGATTTCGACGAAACGAATGTTTCGATGGAGTTTCGGGTGGCAAATACTGTGACGTGGCGTCTGTTTGACGCTTTTTTTGTGCTCATTTTGTTTGCTCTGGTTGGCTGCAAAAAGTGGGAAAGAGCTCAGAAAACAGCCAACGGGGAGAGCCGCTACTTTGGAAGGGAGCCGAGAAGAGTTCCAATGATCAGAAGACCACGACTCGCGCTCTTTCTGTTGCTCTTTTGAAGCTCCGATCCTCTCGCGAACCGCTCTTCCTTCCTTTCTTCCCATTTTCTCTTCCGAGTCGATCCCATTTTCGTAGTTTCAGCCCCGGTCAGTTTTCGATTCGAAACGAGTCACGACTATCATTATTTTTTCGATCGATTTCTGTTTGTCCACTTGCATGCACTGATAACCGAATTAAAACAGAAAAGAATCGGTCGGTGATGGAATCGAGACTGAACTCATCGAAAAGAACAAAGGATCGGGCTGAATCCCCGGATCGCGTTCCCAGAAACATTCAACGGACTTCGGCTGGATTTCGATTCGATTCCGATCTCAAAGTCACGAATCGAAGTCAGCTTTCTCACCTGCTACTGCTTCGACTCCTCCGTCGGCCGTCGAGATTTCCGAGAAGAAGCGGTGTTTTCTCCGTGTCCTTTCCCATGCAATCTGAATATGAAAACCGAGTAAAAGCTCAATGTTAGAGGCGAGTAATACAAGAAACGAAACAAACTGAATGGAGCAATTAACGGAGAGAGAGAGAGAGAAGGGGAGAGAATGATGACGATAAGACGGCGCGAGACGACTGTTTTGGAGCACCGAGGGGGCGGAGTCCTAGATAGCGACGGACTACAAACCACACGGCCTTTCTTCGTAGCCGGAGCGCCTCTAGTTTGTAGTCCCTTTTACTACTCCAAAAAAACCTGAAACTTATTGAAACTCAAGGAATACATGAACAAAACAGACGGAAACTGTTTTCAGGCTGAAGATTTTTCTTATTTTATATATTTTTTGGAATGTTAAATGAATTGGATCGGCTGTCAAAATACCTGCGTTTTGAGCGGTTCAATGGCTCATTAGGAAAAGGAAAAGGACGCGCGATTCTGGTCGAAACCTCGTTTCTATCTCGGATATGAATTCATTTTTCGACGTAAGCAGAATAGAACTGTCATTAGTCGTTTTTTTGTCTTGAACTGAAGATCAGAGAAACGAAAAAAGACGGGGAGGCCGCGTGTGAGGGTCCCCGGGACACGGTGTGTTGATTGTTGTTTGCACGGACACAACTCACAAACTACTTTCGAATACCGCGTTGAAACGGGAAAATGGAGGTGAATAGATGGGAAAGTATAGCTGGCGAAGGAGCGCTTTTATCAGAAACGAGAAAGCACTTTGGGGTTGTCTAGATGATTACAAACATGGCACACTTTCTGTGCTCGACGCATTGTTTCCCGAGCACAACGGTTCGAACACCGAGATTCCCAGTTTCTCATTGTTCATTTTGGAGATAAGACAGAGCGCAGAAGACGTCTGGAGCACATTTTCAGAAGACACTCCTCTTATCGTATCTCATCTCAGAACATAGGCAGAAGACGTGCGAAGACTCACCGGAACGACTGTCTGAAGTCGCGAATGGTCTCCTTGACGAGAAACGCGACGACCATTTCCCCATTCGGAACGGAGAGAAAAGTGTCGGATGAGGGTGCAGCGGCATGCCACGAGTTCCACGAAGCGAATGCAAATGAGTCTGATCGCTGATGAGATGGCGGGAGTTCATTGATCTGCGGAATGATCGATCGGAGGATTCGAGTCAGTCTCGGATCTTCTGGAAACCCACGTGGATTCATGAGAGGCTCTCCAAGATTGCAGCTATGGGAAAAGATTTCATTCGAATTTCGCTAGAGTCAGATTGAAAAAAAAAGAGTGGCAACGTTTGAAGAAAAAGCAAAAAGAAGAAGTGTGTGTCGGAAACAATGTAACTGAGAAATCGCACTTCTACAGTACCCGACAGAAAGAAGGGACAGTATTCCTTTCAGTGGATACTGTAGCTCGGTAATCCCCGGATGTGAGAGGGAGATTTTGGTTTTTGGTTTGCATGTAAACGGAAAGAAAAATTGAAAACTTGAGAAGACACGTACGAAATGTGCTAACGAAGTGGGAGGGAATCAGGGAGAGAGGGAACAAAAAAGAATTATTAAAAGTTATTAAAATAGGTGGTGAGATGAGCGGTTTTGGAGAGAAACAAGAAGTTTAAATGGCATGGGCTCAGGGAATAATCGGCGCGTGAACGGCCTGCGAACGGCATGAAGTCGGCCAGCTACCGGCAAGGCCGATTATTTCCTGAGGAGAGAAGAGAGGAGAAACGGGTGGGGAAGGAGCCTAGGCGGTCTTGACGGCGAACCGACGGAACGCATAGTACGCCACGATGACAGCCTGGACGACGATGAGCACGGAGAGCGTTCCGAAGATGAAGAACATGGTGGTCGGAGCGATGCAGACGGTGCCCTCCTCGACGACCGGGATCTCGTGCGCTTCCTCGCGCAACAGGTCGAGAGTCGACGCGCGCGACATGGCCACTGGCTCGTTGACCTGGAAACGGGACGTTCGATGGGAGTGCTCTGCTGCTCCGCGTACTTTAGTGCATACCTGTTGGAGTGGGTCAATGATGACGAGGGAAGTGGTCGTGTGCGATCTTCTCGGGATCAGGTAACGGGCGGTCTCGACTGAAAAGAGAAGATCAATGAACTATGAACTCCGAACTTCCTTCCACTTACACTCTTCGATGTTGTTGTTGACCTCTCGCTTCTTTCTTCCGAACGACTTCTTGACGCCTCCGCTCAACGCGCACTCCACCGGCTCGCAGTCTCCCTTGCAGATCTCGACCTCGCACGTCACCCGGATCGACGCCGACGAGTCGAAGCGGAACGCCTGCATTCTCGTCGTTTTCACCGCCGACGACTTCACCTCGATGGCTCCCGGAATGAGCTTCTGGGCGACGGCTGGAGTCGGGCATCCGCCCTCGATCAGTGGAAGCTTCTCGCCGGATCCGCTCTTTCCTCCGGCCGTTCCCGGCTCGGCGTGGCAGTTCTTGACGAAGAAATCGAGCTCGTCGTCCATGGCCATGATCTCCCAACGCAGCTCGAGAATGTCTCCGAGCTTGGCTTGGACGAGCGGCTGTTCGGTTCCGTCTCCGTTGAGCAGCTGCATGAGCACCGGGTTGCCGAGCTCAATCTTTCCACGTGGCTGGATGAGGTTGGCCTCCGGTCCGGTGACGGTCATGTTGTATCCGGCCTGCACACGTCCTCCGAGCATACTCGAGTAGTCGCACGAGACCTCGTAGAGCTGGTCCATCGAGGTGACGAGTCCCGGGATTCCGAGGTTGTTGGTCTGGATGACGACGGTCGACTTGTAGGTGCCGTTGAGCAGGTCGATGAGTCCGCAGTCGCGGAACTCGGCGGCCTGTCTCTTCTGTCGGAACTCCTCGATCTCCTCCTTCAGCGGCGTCTCCTCCTTCTTGGTCTTGTTCTTTCCGGTCTCGTTATCATCCAAGTTGTCGAGCGAGATCGGACGCATTCCAAAGTCCTTTGGCAGTCCGAGGACGAGAGTGGCGGCGTTCGAATTGGCGACCTCGACGCGGCAAGTGTCGAACTTGTTCTTGACGAACATGACTCCGCTGAACGGCTCTCCGTTGTTCACCTGCACTTTGATTCCTTCGTAGTTGCAGATGGTCTGGATGGCCTCGGCCTTGACCTCGACCGGTGGACCGAGTGGGACGGTCGATTCCGGAGCGCGACGGTGCTCGGTGTTCTTGATTGTCGGCTTCTTGACCTTCTTCGCCGCCAGGATCTGCGCCTTCGTGTCCTTGCCCTCGACGACGGTTCCGGAGACGCGATGCTTCGTCTCGGGCACGTTGGCGGCGGCGGAGGCTCCCGTATCGATTTCCTTGGTGACGCACAGGTTCTTGTAGAAGTCTGTGTGCTCGTTGACCTCGGCATCCTCATCGACGGCGTCGAAGATGGAGCAGTCTCCGAGACGACGGTTGTAGTTGGCACCAGCACATCTGAAACGAGACAACGTTCGGACCGGCTCTGAACGTCTTCTGATTACGTTGGGTTTCCGGCGCAGACTTCGAGGCAAGAGTTGAGCGAGACGACCTTGTAGCTCTTGGTGGCGATTCCGCGTTGCTTGGTGTGCAGGTAGCGCGAGAAGAGGGCGTCCTCCTTGTTCGCCGAGCAGTCGTTTTCCACTAGAGCAAGAGCTATGAGAAACACACAATTGACACACAGACACACAAAGCTGAATGGGACTTTAGGGCGGAGAAGGACTGTGGAACTGAGGAGGGATGAGTGGAACGAGTGAGCGGAGACGACGCGCACTTACCGGTGAGACAGTGCAGGTCGTAGAGGTCGACTCCCTGGCGGACCTGGGGCTGCAGAGTGTTGTGTCCGTCGAGGTAAAGCAGATCGCACGACTTGCTCTTCTTGTCGTAGTTGAACGAGCGGCACTTCTCGGGCGCGAGTCCGAAGCACTTGGCGACGCACTCCTTGATTCCCTTGGCGGCCGAGGCCTTGAGCACGTGGAGCTCGGACTCTCCTTCCGGAAGAGCGGCGTTGATGGTGCGGACGGCCTTGAGATGCTGTCCCTCGGGGCACTTCTCCTGCTTCAGATGGCACGTAATGTCGAAGTAGTCGACGAGGAACTCGTCTCCCTCCTCGATCAGCAGCTCCGGCTTCGTCTCGCGGGTCTCCGAGTTGAGAATGCACTCCTGCTCGTTGTAGTAGTACATGACCGACTTGCACACGAATCCCTCCCCGGTCTCTGGTGGTGGGTTGGTGCACTGATCGAGGCACATCGTCACCGACGGAACGTTCTCCATCACGAATGCGGCGAATCCGACGAGGATCATCTGCGGGACACGCTTGAAGCTCGGCACGTTGCGGCAAGTGTTCGGCGAGGCGAAGCACTTCTTCTCGTAATAAGTGAATCCTTCGGCCGACACGAGTTCGGCGCGTCCGAGTGGCTTCGAGCGCTCGTCGGCGAGGATGCAGGTGCGCGTCTGATTGTTGTACATGAATGACTTGCAGTTGAAGTCGTTCGAGGAGATGGAGAGGCGCTGTGTGCAGAGAGCCTGGCACGAATCGAGGTCGACGTTGATGATGCGGTCGAGCTCGTTCTTCAGCTGCTTTCCTTCGACGGCGATGTACTGGGTGACGTACGGTGGGTAGCATTGGGCTGAAAACAGAAGGTATCTGGATGAGAAGGGTTCGAAAGGTCAACTTACATCCGGCGCAGTTGTTGTCCATGTAGATAACAGTGTCGTCGGCCTCGTCGACGAAGAGGGACGGGCGGTCGAGACGATCCTCGGTGTTGAGGATGCACTCCTTGTCGACCGGGTAGAACATGGCCGACTCGCACTCGAATCCGAACGTGTCGAAGGCGTTGAGACACGCGGACATGCACTCCTGGATGTTGTCGGCCGGCACGACTTCACGCGCGAACCCGACGAGGATCTTCTGCTCGAAGACATCGAACTGGAACGGCGATTGGCACACGCGCTCGCTCTTCACACAGCTCTTCGTCAGAATCTGGCTTCCGCTAGTCGCCTTCTCTGATCCGGCGCGGAAGACGGTGCAGCTGCTCTCTTTGAACTCGACGCCCTGGCAGTCGAGCGAGGCGGCGCAGTGATCGGAGCATTCGGCGAGGTTTGAGGAAGGAATCGTTCGAATGCGGGCTCCGACGGTCTGATTGTGCTGGAGCACGAAGATGGTCTGAGTCTCCGGAGGGCATATCGTGACTGATGCTGAAACGGGAGACGGTGAGAAACGGCGAGGGCGGCGGAGGGGAACTCACGTAGGGTGTCCGCGAGTGCGGCCACCGCCAGGAGGGAAAGTAGAAATCCCTTCATTTGTCGACTGGTCGAGAGTGTTGCGGAACGACGACCAAGCACCCTTCTGGAAGAAGAAAGTGGAATCTCGTGCGGGGAGGGTCTTGCGGGAAGGGCGCAAAAAAGAAAGAAACATTTGAAAAGAAGGCGAACGGGATTCCGAGACGAGTTTGGGATGAAAGGCGACAGTCAGTTTTGGACAACAACCCAGATGGGATATCAGGCGGAAAAGAGAAAGTGGAACTTCTGAAAAGACGGGCGGTGCCACGTCTCCTCCAAATACGATTACTCCGAAGACGACGGGAGGTCTTCGTCTTCCTCTTCTCGTCTCCTCTCCGGAGGCGGGCGGTCCTTGCGGGTGAAGGCCACTGTACACAAGTGTCCCTCGGATCAGATACGAAGAAGGAGATGGAGGCGGCTGATAACCTACTCCTGCCTGGAAGGAATGAACGAATGATCGATGCGCGCGCGCCGAGATGTGGCCAAAACGAATGGATACCCGCGACAAAGTGCCTGCCCAAGAGGTCATCCCATTCTCATCAAGTTTTTGCTGTCCTCCCTCCCCCCCCCCTTCCTCTCACTTCTCGAACACACAACCGGTTCTTGGGGGAGGAGAAGCCGAAGAAACCGCAAATCGGATGGCCGCCGCCGCCGCCGCTCCCGGATACCCTCCATTCTCGAGACATGAATCACCCACAAGAACACTTGCCCCCGTCTCGGAATTAGCGGGTTCTCGCTTGAAACTTGAAACGGAAAGTGCCGAATATAATGAGAAGAAGGCGGATAACGGGTCAGAGATGAGCTTTCTGAATGAGAGACTTCTTGAGAAATGTTGCGGGGGACCGCGCGGGATTACGGTAGGCGTGTCAAGAGTGGAAAGAGAGACGCTTCATCCACTCACACTCACAAAGCACAAAGGCCACGAAGAGAGTAGAAGACTCGACAGCTGAAACTCGGCCACGAAGGTTTCCTAGGCCCTTCCGGCCAACGGACACACACTTTACCCAATTCGCTAATACGGTGAGATGCGATAATAATTGCGCAACACGAAGCGAAAGGCGATGACAAAATTCGAAGAAACGAATAATTCGGAGAGGCGATCGAACAAAACGATAGATAATGTTCCAAACCGTGACCCCATTTGCCGGGCGAAGACACTGGTTGTGTTGACCGTTTTTGTGACACATTAGGCGGCAGAAAGAGAAATCGGATTGACACTGGGAAGAAGAGGAAGAAGATCGGATCGACGACGACGACGACGACGGGACGAATATGAAGAGGCGAGTTGCGCAACTCGAATCAGCTCGAGAGGATCGAGATGCCACGTCAGAAGGGATCGTCGCAACGATCCGGAGGTGAAGATGAAAGCGGTCAAGTGAAAATGATAGGGGGGATGTCGTTTGTTTCTCGATGGGGCGCGGCGCCCTTCCGAGAGAGAGAGAGAGAAAGCAACACGGATAGGCGAGTTGTGTTTGAACGCACCGGCCGATAAATGGGACACCACATTTGGTAATTGGGTCATTAGGGGTGGCACAGACGGAGGCACTTGATTCAGAGGAAGAAAGAGAGAGAGAGAGATCGGAAGGAAGGGGAGGAGATCGCGCGAGTGATGAGAAGTTGGAGCGACACGAAGGCAGATACCGATTGACACTGATCGAGACGCGAAATGGATCCTGGACGAGGCGGCGATAGTGTAGCGTGTGCAGAGAAAAGAGATGGTCATGGATGGGCTCGCGGACTCTCGTGTCTCCGAGTCTGATCCCAAGACAACTCTTTTCTTATTCTCTTTCCTTTTGCAGTGAACAAGATTGGCATTTCGGTTTCTGGTTTCGAAGTGTTTAGATTCGGCGTTGTTGCTTTTGCTTTTCAATCTGCAGGTCCGGGGTTCGATTCTCGTCGCAGCCATTCTCTTTTTTTTTTCGTCTGAAAACGACGAGACGGAAGTAGTTCATTTGATAAGCGAGAGCGTGTGTCGCTGTTTTCTCTCCTTCTTCCCGGAGGGCTGATTCGCCGTCGCCGTCCGCTCCGACGCATTCTTCATTCATCATCATCCTTCTCCATCTTTTTGACCTGATTTTCCTGCGCGCAAAGGAATGAAAAGAGAGAGAGAGAGAGAGAAGACGGTTACTGTCACTTTTCTATCTGATATTGTACGTCTTCGCCGGTCTCTCTCTCTCCCTCTTCGGATTTCTTCTGCACTTTTTCGGATCGGTGATAAAGGAGAGAGTGCGCGAGGCGACGAGACCCAGAGTACTAGAAAGGAATGTGCGCGCGCGCGGTTTATGGGCGAGAACGAGGTCACTATACCCGAAAGACGGACTACTCCACTGTTTGGATTACACCTTTTTGCATCCTGTATCATGCACCACAAAAGGATAACGGGATTCACTTTCAGAATCAGAGGTCGGAAATCAAAAACGACTAAGAGCGAGAAAGAATGTGTTATGTTTGAAAGAGCTAGGCACCCGTTTTGCATAGAAGAATGGAATGACATGGAAAAAGAAAGACAGTACAAGTAATGGAAAAAAGTTGGTTAGACGCTGTAATTGTTGTATCTGAGTGTTTGGAGTTGCGAGACGTACGGCGACCTGATGTAGTAGGAGTCGACGAGTCGGAGCAGCTGGTCCGCATTGTACCGTTTGAATCGATCCGGCTGAAAGTGAGTGTGGTCTCAACACGCGACGCAACCGCAACGCATACCTCGAGTGCTCGATAGAGCAGATCCACGTAGGTTTCCACGAGTTCGAGGTTATTGGGTCCAGTGGAAAACATGTCGGTATTGTAGTCTTTTCGGCCTGTAACACCTTTCGTCGTGATCGATTTGAGACAGGAACTCTCACAGAAACAGACGCCGCTCGGATTGTTGAAAGATCTCATGTGGCACGGCGCACAGCACGGATGATCTTTCCAATTCTTGCGAACTTCTGCGAACCCGAATCGGAGACAAAGGATCAGTTTGTAGTAATCGACGGGGGGAATGTGCTCGGAGATCGTCACTCGCATCCCCTCCTTCTTCCCCATCTTCTCGATGGTTTCGGATCCGAGCAGGAAGGCCAGATTCATAATGTTCTCGGTTTCGTCCTTCGGCATGAAGAACGGGTGTTTGGCACAGAGCAACGAGAGCAGCACGATTCCGCACGAGAAGATGTCTATGCTCGGGTTGCACAAACCGAGTCCGAAAAGCAGTTCTGGAGCACGGACGCCCGGCGTGCCGACCTGAAAGAGAGTTTATTTGATTGGGGCGAAGCTCGAGTTTAAAGAAGATCAACTTTCGGTTATCGAAGTTCGAAGAAATGAGTCTTACCACTTGATAGTTGTCTCTTTTGGGTTTCCCTTTGCAGAACAAGCAGAGAATGTCAGTCCGCTTGCACGAAGAACACTCTGGCTCCTTCTCCATCGCCGCCACTGCAGCCTCCTGAAAACTCCGATCTCTGCATTTCCTCAATCATTTCTCTCTCACTCTCGGACACTCGATGTTCGATCGATCATTAGTTGCCAGTCCGAAGTCGACTAGTCGAAAACTGAAAACTTTTCAGTTTCCTTTTTTTTTCTTTAGTCTCTTACCTATGAGTGTATGGCGAGTACAGGAAATTGGATAGCTTGATGTCGCGATGCACATATCCGTTTTGATGGAGATAGGAGACGGCGAGCAGCAGGTTGCGGATGTATTCCATCGAGAATCCCAGAGAATTCTTCGAATACATCAGCAATTCAGATGTCGAGCAGTGCGGGAAATGCTCCAGGACGATGGCCACCGAGGCTTGGCAGTTGTAGAACTCGTACAGCTTGACAATGTTGAAATGGCCGCCGAGCTCGGTGAGCAACTCGAGCTCTATCGCCAGCATGTTCACTTTGTCGATCCGACGAATCGCCTTCACCGCCCTTCTTTCGCGTGTCGTCCGACATATCGCGCTGAGCACCGAGCCGAACGAACCTGTAAATATCGATTGACCACTCCGTGCTCTCTTCTTGCTCTCACCTTCTCCTATTATTTGACTTTCTAACTGATATTTCTTCTGAAACTTCGGATCGGCAAGCACTGCACAGTTTTCTTCCCAAATCTTTTGTCTCGGTGGCTTAATGGACATGTAATCTACAAACTGAAAACAAAAATCGATAAGAACAGAAAAAGAGAGAGTCAAGTTGAAAAATCAAAAAAATCCAGTGTCAAAGTTTGCGCCAAAACAGTTTAGGCCCAAGTGACTGCGGACTCGGCGCCTCATTCGACGCGCAGTTTTCGTTTTTCGTTTTTCTGCGGCATTTCGATTTGTCTCTCCCTTTTTCGTGTGTTTCCGGCGTCGTTTTTTTTTTTTTAATTGTCTTTTTTTTCCGTAGACGAATTGCCTTTCTCCGTGCAAGATTAGTCTGCAAAGAAAGAAATAAGTAACACATGTTCTAAGAGCCTCGATTCTCTTCTTATGCGACATCGGCTGAGTTTCTCTAGTTGTTCCAATGCCGTGACTTTTTTAATCACAAAAAACATTGACTCCAGTTGCTGATGATGAAAAATCACGTTGTAACCCGCCGTTTGATTGATTCTCGCCTGCAACATGACAGTTGTCTCTGGGGCTCCAGCTTTTTGATTTTTCCTATTCCTGCGAATGACTTTATGCTTTCTAGACAAGGAAAAAGGAGCAGACGCAGGTTGTCATGGAGAATAAATCTATGCAAGCCGTGTTTCTCTGATATGCTCCCTGGCTTCATTGAAGGAAAAGACTAGTTTCGGGGCAGCTGCTATTTACTCATGTCTCTCAGTATCAGAACAAATAGCTTTTTCTTGACATTTTGAAAGGAAACTTAGTTCTTCTGAATATATCCATCCACATTCCCATTCCCATTCCCATTCCCATCTCCATCCATCCATCAATTCATCTGGAGCTTAGGAAAAGCTGACGTAACCATCCTGCTGTCTGAAAAGCGTTGTGCTTATCTCCTCCGAGAGCTCCAATTCATTCCGACGTCGTGTTTCTGGTGTCCTTCCTTCCTCTCTCATCTGTTTCTCGATGTGCCTCGCAGCCTTTTTCACCCGCTCACACACTCACCGCCCCACCCTCTTTCTGCTTACACACATCGCACACACACGCGCACACACACACACTCACTCACACACTCGGAGGTTAGTGAGGCGAGAGGCTGTAGCACGAGACGGTCATCACAGAAGAGACGGAGACGCTGTTCTGCGTCTCTGACCGTCCTCCACAACGCTCCCGCTCTCCACGTCTCGCGCTCCTCTTCTTCGCCGTCGCCGTCGTAGCTGCTGCTGTTTCCGTTGCGGCATCGCTCTGTGTTTTGAATTTCGACCCCAACCCCGTTCACCTCAATAAATCGATTCTTCTCTCGTTTTTATAAACAATCGTTTTTCTGTTTTTATCATTCGCTCGTGGCCGAGACCAGCTGTCCTCCCCTTCGTCCCGCACACGTGTTCCGACCCGCATTTTTTGAGATGAATCGACACGAAACTCATAGCTCTCGGCAGAGCAAACACGGCACTAAGCACTGACGAAATGCGACTGATAACGCGCGAGATTGTGAACACACTCTGAGTAACTCTTGCTCTTTCGCATACTTTCACGTTTCTCTTCTACTTTTCGCATAAACTCGCTTCGAAAATCGATATTCTCTGTAGGAAATATGACCGAAAAGCACAGTCTGCTGCAAGTGATTCCAAATCGGGAGCTAGTCTTCACCGGTCCGTTCACTGACGTCGTCACCTCTCACATGACGCTCAAGAACACGACGGGCTCTCCGGTGTGCTTCAAGGTGAAAACGACCGCGCCGAAGCAGTATTGTGTGCGTCCAAACTCTGGTGAGTCATTGTTGCCCCTTGCCTGCCTCCTTCACCTGCATGTTCAGGCCTTCTGAAATCGGGTGACTCGAAGAACATCACGGTGATGCTGCAGCCGCTTGAGGGCATCCCGTCCGATGCGGGCCGTCACAAGTTCATGGTTCAATCGTGTGTGGCGCCATCCGAGAACATTTCGGATCTGGAGTCGATCTGGAAGAACACCGACCCGACAGAACTGACCTACAGCAAGCTGATGGTCACTTTCGTCGACAAGAAGAATCCGGGCATCGTCGATGAGAACAATACTCTTCTGCTCAACGGACAAGAAGACACTTTCGCATCCGGACAGGCTCAGTGAGTTTCCATAGAATGAAATCTTTCTATCTCTTAGTAGTTTCAGAGAGCTTGGCAGTTCGTATGAAGCAAGCGCCCCTTCGCAGGACGGAACAGTCGCCTCACTGCGTAAGTCGCTGAAGTCTACGGTCGAGGAGAACAACGAGTTGCATAAGAAGGTGCAGGGCTTGGAAGCGGAGATCGAGGTGATGCTCAAGGTGAAAGAAATAAAAAAAACAAGATTTACATGGAGAAGGTTTCCAGAAGAACCGCAAGTTGCAACAGTCGCAGTCCGACGGAGCCCTCACCGAGACCGCGTTCCCGTCTCTGCAGGTGTTCCTTATCGCCATCGCTGCCCTTCTTATCGGGCTCATCTTCGGACGTCTCTTCTAAACCCACCCAGTCTGCTGCCACAGTCTCTTTTTCATTCCCATTGCCCCTCCCGTCCCGCGCCTCTTATTTCATTTCACTGTCCCCTTCCTTCTCTTCTCTCTATTCACTTTTCGGTCCTTCCTGTCCGCTTACTTTTCTCTAGTTTGGGCCCTTCAACACAATACCCCGGTAGATGACTGCTGTCAGATTGAGAGCGTGTGGTTCCTGTCCCCTCTTCCCTTATTCTCCCTATTCTCTATTTATTTCTTTTCGCTCTCACTTCTTGTATGTGTAACACTATTGATTCCTAGCCCCAAATGACCCATCTGAGTCCGCTTTTCTGACTTTTCTCCCATCTTTTCTCTTCTTTTCCCACCCCCTAAAACCAATCTTTTCTGAACAACAAAGATCGTATATGGTACAATAAAATTGAATTTTTACGTACTATTCCACTCAATTAACATGATTTCACCACTTTCCGTACACTTTCGGAGATTTTATCTGGTCACCTTTTTTTTTGGTTCTTGATCATATTTTAAATCTATTATCAGGTTCAAAGCATGGCTGGAACCAGCAACAAAAAAGATGACATGGCGACAGTGGAATTCGAATCTTCGGAAGAGGTCAACGTAATTCCGACGTTTGACAAAATGGGTCTTCGCGAGGATCTTCTTCGTGGAATTTACGCTTACGGATTTGAGAAACCGTCGGCCATCCAGCAAAGAGCTATTCCGGCAATCTTGAAAGCCCGTGACGTCATCGCGCAGGCTCAATCGGGAACCGGAAAGACAGCGACGTTCTCGATATCCGTCCTTCAGTCACTTGACACGCAAGTCAGAGAGACTCAGGCTCTCATTCTCTCTCCCACCAGAGAGTTGGCAGTGCAGATCCAGAAGGTAAGTGTTTCCGGAAAGCCCGCGATCATCTGTAATAGTCCTTCTCCTCAGGTCGTGCTCGCTCTCGGAGACTACATGAATGTGCAGTGTCACGCATGCATCGGAGGCACGAATCTCGGAGAGGACATCCGGAAGCTCGACTACGGACAGCACGTCGTTTCGGGAACTCCCGGACGTGTCTTCGACATGATCCGCCGTCGCAATCTTCGCACTCGTGCCATCAAGCTGCTCGTGCTCGACGAGGCCGACGAGATGCTCAACAAAGGATTCAAGGAGCAGCTGTACGACATCTACCGCTATCTGCCTCCAGGTGCTCAAGTCGTGCTTCTTTCTGCCACTCTCCCCCACGAGATTCTCGAGATGACGAGCAAGTTCATGACGGATCCGATCCGTATCCTTGTCAAACGTGATGAGTTGACTCTCGAGGGAATCAAGCAGTTCTTCGTTGCCGTCGATCGTGAAGAGTGGAAGTTCGACACTCTGATCGATCTCTACGACACGCTGACCATCACGCAGGCGGTTCTGTTCTGCAACACTCGTAGGAAGGTCGACTGGCTGACCGACAAGATGAAGGAAGCTAATTTCACAGTGTCCTCGATGCACGGAGAGATGGAGCAAAAGGATCGTGACGAGGTGATGAAGGAGTTCCGTGCGGGAACCACACGAGTGCTCATCTCGACTGACGTCTGGGCTCGTGGACTCGACGTCCCGCAGGTCTCCCTTGTTATCAACTACGATCTTCCGAACAATCGTGAGCTGTACATCCATCGCATCGGCCGTTCCGGTCGTTTCGGACGCAAGGGAGTCGCGATCAACTTCGTGAAGCAAGACGATGTCCGAATTCTCAGAGACATCGAGCAGTACTACTCGACCCAAATCGACGAGATGCCCATGAACATCGCGGATATCATCTGAATCGCTCTCAACTGTTCTCTCCTCAAAAATGATAATTTATGTTGTTTCACACTATTCTGTTTTACACTTCTACTATCAGAACGTTGGAAGATCTCTCCCACACAATTTTCCCAAATTGCAAACAATATCGCAAGAGATTTTTGACGCGAAGCATACTGAAATAACCCCAATAAACGAGAAATTTAACGACTGTCGTGTCTTGAGCCAAATAGAAAATAGTTGAAGACTTCTGAAAAAGTTATCGAAAACCGTAATATGCTAATTAAAAACGTGATCTAAGACCCAGAAAATCGTTTCAGAAAGCAGTTGACGTGGGAGAAAATCGGAAAAAAAGAAGTGATACGTGGCTCTTTCCGTGAGTTCATTGCCTTTTTCGAAAACCTTTGTACACATGCCACACATCTTTCCAACAAATTTTGCTCGAAATTTCGAATGAGCTCCGTTTTCGAGCCCGTTTCATTCGGGGCTCTTCTGTGGCTCTTCTCAACTTCCTCTTTCGTCATGCTACTCTTGTCCCGCTCACCCGTTATACCCTTTTTCTCTCTTTACAATACGCGAACACAAAGCTCAACGAGATGCAAGACGCGTAGAGTGTGTGGGTTGTAACGAGAGACGCAGACAGTCACAGAGCGGCGGGCCGGCCGCGCGTCCCTCGGTCCTTCGGTCGATCCGTCCAGCAGCGGCTTCTAGGTTCGAATCAAGGCGTTTCAACTTGTGCCGGCCCACAGAAGATGAATACTTCATATTTTGGCCCCAAATTCCGATTACCTTCTTTCTTCAGACTTCTTCATTTTCTGGTAAATTGGGTCGACGAGAGGCATTTCTCATTAGAATAATTGGAGAGAGAGGAGAGAAAGAGAGAGAGAAAGAAAGAAAGAAAGAAAGAAAGAAAGAAAGAGACTAGTGGCAGTGGGTGCAGCTTGAATATTTATGAGCCGTTTGTCGTCGAGAATATGTGTATCCAGTTGTGTTCGCTCCAGTCCGCCCCTCGAATCCCCGCTGTTTTCATTCCGTGTTTCATGAATATCAGAATGTAAATTTTCTTTTTCATTCAGCTCGAATAAACAACCAAGTGGTAACAAGAAAATTGAAAGAGATTCTCGGTATTTTCTTCTCTTTATTCCTCTCTCTCTCTCTTCCTTCATTTCTTTCGTTCAAAAGGATTATCTCTCCGGCGTTTTATGAATTCATGCACGTTTCGATTAACTCCCGCCTGCCTCCCGTTTCTCGTTCTCTTCGTGAATAGCATGCCGTTTTCTGACTGAAATCTGCCTCGCTTCACTCTTGAATTCCCCTTTGTTTGCGTCTAAAACCCGGCGGCGCTAGGCAACGAAGGCTCGAAAACAGGCAGCGGCACGCGTAGAACAACTCATTTTTCTTCTTTTTTTTTGGTCGCTGACATTAGTAGATTCTGAAAATTGGCCGCTACGAAGCTTATATTTCGTCACTTGGGTCTCTCATGATCATCAACTATTTTAACTTTTTAGAGTTTCGAAACGAGTTGATGGGCGTCAAATTGCTGCATCGTCGAGCAGTAAAATAGAATGACGGTGTTCATTAAAACGAAGACAAACTGCTGCGGACGGTCATGGTGCGTGCGGGATCCGTGCGGAATCATGTGCGCCGTCGTCACGTGGATGCTGATCGCCTACGGACAAGTTTGCGTGTTTCTCGTGATGCTTCACTCGTGGGAACAGTACCCCTTTCACACCGCCTTCAACTTTTTGCTCTTCGAAACGTTCTCGGTACTCGCTGTCGTCAGCCACGTCAAGACGATGACGACAGATCCGGGAGCGGTGGCGAAGGGCGACTGCACAGATGAGGCGATACAACGGCTGAAGCTGCTCAACGAGCACGCGCCAATCTACAGGTGTCAGAAGTGCTCGAGCATCAAACCTGATCGTGCTCATCATTGCTCGGTCTGCGAACGATGCATCAGGAGGATGGATCATCACTGTCCGTGGGTCAACAATTGCGTCGGAGAAGGGAACCAGAAGTTCTTCGTTCTGTTCACAGTGAGTTTTTGCTCATTAGTATCAGAAGACCCTTTTTCTATTTAGATGTACATAGCACTTCTTTCGATGCACGCGCTCTACTGGGGCATCTGGCAGTTTGTCCTGTGCGTCGGCGCCGAATGGCAACGATGCTCCTCGCTGACGCCTCCCGGAACCACTCTCCTGCTCATCTTCCTGCTTTTCGAGTCGATCCTGTTCGCGATCTTCACCGCTGTCATGTTCGGCACCCAGATTTCATCTATTTGCAACGACGAGACGACAATCGAATCGTTGAAAAGGTGAGTGTAGATTTGCGTGCAGTAAAGATTTGACGGGCTTATTTCCAGCAGACATTCTATGGACGATGACGATCGGCAGCGGAACAACTCATGGAAGAACATGCAACTCGTGTTCGGAGGCCCGTTCAGCGTCCGCTGGCTCAACCCCCTGGCGAATCCCTTCGTGGCGAGACCCACTTTCGAATATTCTGTTTGATCCTTTTACATATATCTGGATTCGTATCCCTCTCCCCTTGTTCTTGTGAACTTTCATGTGAAATTTAACTTAAATCTAATCAGATTAGTTCAAAACGGGTCAGCTCTCGCTTTTTTTTCTCAAATCTATTAAATCTCTATTTATTTTCGCCACGAACTTAGTTACAGCTCCCACAACGAGTATATGTTATTTAAAAATATTGAATTTATCGCACAGTCAAAAAATGAAGTTTGAACTTCGAAACCGTCGCCCTACACTTTTAAACAGTTTTCATTGAAATCTTGGTTTCGTACTTGGTTCAAAGCATTTGAAAACAGAGAAAAACTGCCTGTTGCAGTAGCTGCGATGGCTCTGGAAATCGCAGAAGACGGCGGTCTGACCCGTCCGAAGATCCTCGATCGGCTTCTCAGACTCCGGAAAGTGGCTCTGATCTTCGCGTACGTGGCCGCCTTCTTCTATTCACAATGGTGTTTCGATCCGGTTAATATGGAGGTCACCAGGTTTTTCTTCTTCACAGAAGAGCTCGATCGAAAAAAAACGCGTTCAGGATATCTGAGCACTCGCTGATGCCCGGACTCGTGACGCCGAAGTTCGAGAAGAGCGGAGTCGCCATTCAGATCTACCGGAAGCTCAGCGAACTGCCCAAGTGAGTCAGCGAACAACGATTCGCGGACTTTTTCATTCTGATGCTCTTTCCAGAACAAATTCACAGCAGAAGTTCATTCTGGAGACGTTCTCCTCATTGGGATTAGAAGGTTTCACCCAGAAATGGCGGTCTAGAGTTGCGGGAGCTCCGATGAGCGGTGAGAATGTGTACGGATTCGTGCGGGGACATCGGAACGACGGAGCAGAAGCTCAGCTGATCGTCGTGCAGTTGGGAAGATCGGAGAGCGCAAGGAGAATGATCTCGCGAATGCTCGCGTTCGTCGATTTTGCGAAGGAGCAGGTCTACTGGGCGAGAGACTTCGTCTTCGTTTTCGTCGACGGAGGAGCATCGGAAGACGCCGAAGTTTCACTGGAACAAGCGGCTTTCGCGATGGATGCTTTCTTGCTCAAGTATCAGAAGATCGAGTCGATCACGTCTGAGCAGTCGAGGAAGAGAGCCGTGGAGGCGGAAGAGATCCAGACACAGACTGGAGCTTTGATCGCTGGAATTGTTTACGACCTTTCGGGAGTTTCTGTCAAGGGACAGCACATTGTGAATCTGCAGACAAACGGATTGAACGGCCAGCAGGTGAATCTGGACGTTTTCAACGGAATCGTCAAGATTGCCGACTCGAAACACGCCTCGAAAGTCGCCATTTTCGGAACCATTCATAGGCACTTGGTAACGACGAACCTTCTCAGACCGGCACAATCAGAAGCTTGCAGTCTCCCTACATGGAAGTGTCGCCGTTCACTGTTCCATTGAAGGCGATTTACACGCAGGCGTTCATTTCGGTCGAAGGAATCCACAGTGTTATGGGCAAGTACGGAGTGCAAGTGAGAGATCGAAAGAAGCCGTTCGGGCTCATTAGGACTGATTTGTACTCTTGACGAATCAGTCTTCAACAAGATTCGCGAACCCCTAAAATAAGAGCTGGCTCAGTTTGGGGCTCGGGAGCTAAACCCTTGATTAAAATGCTCTGCTCTGGCCCGACACATGGCTTTGATTGAGTGCTGCGGCACGAGTCGGCACTCTCCCCGAAAAGGCCTATAAAACGGCGAGGTTGAGTAGTTTTGGACAGACGTCGGGTGGGATTAGTAGGTGAGCGAGACGAATCTCATACTCCGGAGTGCTCTCTGCTCGTAAAACGCGTCCTTTCCCCTCCCCGGCGCCCCTCCTTCTTCCCTCTTCTCGCGCCAACATTCTTGTTCTTGTGCTCGGTCGCTCGGTTTCATTAGCCATTCTTTGGGTTGATACACGCCATCGCCCTATTGCACACCAACTCATAATGATGGAGAGAAGAAGGGCGGAAAAGGAAGGGGAAACCAATTCCGACTCGAGCAGAGAGCCCTTCGTGTTTGCTTTCACTTATTCTCCTTCTTCTTCTTCTTCTTCTTCTTTTTTCGTCATTCCCTCTTCACTTTCAGGGTCTAACCGTCGGATTGAGCCACGATTACAGCGAACGACAGTCCGGCCAGTTCATCGAGGAGATTTCGCGTATGCTGAACAACGTCCTCGAGCGACTCCATCAGAGTTATTTCATGTGAGTCTCGAGAGAAAAAGAAAGAAAAGATTTTGATCTACTTTCTTACCGCGCGAACCGTAGATCAGACTGTTGTTGACATCGAACGAATAAAAAAATCGTTTCCACCCTGTTCGTGGAAATTCGAAGCGAACCGCCGGTCCCCTTACGGGTCGATCCTTTCTCTTTCTTCGCTTCACTCTCGCTTTCTCAGGTACGTTCTCTCGGACGACATGCACTTCGCTTCGGTGGCCTTCTACATGCCGGTCATCGGCATCCTGCTCGTCCCGCTTCTCCTCTCAGCCTACTACGAATGGACGAAACTCGCCGCCTTCCAAATGCCCTTCATGTACCTCGTTCTCCACTGCGTCGGCTTCCTGCTTTACGTTTCGACTACGTGGATCTTCGAGACGATCGGCACGAGTTTTGTCATCCAATGGACGACGTTTCCGTTCTTCGGTGCCGACGGATGCGACGGGCAACTCACTCCGCCCCTCCCGCTCCTTCCGATCTTCGTGCTCATCTTCGCCGCTCCAATCGGAATGATCATATTCTGGAAGTAAGAAGACGTCCTGTCGATTTCTCTGTTAAACGTCTTCCTTCCAGGCAGCCAGTTGAGAGCATCGGAAGTGTGCGAATGCTGTGTCTACTGGAGTCATCACTCATCATCGGCTGCCTCTCGCTCATCAATTTCGGACTCGCCGTCTTCTCCTCCGCTCTCATTGTGCCAATCGTGTTCTTGATGACGTTTGAGTCACGACAAAAGTGAGCCAAAAAATAGCAGCTCATTTCGTTGAAACTATGCTTCCGAATAGCTGTGAAGTAGATACTTGATTCTTGCGTTTCAGGAGACGAAGCATCTTCCGGACTTTGGTGCTCGCGGTGCTCAGTCCGATCGGAGTCCTCACGTACGCCGTCACGAATGCCCCTGCGTTCATTGGCATCGGCATCAAAAACAACACATCCGACTTCTCGACGGCCTCCCAACTATGTCTTCACCTCATCCGACAACACGTTCTGTTCGGCGCCCAACACTTTTTCCTGCTCTGCTGTGCGTGCTATCCGGTCTGGAACTTGCTGTTCGCGTGCGCGATGCACCACGAGACGGAGGAAGACGACGACGAAGAGCACATCGGGACGTTCGCCCGCGCTCCGACGCCTCCGGGTGAGATGAGAAGGAAGAAGAGAAGGTGAAGATATTCACTGAGAAACACATTGTACAATACATGATTCCATTGCTTTTCGCTTTATTTGAGCTTGATTCTGCTTTTGTCGATTTATTATCTGATTTATTCATGTATCTTTGGTCTCTGATAAAACTGGCGTTCTTTTTCTCTGACCATTGCAAAAATTGTCAATCTAAATATTTATTATTTGCGAATTCGCTCAAGTTAAACAGTGGTGCGTGGCCTAGAATATCCGTGGCCGAAGACACGCATCGCGGCCTCCCAGCACTTTTCGACCTCGCAATATGAGGCCGCACTCGGAAACATTTGCAGATTTGTCGACTGGTTCGCGGCCTAGAAACTCCGTGGCCGAACTGCCGACGCGGCCGTCCTGCCATCCTTCTATTTTCATTTTTGCACAGTTCTTTGTCGTTCTCTCTCAATTGTTCAATAATCTCCACATATTTTTCTTCGTTTTCACACATAAAACAATTTTTCTGTTTCGTTTTCTAATATATAATCGAAAATAGCTGTTCGATTCAATAAAATCAATAATTCCGCAAAAACTTTTCAACCTTCTTTCTATTCAATTCTACTTTTCAGGGAAAATGATCACAAGGCGCATTAGTAAAGCGAATTCATTACAAAAACAATCAATAAATGCGGAATTTTCGGAAATTACCGGAGAACAGAAGCCGGCCGACTGTGAATTGCATTTCACTCGGGAGGTTAAGAAAGAAATGTATCGGGATGCGGATTACGAGTACGACTATTTTGACGACGAAATATTCGAAGACGAGCATCCAGAGCCGAGTGCCGCCAACGGAGCGACGCGTCGGAAGAGAACAAAAAAGACGCGGGATGTGTTCACGCACGAGGAGAGCCTACACATCTTCCAGTTTCTACTCGGCGAGATCACGAGCCGATCGGAAGAGAGACAGGGAAGAGTCGCGAAGAGAAGAGTCGAGCTGAGCAGTACAGAGCTCTGGGAGAAGTACAAGATGATGTTCGACCTGCGCAGGGATCCCAGCGCTTACCGTGCCAAGTGAGTCGTCCCCGTTCATCGCAACTCCCAATTGTTCTTTCAGTTTTCGCGCGACGGCATCGCGACTCCACAACTTTCCCGACCTGACGCTGCTAGAGAAAGCCGATCTCTTTTACGGGCTGGACATCAAAGTGAACAAAGCGTTCTGGCCGAAGCTCATCAAGCATTATGGAGTGCAGTTCAACGAAGAGGGCATCATCACGGGCAGCACTGTCCTGACGCACTGGGATCTCGTGCATCCGGACACTGACCGCGAGGACGAGATTCAGGTAGCGAGGAAGACGAAGAACTGGAACCGGTTCACCGAGTTCGATGACGGTGTCATGTGGGAGTTCGTGCTCGACTACATGCAGACATCGGACTACATACATATAAACGCGATGTCGACGTGGAACGACTTCAAGAAACAGTATGCAGATCACGGAATCAACATGCACCGTTCCGCCGAAACTTATCGCGGCAGGTAACAGAGGAAACCTTCCGAGGTTCCGATTACAGTACAAAAGCGTTCAGATACAACCGGATGTTAGTCCCTAATCTCCACAAAATGCCATTCGACATCGAAACGAAGGCAGCTATCTATCAAACTCTCGGCTACGTCGTACCGGAAGAGTTTAGGCAGCAGTGAGTGACGGAAGCAACTTTCCTCCTCTCAACTCTTCTTCATTCCAGATTAATCGACGAGACGGGGGTGGAATTGGATGAGTACGGTCGAGTCGTCGAGTACGCGGATCGTCCCGAACGACTCGTTCTGCAGTCTCGTCCCTACGAAGACACGACGATAGGGATCACTTCGGCTCACAAAGTTTCATCGCTCCTCTCCCCGAACTCGACAGGAGACACGGTTCCCTACACTACAGAGGAGGACGATATGATCTGGAACTACATCATCCAACACGCGAGAGGGAAGACGACATCGAAAGAGTCGAGGAGGGTGACGGGATGGCTGTTCTGGAAGAGGTTCCTGGAGCAGCACGAGACGACGCGCACGTGGCAAAGCTTGTGTAATCAGTCAGTTTTTTTTTGTCTCGACGGTGACATACATTTCTTAGTTTCAGCTTTACAAACGATTTGCTCGAGAATCTGATGGACATGGACTTCGACATGAAGACGAAAATAGCCCTTTTCTTCTGTCTGAAACTGCCCGTTGAGGACGATCTGCTTCCGCTGTAAGTGTTTCTTTCCAAAAAGAGAATACGTTGTTTTTAACCAGATTCCAAGCAGCCACCGAACACTTAGTGCTCAGAGAGGATCGCAAGATTCGATATGCAAGTGGGCAAGACGAGAATGGAGAGAGTTTCGAGTTTGGCAGACGGGTAACGCCGCTAAGATTCATTCCGCAGCCGTCGGAGGAAAAACTAGCAGCGGACACGTGGCACATCTCCGAGTGGGAAAAGTCAACGGACGAGGAGGAGGATGCGTACGAAATAGCTGGATTCCGCGAACTCGAAGACGAAGATGAGGATCAACCGGAGGACGAGAGCAAGTACTTGAAAAGTGTGAAGGTGTACTCGAAGAAGGCCCCGCAGAAGAGGAAGTCAGCGAAGTTGTCCGACGTCACGCCCGACAGAAACACGCCAGCTCCAGTTCCGGCTTTGCCTGCTCTCGGAACGAATAACAGCATGATGTATCCGTATGTGTGAGTTTCCGAAACCTCCTTCCAGAAGCCGACTACTTTGCTTTCAGACCGCCGGGGAGCAAAATACGGAAAACTTTCGAGAGAACGAGGGAAACTTCGGAAGTGATCGAGAACACTCGAGGCTCACCGGTTGAAGTCCGGGAGGAGTATGTAGAAGAAGGAGCTACCGATGCGGAAGACCCGTTCGACGATAGTTTTGAAGAAGAGGAAGAAAGATACGCCAATCCTGCCTCTCCCAGTCCCAACTTCGATTATGTCGTGGTGAAAGAAGAGCCGATAGATGATATGTTCATGTACAACTCGGACGCAATGCTAGAAAAGAAGCCGGAACCGTTCTTGAATCCCTCATCGGAAAGCCTGAACGACCTCCGCAACGACATCGAAGAGCAGGCCGATTATCTTGAGAGTCTAGTCGACTCGAAACGACGATTCCGGGAGCGAACGTTTGATCCGGAAGAGGATCACGACTACTTGTACTGCAAAAGGGCCCGTTTCGAGGACGAACCATCAACGTCTTACTCCCCGAATCCGGCTCTCGCGACGTTTTACGGCCGCCCGAATGCTCCGATCGAGGCAGCTTTCGAGGACATGGAGAAACACATAAAGAACTTCTGCAAGCGACTGAAAAGAGACAGTCCGCGGCTGAGCAACCACGAGTGTGCCGCCTATCTGGACCGATTGAATGTGAGCGAGTGGAGGTCTCTACTCTTTAATGATCGTTGTTTTTACAGTATCTCATCAAGATGTTCAGCTCTAATGCGAGAGACGCGTTGAAGAAAAAGTGTCCCAGAAAGTGAACACTTTGATGTTTTTTAATAATTTTTTAACGTTTATATTCTAAGATTGTTCTATTTTATAAGCCTCTCTCCCGATCATTTTCAAGCATTCATGTTCTCGTTCCCAAACTGCCCCCACTCGTTTTCCGATCCTCTTCTAGAAAACGTCTCTTCTTCCCTCCCCTTCTGTGCCTTGTGCAGTCATCACTCATTGTCGGTTGCTCATCAATTTCGGACGTCTTCTTCGTCGCTCGCTTCGCTCCAATTGTGTTCCGGATGACGTTCGAGTCATGGCAGAAGTGAGTCGGGAATCAGAAGCGGGTTGTCGGGGACACTGGATCCGATGTGACAGAGAATGTACCCGCGACGGAATGTAGTCGGGAGATCGGATTGACGTGCAGCCACACCTGTAGTACTAGCCGGAGATACATAGTAGTCGCTGTAGTATCAGTACAGTGAACGAGTACATTCCAATCGCTTTACTTTTCAGAACCCCGAAGACAGAGCTGAAGATCGAAGGATCGTGGAACCGGAAAAATCTGGATCCGAAGAAGAATATGAATCTGATGGACTACAGAAAATCTTGTTTCGTGATCAAGTCTGAATTCCCGTCGTTTTTCACTGTTCTTGATGATAAAGCCTGCAATTCCTCTGGGCGCTCCCGATCGTATACACTTCTTGGTCATTCCTGGCAATATGTGTGCAGCTCGCATTCTCTCGCTTTCGAGAATTTGTTGACACCATCAAGTGGCGTCAGAATTAGCACATTGGTGGCCCCCAAAACACTTGTTCTTCTTCATTTCCTTGCGTATATCGCCGCACACATGCACTTCTGGCCCCCCTCCCACGTCTTCAGAAGCGTCTGAACAACGAGAAACGATGATTGGTGTTGACGTCTTCTGCTGCCGCTTCGTTCTTCTGAAAACGGTTCGAAAGTGACATCAGAAGACGTGCAGATACCGGTCCATTATTAGTTTCGAAAGACAGGCTGACTCACACATTACACAAAAAGTGACGGGCTACTGATAATAAGTTTGGCGAGGGCGTCAGTCACGCGACGTCTTCCGTCCGTCACACTCTCGACGACGACGACGTCTTCTGATATTCAGATGCCACGTGTCATCTTGTTTTCTCGTCGTGTAACACGATATTAGTGTTTTCGCTTGTTCGTTTCCGTTCCATTACTCTCTGATTTCGCTCGATTCTTCCTCCCACTCCCCCATTTTTGAGAGCCTTTCCTTCCATTTCGGAATGAATAATTCGCACCCGAGCTCATGCTCATTGTGTTCCGCAAAACGAGCCAAGAGTACTACCATTTCCCACGTTTCGCGAGTGGCCGAAAGCAAACTGATAACAGTTCGCAATTCGATTGTTTGTGCGGGAAAATGAGGAGGAGCGAATGGAAGCGGAGCGATAGGGAGGGACTAGAAAACACTCGCCACGACTAGGCCGTCGACTTTCCGATTCGGGTTGCTTCTGATAGACATCGAGATCACAGTGATACCATCTCTCGTCCCCTCAAAATCAGAACACGCCGCTGGGGGAAACTAGTCCCTCGTGTCGGTTTTCCTAGTCCCTCCTACTGTCTACAGTTTCCTTTCCTTCCCGCAGACACACACTGGTTTTGACCCGATAACAGTTTGTTTCTGTTTCCGTTCGTAATCATTGTTTACGCGGGAAAGCTGCTGCCAGCCGTACTGTAAACCGTTCCGTGCCCTCAAAAAACATTTCACTCTTCCCTTTTTCTTCCGATGTTCCCCTTCCCGCTAATTGGCTCGTTCCGAGTGTCGTTTCGGGTGCCAATTCGAGAAAATGTCGAATGACGAGAAAAGAAGAAGCACGAGAAGGCGTGGTGCGCGCGCCCACGCGCACATGAATCTCTTTTTCCGAAATCCTCCCCGCTTTATTCCGTCATTAATGGATTGTGAGGAGAATATTCGGACGAAGACCAAAAAAAGCCGACGATATTTCGTTTCTCGAAATTCCATCCGAGAACGTGGGAATCGCGGGCCGCTCTCGGCTAATTGTGTGCTCTGTACGACCTTTTCGGAAAACGAATCCGCGCGCGAGATTCGAATTTCGCGCGCGGATTACGGACGGAAGGCGGATCTTCTTATCCGCTCGGCAAATTATACTCTCGTAGGCTCCGCCCATTTGCACGGGCTCCGCGAGCCGAAGGAGAGGTGGAGACTACAAACGGGAGTATAAAGTGCGCCGGGCGGACACTCGGCTCCTCCAGAATCCCCCCGACGACGCTTCCTCTGAAACCAGTTTCAGTTCGAGACTTTCAGAGAATGATGAAATGCTTCTAAGCTCTTATAATTCTATCAGAAAAGCGACGGGGCGGTCTCTTGCATTTCTGATAAGTACTCAGGCAAATGAAAAACAGTATTATAAGAAAAAACCGGAATATTATCGCAATTTACAGTTTTCTAAGAAGTTACAAGAATATTATCGTAATCTTATAATATTGTGAAGAATTTTTCATGGCGCATTTGCGGTGCGCGGGGATCGTGTCAGCAAACCCTTGACACTGATACCTACAGTAATATTATAAGAAAAATTACGAATTTTATAAGAAGTTTGGATATTATAAGAAGGCACAGTAATATTATAAGAAGTTTTCTCAATATTACGAGAAACTCCGTTTATTTCCTTTTTTTACCCAAAGTTTCTTATTTTTAAAGTTTTTACTCAACTTGACATGTTTTTTTTTTGCTCTTTTCATATTTCGAATTTTCGACAAGATTTTCGACACGTCTTCAGGAACTCGGACGGAATAACTTCGCTTAAAGAACTCCTTCGACTTGGCTCGCACCTTATCAGAAAATGAAGCGGAAACGAAGTCACAGTCAGCCAGCAGAAGACTTTGGATATAGTTACAAGAAAACCCGCAGATCTTCTGATACACGGACATGATGTGCATTTGAAAAAGTTAATGTAAGACTGTTTTCTTAATTCCAAGCCATTCATCTATTTACAGAAAGAAAAACGCCAAGAAGCGAGCTGCTGGGAGAAAAGAGCAACAAATGACCCAAGTTGGAAGAGTGAAGAGACAATTCTGTTCGAAAATTTATCTTATAACTGTTCTTTTGTTGTTAATTTCCGTTCTCTTCTCAATGTGTGATTTTTTTGCAATAAATTCTTGTTTTGAAGAGAATATTATAAGAAAACTATCGAATATTATAAGAAATCTGTCAAATATTATAAGAAAGGGGGGAAAGGTGCTGCTGAATCTTGTAAGAAGTTCTCAGAATATTATAAGAAGTTTTGCGAATATTATAAGACGAGTTTGAAATATTATTAGGAGATTTTGTAATATTATCGCGCCTTGTAATATTCTTATAGAATTGCGATAATATTCCGTTGTTTTCTTATAATACTGTTTTTCATTTGCCTGAGTAGTAAGTGAGAAGCGGGGGAATAAATCACGCTTCTCTGAATATTTCATTCGATTCCTCCCGCCACCAATTATTTCGCCATTCTTTCCGATGCTCATTGAGGCCTGAAACTAATAAAACTACCGTAACCCCGCCCCGTCCTCCTTCACTGTTTTTGACCACCACAAAGTACTCGCTCCTCTCCGACACACTCTGTATTTGTTGTTGTTTAGAAGGCTCTTCCGCGGCTCCTATTATCTATCCCGCCGTCTTATTTCCATCCAATTTTGCAGCCCGTCTCTCTCCGAAGGTACACAAAATGTCAAGAAGCGTCGCGTTGTTCGTCCTCCTCGCTCTCTTGTGCAGTCTCTCGGCTGCTATTCCTCTTCGCAGTCTCGTAAGTTTCTCATTTCTTTCACTGATAACTCCATCCTTGAAATCGGCCGACCGCACGCGGCTGAGTGGTCTAGTGGTATGATTCTCGCTTAGGGTGCGAGAGGTCCCGGGATCGATCCCCGGCTCAGCCCAGATGCTTTTTGTTTACAGTTCCTCCGCTCGTACGACGACATGAATCAGGAGAGCCTCTCGCGAGGGTACTTCAGCCCCGATGCCAACGTGAACGACGCCGATAACGCGGACAACAGGTGAGTCAAAATAGACTTTGTTGTCATAAAAAAGCTTGCTCATCAATGTTTTCGGAGCCTAGACTGTAGGGCTCCGGAATGCGAAGAATCCCTGAACTCCGCCCTCTTCCAGACCGAAACGCGGACTCGACCTCCTGAAGCGACGCGTCGAAATCATCGAACGGAACCGGTGTTTCTTCAACCCCATCACCTGCTACTAGACTCCGCCCTCTTCTTCTTCTGCCCTCACTTTCGATCTCCTCTTCTGATGCTTACCCCGTCTCTTTCGCACCCTACTTCTTGTTCCATAATAAAGTCGAGCGAACTATCTTTACACAATTTCATTGCATAAATTACAAACTGAGACCTATGGAGATTCACTGCCGAACACGATCTTCGTCCTCGCCGGACACGCACAGTACGCGGCGTCCGGTCCCGGGGCTCCCGGAGCCCCGACCTCTCCGGCTGCTCCGTCGGCTCCGGGCTCTCCGTCCTTTCCGGGAGCTCCTTGAATTCCTTCGCTTCCGACTGCTCCATCAGCTCCCGGCTCTCCAGCTTCTCCGTTCTTTCCTGGCTCTCCAGCCGCTCCGTCTGGTCCAGCAGGTCCCGGAGCTCCCGAACCGCGAGTTCCGTTCTTTCCGGGGGCTCCCGGAGCTCCCGGTTCTCCGGCGGCTCCCGCGTCTCCGGGCTCTCCCTCCGGTCCTTGCTCTCCGGCTGCTCCCGGCTTCCCGGCGGCTCCCGGAGCCCCCTGCTCTCCATCCGGTCCAGGAGCTCCGGGAGCTCCGTCGGGTCCCTGAGGTCCTGGCTCTCCGGCGGGACACTTGATGCACGGCAGCTTCTCGTCGTCGAACACCAGCGACGATCCGGCGTTTCCGTCTTTCCCCGCCTCTCCCGCCTCTCCGTCCGCTCCTGCAACCGCACCATCACATCTCAACCCTTCGAGTCAGTCGTTCTCACCTGGAGCGCCCGGAAGTCCCGGCGGTCCGGCCTCTCCGGGCGGGCAGTGGTTCGGTCCTTCGGCACACGGACATCCGCAAGAGGAGCCCTCTCGCTTCTTTCTGTCGAACGTGTTCGACGAGATCATGTCCTTCCACGCGCTGTCAGAGTAATGCTGAAAAGCGCGTGAGATGCGTCGAATCGAGAGGAAGTGCTCACTTTGAAAGAGTCCATGTCGTCGAGGGAGGTCTCGAGAAAGTCTTGCGCGTCGAAGAAGAGCGATCCGGCGACGAGGAGACTCGAGAAGACGGCCACTCCGCACACGGAAGTGATGAACACAAGAACTGCGTGACTCGACGGCATCATAATTACTGAAAGAGGACAGATCGGTTCGACCGCAGAAATGAATGAATGAGAAGAGGCGTCTCGCGGCACCCGCACGAACATAAATACCCTTGAGAAGCAGGTTCTCACCCACAGGTAACGTGTTTTTTTGGCCGCTGATAGGCTAAAAAAGACAGAGATATCCGATTTTTTTTCGTTTCCTCGTCTTTTCGCATTTCGTCATGATTGGCAGGTTTACAGCGTTTTTGGTTTCCGCGTTTCTCACAGAGAAGACACACGACGATTTATTAGAGAAAGTGAAAACGCAATAATCACGAAGAAGTGGAGGGAGGAGAAGAGGAAGAAGACGTCGGAGGCACCGGAACTCCAGAAGACGTCGCCGAACTCGAGGGACATCTCTTGTTCTTCATCCGACGGTTTTGGAACCAGATCTTGATCTGGAAAGGAACATTTGGATACGAAGGGACTGTGTGCGGTGGGGCGCATTTCCAGCCACGTCGCCTTCCTTCAGTCTCACCTGAGTCTCTGAGAGCGATAGTTGCTGAGCCAGCTGGTACCTTCGCGGTCTGCTCAGATACCGATTGTCGGAGAACTGCTTCTCGAGTTGAACCAGTTGCTCACTGCTGAACGCCGTTCGAGGTCTTCGCATTTTTCCCCATGCTTGCCACGCATTCACTGAGTCTGGAAGACACTTTCAGAAATTTTTATTTTTTTCCGGTTCAACACCTACATGTTAAGGCGAGATGGTCGTAGATGAGAGGTAGAACTGGTTGAACGAGCGAAGTGTAGGCGGAGAGCGTGTGTAATGTCGGGGCTGCAAACAATGTGATACTTGGGTAAGTACGGGCGTTTTCACGCGCTCATTTTACGGCAAAATCGTGGCCGCGTGGCGCAATGGATAACGCGTCTGCCTACGGAGCAGAAGATTGTAGGTTCGAATCCTGCCGTGGTCGAAACGTTTTGCAGGAACTCACTTTGTGAAACGGAATAACAATCGGAAAAGGAATCCTTGGACTGTTTGGTTTGCAAAGAAGCTGCTTTCTCTGCCATCTTCATTAATTCTTCGGAGCAGCTGGTCGAACTAATAGGTGACTTGGAGCTTGGTTCTTCCTGCGTGGAAGAAGACGGAGAAGGGGATTTGAGAAGCGAGTCGATTGACGAGAACATTTCGGATCGTGTGAGCCGGCGAGATGTTGCGGATCTGGAGGCGGAGCCCTCTCGGAAACGGAACGGCTCCCAGGGGACGCGGCTCGCGGCTCGGTTCATAAACGACTACGGTAGGCGGAGAGCGGAGGCGCGGCGGAGGGAGCATGATTGATATTTCGGAAAGCATTATATAGAAAGCGGGCTGCCTCTTTTC
The DNA here is from genome assembly GCA_963966605.1 of Caenorhabditis sulstoni. Lineage (NCBI taxonomy): Eukaryota > Metazoa > Nematoda > Chromadorea > Rhabditida > Rhabditidae > Caenorhabditis > Caenorhabditis sulstoni. Next base: position 5,800,077 of record OZ016475.1, read on the forward strand.
ATTTAGGAGCGGGCAGCGCCCCTCGGGAGCCCGGCCACTTGTTGAAATTTTATAATTTTTGCCTTGTTTTCGGTTTCTTGACAAGTGATTGATGGCTACTTAGAGAAATGCTCATGAAATTCGAGTTGCGCGAAGAAAAGAAGGAATTTTTGTAAAGCGGAGAGGGAAATTGGTTTATTCTCTTCTCTTCTTCACATTTATCTTGCTGACGTCTTCTGGTGGCTGCTCAGAGCTTCGAGAGCATCTGTTTGGCGTCGTCGAGGAACTCTTGCTCCGCGTCCGAGTAGGGCTCGATCTCGCACAGCTCGGTCAGGTACTTGCGCGCGCTCGCCTTGTCCTTCGTGGCCACGTAGCACTTGGCGATGAATATCGTGTTCTCCATCCACTTCGGGTTGATCTTGTAGGCGGCGAGGAAGTCCTCGTTGGCCTCCTCGTACGAGTGCGTCGGCGGCTGCGAGTAGAACGTCGACGCCAGCTTCTTCTCCATCCACGTCAGCGAGGCGACCGAGTACTTGAAGCGGCCGCGCAGGTGGAGCAGCGCCGTGTCGCGCGGCTCCTTGGCGATGGCTCTGTCGAGCAGCTCCTTGAACTTCTTCGAGCACTCGAGCTTCTGCTTCGTCGCCATGTACTCGGTCGACTGGCCCGTCAGCACGGCGAGCCACTTCATCGCCTTGAAGTTGTTCGCGTCCTTCTGGCTCGCCTCCTCCGCGTACTTGAGCCCCTCGTTGATGGCGGCCAGTCTCTGCGCCTTCGGAAGGCACGCCGATCTCTCGTGACAGAACTGCGCCATTCTCCACAGCACCTCGGCCGACCGATCGCCCTTGTCCATGCGAGCCTTCAGCATCTCATACCCCTGGTCGCGGTTCTTCGTTCCGAATGTCTTGTCGATCTCGTCGAAGCTCTGGAAACGCGTCGGTTCGAGTCGGCGCGCGGGACAACTCACCATGGTCGATTCGATTCGGCGGTGGTCACCTCTCGGTCTCTGTTCACTGAACACTGATTTCTTCGAACTGATTTTCGCCCTGTTATCGGCACTTCACGTTATCAGTTTTCCGGTGGCTCCACGTCGAAAATCCCGTCGGTCGCTCGAATTTCCGCCTCTTTTCGGCGCCTTTTTCGGCTCGTCACACCCCGATTTGCATATTCATTAGCGTCCGCTTTTCGACGAATTCCCCGAAGAGTGAGCACGCAATTCAATATTTATTCGAATGTATGTACAAAAGGCAGAACCAGATCACTTCTGCCAGTGAACTCTCTTCTTTTCGTTTTGGAAGACGGGCGGGCTCTTCGTGGCGGAGATGCTCGGCGAGCCGGCCGGACTTGCTCCGTTGCTCCGCCAGTGACCGTAATCCCGGGAGTCGAGCATCACCAGCGGCTCGATTCGTCGTTGTTTCTGACGGAAAGCGGAATCTGGAAACGTCTTCTCAAAGTTCAGACGGCGGGGAAAAAAGGACGAACCGTTGGAAGGGACGGGCATTTCGACGACGACGACAACACGACGCGCGAATGGCTTGTTTTCGAGGCGATCGTTCGGTTTTTCACGTACCCGGACAGTGCAAATACGGGAAGATTTCGCGAGAGAACCTGGCGAGAAAGCCGAAGTTCAAACACGGAATTCGAAGAAAATAGGGTGTGTGGAGCGGGCGGACAATCGAAGAAAACGGCCGACCGAAAAAAAAAACGGACGACAAAGAGATAACAGGGGGACTCGTAAAACGGGTTTGTTTGACCATGGAAACGCGTCTGGAAATAGAATTCGTCGGCGTTTTCAGACGAATTCGGACGACAGGTTCAGTTGGGAAGTGTGAGCTGGAAACGTCTGAAAACGGAAGGAGGGGATCTCTTGCAGATGATTCAGAATCTCGGCACGTCTTCTACTTCTTCTTCTTCTTCTTCCTCGGCCAATTCCATTTGATGACACGATCCCATTTGATGACATCATTATCATGAAAATCAGCGAATTTCGACGAAGAAGATGAAGAAGAACAGAGAAAAAGAGAGAAACTGTTACAAAAAATGACCCCGTCGTCGTCTTCGAGAGAAAGAAGAAAGAAGAGATCGTTCTCTTCTTTTTTCTCCTCTCCGACGTCTTCTCGGCCATTTTATCAGCATCGAATCACTCGAATCGACACAACCGTTTTGTTTTCGATCTACCAACTTTTCGGTTTTGTTTCTGTGGTGAGACGATTTCGTGAGATTCCCTGAAAGTCTTCTGGAACTGAAGGCTTCCGAGACGCAGTGAGCCATGACCTACTTGAAACGATTCCCTCCAAATCTTCGGCCAACCGCATCTCTAGTGAGACTATTGATCCCTCAGGTCATCTATATCCTCTACTCCTCAAATCTCCTCCTACAGTAACCCGATTTGTCCTGAGATCAAGTCAGAATCACCACGTCCCTACTCTCTCTTTCTCACTTTGCTTCCCGAATCGTACTCTGATTTTCTGATCTCTGCAGGTCTGTCGGCCTCGAAACATGCGGTACTTCGTACGATCCGCATGTCTCCTTCTCCTCTTCTTCGCCGATTTCGCGCTTTCCCAAGACGACCCATGTGCCAGTGCGCCCACGGAAACTGCCAAGATTCTGTGCCGTCAGATTCACAAATGGGACGACGGCGCGAGGGTTAGTTGAGACGGGGGCGAAAACAAAGAGACGAGGCGGTCAAGGACGGCGGAATTAGTAGGTCGAAGATCTTTCTTGCAGGAGGCGTCGAAGAAGAAGAAGATCGCGTTGCCGCCGGGACTCGCGAAGGGCATGGCTGCGGAGTTCGCGCCAATCGCCTCCACCATCTATCAGTGCATGGATCTGCCGTGTCTGTGCTCGTATCTGCGCGGAACGGCCACCGCCAACGGGGGATGCACTCTGCCGAACGGACAGCCTTTGCAGAAGTCGGTGCGAAAAGAGTACAGAATGTTGACCGACGACGAGAGAAACAGACTTCACGCCGCGTTCAGGGGACTCAAGAATGTAAGCATTCGAGTTAGACGGTGGAAGAAGAGCGGTTTCCTAGTCCCTCCGACACTTTCCCTCCTCTCATTGCACCAGTTCAGAACGGGGAATACGACCGAATCGGAAGGATCCACTCGCAGATGTCAGCGGCCGGAGGAGCCCACTCGGGTCCCGCGTTCCTCCCGTGGCATCGCGAGTTCGTGAAGAGAGTCGAGTTCGCCCTACGACAGATGGACCCTTCAGTGAGCCTTCCGTACTGGGACTCCACCCTCGACAGCGTCCTTCCGAGACCCGCCGACTCCATCCTGTTCACGTGAGTCCCCGAGAAAGCGATCGTACCGAATGGGATCTGTTCCAGTGAGTACCTCGTCGGTGGCTCGGGAGCACAGGGACTCGTCTCCTCGGGACCGTTCCTCAACTGGCAGACTCTCTCCGGACGCGCTCAGATCCAGAGAGCCGTCGGAGCTCAAGGAGCCCCTCTTTCCCAAGCCGACATCGATTTCGTGATGCGGCAGACGCAGATCGACCAGGTGCTCTCGTTCACGGCGCCCCAGCAGGGCTGTCCGTACCGCACCGACTTCAACTGTCTCGAATACTCGCATGGCAACGTGCACATTTTCGTCGGTGGAGACATGTTCGACACGGCCACCTCTTCCAACGACCCGACGTTCTTCCTGCATCACTCTTTCATTGATTTCGTGTGGGAGCAGTGGCGGCTGGCGAGACAGTCGCGCGCCGACCGAGAGATCGCCTACCCGCCGGACAACCAGCTCTGCGCCTCTCCACAACACTTCGGCGCCTCGCCGATGCAGCCGTTCAGTCCGATGCGCAACATTGACGGGCTCTCGAACAAGTTCACCGACAATCTGTACAGCTACGCGCCTCGTCCCACTTGCACAGCTGGCGGAGACTGCGGATCCAAGTGAGAGCACGTCTTCTGAATCGAATCGCAAGGTCTCTCTTCCAGATTCCTCTTCTGCGACACGTCTTCCGGTGCTCCTCGTTGTGCTTCTCGCATTCGTCCCGGAGCGCAGTGCTCTCGGTTCCGCGTGAATCCGTGCTTCGCAGGAGTCTGCCAGAACGGTGTCTGCGTCATTTCGGTTCGTCTCCTCCTTACATTCAAACTCATTCCCACCTTCAGAACAATGTACCGCCGCCGACCGCCGCTCCAGTGACTCCGCCCCCCTCCAACCCGACTCCAGTCCAATCGCAAGAGTCTTGTTTCAACGAGAATCAGTGCTGTGCGACGTGGGCGGCGTCCGGAGAATGCTCGCGAAACACGGCCTATATGAACGAGTGGTGCAAGGCTAGCTGCGGAGTTTGCAAGCCCAAATACCGACTGATCGACGGTTCGTCGTTCCGATCTTTCTTCCGATCATTCTGATCTTTCTTCTCAGATTGCACGGATCGTCACACACAATGCGCCAGCTGGTCTCGATCCGGCGAGTGCACCAAGAATCAGCTGTGGATGACCGAGAACTGTCGCAAGAGCTGCAACAAGTGCTCGCGGAGCCGTGCGCGAGAGTGCGGAAGTGCCGGCGGCGGCGGAGCGACGACGACGACGACACCGTCGCCGGCTCAGCAGTGCGACAACTCGGACGGCTGCTACAACGAGAACGTGTGCTGTGCCGTGTGGGGACTCATGGGCGCGTGCCGCAACAACGTCGGCTACATGGCCTGCAACTGTCGAGTCTCGTGCGGTCACTGTTTCCCCGAGGACTACAACTACGGATGTGGGTTGAGAAACTCGGCCGTCCCTTTTTAGTCCCTCTCGCTTTCAGCTTGCGTCGACTATCACCGATCATGTGCCGGATGGGCGCGAGTCGGCGAGTGTCAGAAGAATCCGTGGATGGCCGAGAACTGCCGATCCAGCTGCAACAGTTGCTATACACAATCGGAACTGCGTCGAATGTGCGGAAATAGTGCCGGCTCGGTGGCTCCGGTGGCTCAAGTCCGACAGAATAATCCATCGAGACAGCCGCCACGTGGCGGCTGGGGAAGAGACAATGACTTTGGTGGAGGATGGGGAGGAAACGGAGGAGGATGGGGAGGTGGAGATCCTTGGGGAGGATCGAGATGGGGAGGTGGCGGCGGATGGGGAATGGGCGGAGGCGGATGGGGTGGCGGATGGGGCAAGAGATCCATTCGGTCTGCCCCTGCTAACGCTTCTATCGCCATGCCAGCATTCGATCCGGACCTCCTGTAAATGTATTTTGTATGCGAACATGACTCCTAATAAATGAATCTTCTCATTCTGCTCAGCATTGTTGTGTTATGGCGTGGAAGGAAAGCGGTCGACTATACAGAAAACAGGCGAAACTGGGTAGTGGGTGCAGGCGAATAAATAATAAGTGTTCGAATAGAAGGGGAAGGTGATCACAGTACTAAAAGAGGGAGAGGTTCGTACAAAAGGGGAAGTATTCGCAGAAGTCAGTACTGTTGCTGAGGCTGCGAGACTGGAGTCCACTGTTGAGGCGGCTGCTGTTGTTGTTGTTGTTGTTGTTGAGGAGCCGGGTTCGGAGGGTACGAGTACTGTTGTGGCTGCTGCTGCTGCTGACCAGAAGGAGGAGCAGCGTAGTGTTGAGGGTACTGCTGCTGTTGCTGGACGGGAGGGTAGTAGCCGGCCTGCTGCAATCAAAGTTTGAACACTCTCTTGCTCAGATCGAAGAAAGCATCGACCAGTCAAAAACTCACCGGTTGCTGGTAGTTGTACTGCTGCTGTTGCGACTGTTGGGGAATCTGATACATCTGTTGCTGCGGCTGGAATCCACCCTTCTGGATCGCGTCGTCATACAAAGCAAGCACATCTCGAATCGCGATGTCAATCTGGGCCAGCGAGTTGCTCTGTCGGTCAATGCTTGCGAGATGCGCGTCGATCAAAGGTCCCTGCGCGTACGAGGCGGCTTCTAGCTGTGCCAGATCCGCAGGATCTGCACGCTCGCCAGTCGGATCACACTCGTGGAGCACTTGAAGACAGCGAACGAGGACGGCTTCATTGATCGACGCGACCACTTCGGGTGTCTTCTGAGCAGAATCGGACTGCTTCGACTTGGAATCATCAAGCTCCAAAGTGACGAAACTCGAAGGGAACAGGCCTTGCTGCGTTCCGATTCTTCCAGTCCACCAGTGTGGGTTGCTCTCGTCAGTCACCACGATAATGTCTCCAGCAACGAACGAGAGTTCATTGCTTTCGGCAGCTTCGAAGTCATAAAGAGCTCTCACTTTCCGCTCCGTGGAACTTGGCACGGCAGGACTACTCGACGATTTCGCAGACGGATAGATCGAAGAAGATGTCGACTTTTTGGCCTTCTCCTGCTTCTCCGCGTCAGCCAACGAAGCGGCTATCGCCTTCGCGATGGCCTCTTCTTCTTGTGCCGAGCCGACGTAGTTCGGATCATTTGCGTACTTTGCGTCGGCGGTTTTGATCTTGCTCTTCGGATCGTCGACAGTGAACGAATATCCATCAGCGATGAGATTCTTGTGAAGGGAAGTGATAAGAGAGAGCGACGTCTCCTCCTTGCACTCGTTGTCGACCCACTTCTGGATAGTCACTCGCATCTTCTCGGCAACTTGTCGTTGACTCTGAAATATTTCGCTTTTGAAAGTCAGAACGTTGTTTTTTTTAAATTGTGTGCGAAGAGGCACATTTGCTTACCGAAGTGCAGAGAGCTTTGAGCTCATTGATGAACTGAGCCGAAGAGACTTCCTTTCGGAACTTCTCGTGGCAGTTGGCCCAGCACGAATCGAGTACTGAAATAGTGTGAAGAACGACATGCGGGTCTCTGTTATTGAGTCGTTTTCGCAGGGCCTTGAGTCCATTTCGATGTCCTTCGTAATCGGAAGTGATCTTTAGAATAAGAGTTATGAAATTTATCGATTCGGATGCTCACCATGTCACAAAATCCGAGAATTCCATCCCAAGACTCTGTCGAGAGCTCTGGAGCGGTTATTTTAGCGAGAACATCGTCGTACGTGCCCAGAGACATTACTTTTGCCTTCTGAAATGAATAAAATCGATGTCAAAAAGCGAACGATCGATTTGGAAAAAGCGAGTTTGTGTCTACACAAGAATGGCCGTCGCGATGAGGAACAAAACAGAGAGAGAGAGAGAAAGAGAGAAAGAGAGATAGAGAGAGGAAGAGAGCGTCAGCCAGATTAAAACTGACGCAGATGTTGTGTTCTTTTGCACTCCTGTTCTCTTTCTCCATGCTACTTTCTTTCAACTAAAAAAAAGCATGACCAGAAGTGAGTCATCGATCGAATCGAAAATTGGGACAAAAAAGAGCGTCTTTTCGCCTTTTTCAGATCAAATGACACATTCATACACAAACCTTCATTATTACAACAATTCTTTGTCACAAGGCAGAAATCGATTCGATTCTCTGAAAAACGTGTCAAGTTTGAGCAGTTTGAATACAAAGACGATGGTGGGAGTGCGGTTAAACCGATAAGAGCACAGAGTGTTGTTATAAGCACAATTATAAGCGAGCAGGGCACCCGTTTTGTTTATTTTCCAAAACAAAACTTTTTTGTTTTTGCGACCGGCGGAATTCGAAAGAATGTGAAAAGAAAATAATAAAATATTCAAAAACTGAGAAGCCTTTGGCAGTTCGCTTCGAGACCTTCCTACAAAGAATTAGCTATGCGTCTTTGAAAAACTGTAGTAATTTCTTTGTGATTCCAAAAAACTAAATTTATTATCCAATTTCCAATGTTGACTGCGTTTCTTCTGTCGCAAACTTCTTATCCACGTGTTCTCCACAAATCACAAAGCAGTAAATAACCAGTCATATTTGCACAACCATGTGCACTTTTCCCTCCATCGCATCTATTGATTCCACATTGTCTTCTTTCTCTCTCGTTCTTTCCCATTCAATTTCCGCTGTGCTCGCCACCTAATTTATAAAAAAGTGAATGCGGCGAGGCAGCCGCGGAGTGGGAGAGCCATAAAAATACATAGAAAGCGACGCGAAACCGACACGAAACAATCGATTCGGTCGTTGAAACAAGAGGACAGCGAGCTGTCCTTATCGACCGATTCATCGCTTTTCTCCTGCTTTTTTGCGTTTTGGACCAATTATCATTGTATCATTCTCATTTATCGAATAGTAAAAACGCCAAATATATGCTGTCAGCCATGGCGTTTCGCGCAGCAAACTGGTCTGCGTGATACACATCATGCCCCTGCAATTGCCGGCGAAAATACACATTGTTACTCGCTTTCTCTCGCTTTCTCTCTTTCTCTCTATCTCTCTCTCTCTCTCTCTCTCTCTCTCTCTCTTTCTTTCTTTCTTTTCACTCTCTTGCTTATCTCCTAGGTTACCGTTTTCAGGAGAACAACTTGCCATCCTATGTGAACCAAAACGTATGCAAAATGGCAACAACCAGTCAGGTTTCGAGTCTCATGGGTGAGTTTTTTTTCAATTCCCGAAAAGCTTCATCAGGATTTTTGATTCCAGACTTGATAATGAGTCTTCTGGACACAGCTATCACGTATCAGCACCAGGAAACAGTGCGGAATGAAGTCGCCGAATCTCTGAAGACCATCGGAGCTCATCAGCCGAACGTTTTGCTTTCCGCATGCCATCAGTATCTCCTTCAGAATCCGAAACTTGGAGCTCTCAAACGAGCTTTTGTGCTCCAATCAATCACCGCCTGTGTCGATGGTCCCGAAGCAGTTCCCAAATTAGACGAGCAGCTGGTGATGCTCGTCATAAATCTGGCAACTCAAGAAATGAACATGACTAAGGACATGGACACAGAGTGGGCAGAATCAGCGATGGAGGTACTCGTCACTCTCGCCAAAAACAACCGGTTTGTGGGACACGTTGTCGACGCGATTCTCCAAAAGTTCCCGCCGGGACAGACGACGTCCCCGCATCGATACATAGTTCTGACGATGGCGACGATTGCGGTGCACAATCCGTTCGGACTTGTTCCATTCCTCACTGACATACTTTCTCGGACAGTTCCTCTTTTGCAACACGTCAAAACGGATCCGTTGCGATGTGCGTGGGCTCGAGCGATTTGCTCTTTCTGCGAGGCAGTTCGAGAGTGCGAAACGGAGAGACCAAAAGAAGCATCGGAAGATTTGAATGGTGAACATTCGCGACCTAGTTCCACTGGAGGACACTGCCAAGAGGTGTCGCATCGTGCCACATACTCTGATCAGACGGAAGCTGTTTACGATGTCGTCTTCAATTGGATATACAGTAAGGATCCGAAGACACGAGGGGAAGCCGCCGAGTGTATTGGAGAACTGTGCTTAATGATTAAGCAGAATCGGCTCGTCGAAGACGTCAAAAAGATCGTGACGAATATGCTGCCGCTTTACCGGAAGAGTTATAATGAATCTCACATGATCACCCAAGGAATTTGCCGTTTCCTCGAAGCCGCCTGTGTCGACGAGACTTGCCCCTTGGAGCCGTATCTCGAAGACATTCTGAACGCGCTCTTCCCGAACGCCTGCCTTGATCCAGATGACACGACAGTTACTCTGGGCACTCAGGCCATCAAGAATCACTCGGAGGCCTTCCGATGCTTCGATGTGGCCGCTACTCGGTTCGCCGATCGTATCGTCTACTACCTCCTGCACAAAATGCAAAATGTGGCGGATTCGCAGAAATTAGGAGCGATAAACGTGTTGAGACACCTTCTAAATGCCACCGGACAGCACATGGAAGATAAGAGATCGCTTCTGACGATGGGTTTGAAAAAGCTTTTAGCAGCGGAGAACACGACGAGTATTCGGGTAAGTATCTTTGGTTTCCAACCTTTCCTCTTCTCAACACCTCCAAGTCTCAGGTGAAACGAGCTATAGTCCAATTGTGTGTCGCTCTGGCGGATCATTCGTATGTGGACGCGGAGGGCGGAGACTACGTCATCGCGTTCCTCGTTCGCAATCTCGTCGGTCCCACCGAACAGGAAGCGGCTGCGAAGAAGATGGAGATCGACGTCGCCGGACTGAACCAACTGCGAACTCAGTGCGCACAGGCTCTCTACACCATCGCAAATACGTGCAATTGTGCCACGAGACTTCTCTGGCCATACCTACTTGAGTTCATTTGCTGCGAAAGGTACACTCCGGTGGTGGGAGACATCTGCAAGTGTCTGAGGACTCTCGTGAACAGGGAGATCGATGCGGGCCGGAAGATGGACTATCAGACTGGCTTCGATAATCGTAAGGCGTCAAAGCTTGACATCTTTTGAGACAACAAACTAATTTAAGCGAAAGTAGCTGGTCGTCACGCCGTCTTTGCTCGTCTTTTCACTTCTTTCTGCAACGCTCCATTGAATGGACTTCTGATGAGACGTGCGAGGTTTTCAGAGGTTTTCGGAAAGCTTCAGAACAACATCTGATTTCAGAGAAGCTGGAGGTTTGATAGCTGTCCTCTCCCCCTGGTTCCACCATGCCATCGAAGGCCCAGCGGAAAAATGGACATCGAAACTGGAACCTCTTCTCGACGAGCTCTCGACCACGTCATCCTCGAGCATTGACTCTGCTCCGGCAGAGCTGCGGGGTCGCAAGATCGCCAGATGGCATGAAGCATGTCTCGACTGGCTTGCCATGTGTGTTTCTGCAGTTCCTGAGGGAGACTGGAGACAGGATCTGGCTGCGGCGATGGGAAAGCAACTCGACATGTACAAGGAGCTTAGTGACGAGAAGTCGTTCTTACTCCGATGTCTTGGGGTTACTCTGAGCAAGATTACGACGAAACAGTTCGTGATTGATCATATGATGCTCATGTTCAAGTCAGCGAATCATTCGGTGCTAACGGAGAGACAGGGATGCTCTCGAGGCGTAGGAGTCATCTCGTCGGCTCACATGGATCTTGTGCTCATCGAGCTGGAGAATGTGAGCAAATGGGAGCACGCGAAAAAGAGCTCCGGACTGTTCGGCTTTATAAAAGACACGATGCCACTGCGACAGTATCCGGACGCCGATATGATCAATCTTCGGGCGACTCTGATGCTTTGCTACGGTCACGTCGTTATGGCGTGCAGTCTGGATACGGTCACTCAACGTCTTCAGAACACCATCATCGTCTTTCTTCGCAATTACTTTGCCAATTCAAAGCAAGAGACTGTCGTTCGCGAAGCGATGCTTGAAACGATGCGGCTGATTGCCACCGCTGTGCATCCGTCGAGAATCGGTGGAGAGTGGAAGTTCGAAGCACGTAATGAACTGCTCGCTTATGCAAAGGACTATTTGAACGGTGAAACTCCCGAGTGGCTCACAAGCTCTCTGCGACTGCTCACAGCGAAGGCCACGGCGGCTCTCGTGCAACTCGAACCTCCGCTTTCGGCAACGGACATAGAGGACATCGGAACAGTGCTAAGCAAGCAGATCCTCCCGATGCAACGCGAGAAAAGTGGTCTGAAGACGGTAAGTTCCCTTCTCCTTCTTGTCTTCCCTCTCGTTCGTTCTGTTCTCATCCGCTCTTTCGTTCCTCTTCTTCTCCTTTCACCTCTAACCGGCTCACCTCACCCTACTCGGTTGTTCTTTTTTTCCAGCTCGCTTTCGATATTTTTGACTACGCTTCCTCGTCGGTCCTTTCGACGTTCAATGGGCCATCGAATGGATACCCTCTTCTCCAGCAGACGACCGGTTCGAACCACGTGACAGAAGGACCCAATGGAACACCGATCCATCAGAGACATCGGAGAGGAGGCAAGGTGCTGACGGCGGAAGAGTGACCCTAACTTCTCTTTCTCTCCGACTAAAGTGTCTTTTTTGCTACTGACATGGCTTCTGTTCGGAATCTTTTTGTGAATCTGGGGAAAAGGGGCGGAGAAACCGAGAAAGCCCGAACAATCGGGTCTTATCGGATCTGGGGAATCGCTTGTGAATATGAATCAAAAAGAATACCGATTCAGATCGACGACGACGAGTCTGCGACAATTATGGATGCGACGATGCATCAGTACGGGTTGGCGTTGGAGCAGATCGTCCGAATGTCCCCGACTACTCAGACTGTAATGATCTTGCTGAAGGTGAGCGATGGAACCGAATAGAACTCGCCATGATAGTTCTGTTCTAGATTCTTCTACCGTACTATGGGAAACAAGCGGATCATGAGAGGATTCGAGCCGTCGACATGACTGTTCTGATCCTTCGAGTCTACTACGAGTGTGCGGAAGATATCTCGCTTGGTCATGCTTCTGACTTCGAGCCATTGAGCTCACTTCTCGGACGGCTGGCTCCGCGCCTTGTCGATCTTCTGGCTCACGTACGTCTGCAAGCGCTCTCGGCTATCCACTGGGCTCTTCGACTTGCGTACATGCACAAGGGACACGGCAGGGATGCTGACCAGAGTCTCTTCTCGTATGCGAATTTCGTTGAGAAATATTTGACGAGTGGTGACGTAAAACTCGAGGGACAAAAAGAGAAACTCGCTATCGAGGCCATTGCTCAGATCATCGAGTACCGTCTTCCACAGTCTCAGATGCAAATCTACCTCTCGGCCATATTCGAAATGCTCACAGATCGGCAGAGCCACGTGAGCTCTGCAGCTGCTCAGTTACTCACTTACGCAGTAATGGCAAGAGGATCCACGTTGAATGCGGAGGCGGATATTCTGGTGACGAAGATGGTCGAGAAGCTGGCGATTGTGCATCATTGCGTCCAGACGAACACGGACGTCCTCGCGGCTCTGGTCGCGTTCGCAGTGCATCAGCAGCAGGCGGTCTGCGATGTACTTTTCAAACAGCCTCTTCCTTATACCATGTAAGTGATCTTCTTCAGTTTCTACCTCATGTAAACCTTCTCAGAAACATCACTGACGCCTGGGAGTGTCTTTCTCGCGACAAACTTCTGTTTGCTGGAATCCTCGATCATCTCACCGAACTGCTTGGATCGTCTCTCGATCAACCCTTCGAACTGATGGATTCGGGAGGTGGAGTCTCTGCCAAAGTGGTCAATGTGGAGCCGTGTGTCTACGTGGCAGTGCTCGCGGAAGTCGTCAAGAACGGCGAACCGGAGAGTGCTCTCATGGAACGACTTCCTCTCATTCTCACTCTCTTCCTCCACTTTATCTGTTCCGTCTCCGACACGCAGTTCCCAGTTATGCAGAAAGAGAACAAAGATGGTACGAAGAATCCGTTGATCATCACTCCGGATCTACGAAGAGCCGCCGAGAAACCGGCTGGTATGGCGGTTTCCGCCATCAAGAACCTGCTCACGCGGACTCGTTCCAACATGATCATCGAGGATATGAATCAAGCGAGAGCCTGGAGTGACTGTCTCGACAAGGACGCTTTCATACAGGCCATCACGGTCTTCGTAAGATCTCTCGTTGAGCAGAGGCCCGCGTGGGTTCCACCTCTCGCTAAAACAATGGAAGAGTATGCGAACAGTGAGAGCGAACCCAGAAGACTCGCCGCCGTCATCGTTGCATCTTCTCTCATAAAACGAAGCACCAACGAGTCTGGAGAGTTCAACGAACAGCTCCTCGTCAAGTGCATCCGACGTCTCGAAGACTCTCTGACCGATCCCAGTCTAAGGATTCGGAAACTCTGTGTGAAGGGTCTCGGAGAACTCTCCGAATGTTCTTCCAGTGACGTCATCGCCCGTTTCGTCCACATGGCAGTCGAAGCGGCAATGTCGGGGTTAGATGATCACGGAGATCGGAAAGATACCGTAGCCATCGAATCGATAATGGCATTGAACAAGCTGGTTCAATTGACAAACGACGATCAACTCAAATCGATACTCCCGCTTGTCCTTCTTAAAATCCGTCCGTGTTTCGAGAAAGACTCTTTCACTCTGCGAGCCGCTTCGTTCAGTCTGTTCGGAGAGCTTGGAGCACGAGTCGGAGAAAACAGCGACGAGTTCAGAGGGCATCTGCACACGAACATCGTCTCTCTTCTTCTCCACCTCAACGACGACTACGAAGAAGTCCGTCAGAAGTGCGCCTCCTCGATATTCCGGCTCAGCCAGTTGCTCACTTCTCCAAACGCTTCGATTTGCATCGAACGAGAGCTCGGAGGAGGCAAGCAGCCGACCAGCTACAATCACTTCATCAAAGACTTTGCTACTATTCTGGTCAGTTCTCTCGGGGGCAGTTGAGTCGAAGCAGCTCATTTTTCAGGCCGACTCGTTCCCAGATCGTGTGAATCAGTACGCTCTGACCACTTCCAACTACTTTAAGAGCTCGAGTGCTCGGATCCGTTGCAATGCGGCTCTTCTGACAGGCTGTCTGCTCGACGGACTCAGCGCCCAGCTCAGAGCCACCATCAGCAAAGAGCTCGTCTTCACAGGGCTCGTTGCACTTCTGAAGGATGCTGAAGACGTCCAAGTTCGGATCGCCGCCACGAGAGCCATCGCTAATCTGCACGATTTCCACTAAATCTTCCCGTTTTTGTAAATAGGAGCCAATTCTTCCGTTTTTTTTTTTCGTCATTCTTCTCTGTGATGACCAGTGCGTTTATCCTTTTCTTCTGGGTGTTTTCTTGTTTTCCCTCCACTTTTCTGGCCAAAAACTGTTAGTTCCCCGGTTAGTGTTTTTTTCTCTTTGATTGTCTAGTCCTCCACTCTTCTGAATTCATGAGCGTCTTCTGATTCTTTCCTGAAAGCTTTTCTCCTGGGTCTTCTTTTCGTTTCTCTCTTTGGTTTCCCCTTTTCGCATTTTGTAGCAATTTGATGGTTTGTTACTTTTTATTGCTCGATTACTTCTTTCCTTTATGAGAGTGATAAACGGATGATATAATAGCTACTCGACCAGATCGTTCCGGTGTGATTTCTGATCTTCTGACTCCCCCGTGCGGCTTCCCAGCTCTTCTCTCCGCAGTTCTCAGACCGGTTCTGGGAACGCGTTCAACGAAGGCGGTGTGCATAAAAGGGGACGAACTGAAGGAAAAGGCACTGTTCTCTTCTTTTCAGAACAACTTTTCTGAATTCGTCGGAGACACGACGTCTTCTGAATTTCTCCGAAGTCGTTCTCGTTGCTCTTCGGAATCCCTCGTTGTCTCGTGATTCATTCAGAAGTGTTTCAGAGTGTTCCGCGATGCGCCTCAAGAGCGGCGTCCTTCTCGCGGGACTCCTCTCTTTCGTCGCGCACTCATCGGCCAAACTGCGCTGGAAGTGCGAGCTATTCGACACGAGCCAGGAAACGTCGACTCGGACGACGTTCGTCGAATACGTCAAGAATCGGCCTCCGCACCCGAACCCTCGCCCCGTCCGATCCACTTCGCCTTCGAAATGCCGACCTCGTCCGAAGAACGGAACCGTCGGACCGTCTACTGAGTCGGAGAAGATGAGAATCGAGTCGAAGAGAGAGCTGGTTCAAGAAGACGTGCCGAACAACGTGGCTCCAGAAGACACTGACGCCCCGCACATCAAATATCAGAGGAAGGAGACGCGTCAGTCGACGGATCTGAACATCGGACCCGGATTCGAAGAGAGCAACGATCCGTACGGGAGGAGCAAGCAGCCGGTGCCGCGACTGTTCCGACCAGCCGAACTGAAAGGAGCTGATCAATTGGACAGACCGCTCACGGAGCATCTCGACGAGAACGTGATGCCCGACTTCGAGTTCGACGACGACGACTCTCCGTCCGTCCAGGAGGATCTTCCGTGGTGTCCGGAGGAGCCGGAAGACTGCGAGACGGCCGATCTGAAGACGATGAGCACGACGGAACTGATCGAGTTCAAGCAGAAGTGCGAGTCGATGGCGACGCCCGGACGACTGGAGCTGATCGAGAAGCTGATCGCGACGGACGACCGCCATCCGATGAGTCCCGGCGTCGAACCGACGACCGATAGGACGGCGGCTCTTCCTCCGACGGGATCCGTGAACTGCTCCGAGAGCCCGTCGAGTCATAGCAGGAGCAAACTCGAAAAGTACCGGAAGGAGTGTCCTTGCGAGGACGACACGAGCGAAATGGACGAAGAGGAACTTGAGCAGTTCAAGAGGGAGTGCCTCGAGCCGATCGAGATTCCGGGCGACACGAAGAAGATGATCCGGAAGAACGGACGGTGCGCGGCTTCGCAGAAGACCATCGACAGGATGGGCGAGAAGGAGTACGAGCAGTTCGTCAAGGAGTGTCTCGTCGGACCGAAGAACATCACTCTGCGGGACATTCTCGTGGTCGAGAAGAGTCCGGAGTGCACTCGGAAGACGTTGAAGAGCATCGGAAGAGACGAGGTCAGTTCGGCCTCACCACTTTCCCTAATCTGTCTACTCCTTTCAGTTCTCCGACTACCGAAAGAGATGCTTAAAACCACAAAAGTGCGACGAGATCGATGAAGCTCACGTTGCATTCAAGAAGATCTGCTCGGCTCGGAAGACGACCGATCTGTGCGAAACAGAAAACTTGGACGAGCTCGATGACGAGAAGTTCGCAGAATACAAGAGGAAGTGCATTTTCGATCGATCGAAGAGTTGCGATTCGGTGGACGTGGACTCTCTGAACGAAAAAGAAGCGGAGAAGTTCGAGGAAGAGTGCTCGGATGTTCCGATGGGTTGTGAAAATGTCAGGGATCCGGGGCAGTTGAGCAAGAGGCAGATGAAGAGGTACCAGAGAGATTGCTTGCCGGAAACTCCCGACTCTCCTCCTCCGGTGAACGTTCCGTTCAGCTGCTCGAGAGTGAACGTGGAGGGAATGAGCAGGAGACAGGTCAGTGACGGACTGGAAATCTCGCATGGCCCCTACTGTTGTCGTTTCAGTACTCGAACTACAAGAGGAAGTGCGACGTGGATGCTCCGAACTGCCAGAAAGCTGCGATGGAACTGGACGAGCTCACGGAGCAAGAGTTCCGAGTGTTCCTTCTCGAGTGCACCGATGAGAACAACTGTGAGAAGCTGGAGTCGGGAAGCAAGTCAGCGCCGAGAAAACTGGAGTTCACGAAGATGTGCGCTGAACGAAGGAAGTACTGCAACGAGACGATTGTGGAAGAATTGAAGGGAGATGAAGTGAGAGAAGAGGGACGGAATCTGAAGGAGAAAAAGAGTTTCAGTTGGAGCAGTACAGGGAAGAGTGCGAGAGGATGGACTGCGAAAGTGTGAATCCGAAAGAACTCGGCGAGACGGAGAAGCTCCGGTACAGGAAGGAGTGCGGCGTCGAGGAGGAAGGCTTCGATTGTGACAATGTGAACGAGAAGGATCTCGGCACGGAAGAGGTTTGAGAATACGAGAACAGTGAATACATAGCTGCTGCTTTGCAGTTCAAAAAGTACCAGAAGCAATGCCTCCGATCGGCACTCGACTGTTCTTCTGTGAATCCGAAGACGTTGAGCAAGAAGGAGTTCAGAAGATTCGAGAAGAAGTGCATCGAGAACATTCCGGGCTGCAGAGATGTGACACTGGATGAAATGGGCGATGCGGAGTACGAAAAGTACATGAGAGACTGTCTGAAGGACTCGGACTTGGACTGTGATAGCATCAATCCGGATGAATTGGACGGGAAGAAACTCGAAAAGTACAGGGAACAATGCTCAGAACCGAAGAAAACTGGGGTGGATTGCTCGGCGAATCCGAAGAAGTTGAGCAAGAAACAGCTGAAGAAGTACGAGAAGAACTGCCTGAAGAAGACGCCAGAGTGCAAGACGGTCGATGTGGAAGAGCTGAACGACGAGGAGTACGAAAAGTTTGCGAAGAAGTGTATCAGAGAGGAATCGCCCACTGCTCCTGGAGAATTCCTCGAAGAAGAGCCGAAGAATCCGGATGAGCTCGGAGACTGTAAGGATGTAGACGTGGAGAAGCTGACGAGAGACGAGTACGAGACGTACAAGAAGGGATGTCGAACGGATTCGTCGCCCGACTGTGAAGACGTCGATGTGCAAAAGATGTCAGACGAGGAGTTCCAGCTCTACAAAAAGAAGTGCGCGAAGGATTCGCGCAGAAGAGATTGTTCCGACGTCAACGTGGAAGATCTCTCCGCAGACGAGGTTCGTTGCTATTCCCTATGCATCCGAAAGTTAATTTCATTTTCAGTATACTGCTTACCGGAAGCGGTGCGGAAAGCCCGGAAGACCTGTATCTCCGGATGAGGAGTCTCCTGATTCTGATGAATACAAGGACTGTCATTCAGTGGATTCGAAGAAACTGAGCCGGAAACAGTTCAAGAAATACGAGAAGAAGTGTCTGGAGAGAAAGTCTTCTGCCGAGTGCGAAGACGTCGATTCGGATAGTCTGAGCGAGGAGGAGTTGGAGAAGTACAAGCGAGACTGTCTTCAGAAGAAGAGCGCCTTTGACTGCACCAATGTGAATCCAGATGAACTATCGGACAAACAGCGGAAGCTGTACGAGACGGAATGCCTCGCGACTAGCGAATGCGATTCGGTGGAGCCGAGAGAATTGAGCAGGAAGCAGCTCCGACGGTACGAGAAACTGTGCATCGAGAGAGAACATTCCGTGGAATGCGATCGGAATCCCGACGACTTGAGTGACGAGGAGTTCGAGAAGTACAAGATGGACTGTCTGAAAAAGAAGAGACTTGACTGCGAGAAAGTGAATCCGAAGGAATTGAGTGAGAAGCAGAAGAAGAGATTTGAGAGGGAGTGCGGGAAGAAGAGAGCAGACTGCGAGACTGTTCGTCCGGAGGAGTTGAACCGAGAAGAGGTGAGTGGAGCATCGGACTCCTCGAGAAACGAGCGTTTTCAGTATGCCAAGTACAAGAGAGACTGTCTGGCCGACGAGTCGTCTTCCGACTGCGAACACCGAGTTCCGGAAGAGATGACTCGGAAGGAGTTCGAAAAGTACGAACGAGAGTGTCTCTCCGACAAGAAGAGGAGTCCCGAATGCGAAAGTGTCAGTTTGGATGAGTTGAGCGAGGAGGAAGTATGTTCAGAAGAGGTTCCGAAAGACAGTTTACAGAATCATTTCAGTTCATCCGCCACAAGAAGACGTGCTCTTCTCCAGGAGACAACATCAGAATTCAGAAAACAGTCGTCGTGAAACAGTCTCCAGACGTGGGAGTCTCTCCAGACTGTGACGATCCGGATGCGGCCGACTACACAGCCAGATGTTCCGGAGGAAAGCCATTCAAACTGATCAAGAAGGTCGTCGTCGTGAAAGGAGGAAACGACACTTCGACGACTCCAGAGCGACCGGATGAATGCGAAGGCGTCGATGTGGAGAGGATGAGCGATCACGAGTACAACGTCTACAAAAAGAACTGCAATGTGCGCTTCGAACGAGAAGACTGTGATGACGTACGAGTGGCTGAGCTGAAGGGACAGAAACTGCAAAAGTATTTGGAGACGTGCGGGTTGTTCTGCGGAATCGAGTTGAACGAGTCGATCGGCGAGAAGGAGAGGAAGGCGTTTGAGGAGAGATGCGAGAAGGGAGCCGAAGAGCTCGAGAAGGACTGCAAGGACATCGTGCTCGGGGAGCTGGGAGAGCGACTGCTCGGCGAGTTCGCCGACAAGTGCGTCGAGCACATCGACGCGTGCTCGATGCTCAAATCCCGTCGGCTCGTCCGGAAAGTGTACAACGAGTACCGGTTGAAATGCAACTCCCGACTTCGTCCGTCGAAAAAAATCGACTGCAATCAGACTGAAACGGAAGCGCTCAGTCTGGAGCAATACAACGAATTCAGAGCGAAGTGCGGAGGGAAGAGACGAGACACGTGCGACGACGTGGATGTCGATGGGCTCACGGAGCAGGAAGTGAGAAAAGAGGTGGTCAAGAGAAGGAATGCAATTGAGTGGTTTCAGTTCGAAAAGTTCAAGAAGAGATGCAGAATCGACACGAGCGATGAGAGCTGCAAAGAAGTGCATGTGGAGAGTTTGAGCCGATCCGAGTACAGAAGAAACTTGGAGGAATGCGGAAGAGTACCTTCTGAAGCGAGTGACGACGAATGCGAAGACGTGAGAGTCGACGAGCTCAGCCAGAAGAAGGTGGGAAACGATGCGTTTTCAGGGTCGATTGCTTTCTTTTTCAGTTCATCGCTTTCGTTCGGAGATGCGGGAACCCGTCCGACACTTCCATTCCCAACTGCGATAACGTCGATCTGAAGTCTCTTTCTGCACTGGAATTCGAAAAATACAAGAGAAGATGTCTCAGTTCGAAGACGCCCTCGAAAGAAAGATCGGAACCTCCGGGAGGAAGCAGTCCGCCGAAATCGAGACCTTTCGATGGCTGCTCTGATGACGTGGATGTGGATAATCTGTCTGTGGACGACTACAAAGAGTACAGAAGAAAGTGTCTGAAGGGAAAGAGTCCGGACTGTGACGACGTCGACGCGGATTCATTGGACGCGGAAGCGTTCCGACAGTACAAGAAGAGATGCGGAAGTCCTGGAAAACGACCGGACTACCCGGATAGAGCAGATTGTCACAATGCGAGAATCGAGGAAATGAGTGCCGACGAGTACGTGGAGTACAAGAGGAAGTGCCTGGGAAAACCGAAGGATCGCGAAGAAACGGCTGACTGTTCGACTGTGAATGTCGAGAATCTTTCGGAAGAAGAATACAAGGAGTACAAGAGAAAGTGCTCTAAACGGAAGACGTCAAAGCCAGACTGCGACGACGTCGATGTCGAGAGTCTGTCCGACGAGGAGTTCATAATCTTCAGGAATAAGTGTTCGACGAGTGCTCCTGGAGACTCAGTGAGCATCGAGAAGAAGACGTCCCGTCCCGACTGTGATGACGTCGATGTGAAGGTTCTATCTGATTCGGAGTACCGAGAGTATCAGAAGAGATGCGGAGGAAACCCTCGAAAGCCCACTGTGGTCATCAAGAAAACTGTCGTCGTCAAGGAGAATCCGAGAGACGGCTCACCGAGTGAACCGTATCGATTCGGAGACTGCTCGAATGTCGACGTGGCGAGACTGTCGGAGGAAGACTACGCAGAGTACAAGAAGAAGTGCAGGAAGACCCGGAAGTCCTCGAGCCCGGATTGTGAAGACGTCGATGTGGACAGTCTTTCTGACGAAGAGTACCTTCGATTCGAGAGGAAATGTCCTGAAGCTTCTGGAAAGTGTTCTGATGTGAGGGTGGAAGAGCTGAGTGCAGAGGAGTACGCCGTCTACAAGAGAAGGTGTCTGAAATCGCCCACTGCTCCTGGAGAATTCCTCGAAGAAGAGCCGAAGAATCCGGATGAGCTCGGAGACTGTAAAGATGTAGACGTGGAGAAGCTGACGAGAGACGAGCACGAGACGTACAAGAAGGGATGTCAAACGGATTCGTCGCCCGACTGTGAAGACGTCGATGTGCAGAAGATGTCAGACGAGGAGTTCCAGCTCTACAAAAAGAGGTGCGCGAAGGATTCGCGAAGAAGAGATTGTTCCGACGTCGAAGTGGAAGATCTCTCCGCAGATGAGGTTCGTTGCTATTCTCTATGCATCCGAAAGTTCATTTCATTTTCAGTATACTGCTTACCGGAAGCGGTGCGGAAAGCCCGGAAGACCGGAGAAGCCACGTGGATCTCGCGATGATGAGTCTCCTGAGTCTGGAGATTGCTCCGATGTGAATGTGGAAGAACTGAGTGCTGAGGAGTATGTGAGCTACAAGAGAAGATGCCTCAAGGATCGGAAGGAAGACGAGAACTGTTTGCGCGTCAATGCGAGCGAGCTGACGGAGAAGGAATACAGAGCGTTCCGGAGACGGTGTCCGGAGAGTGCAACGGTTCTGAAGAAGATAGTGATGCGAGCCGAGTGTCGGAACAAGAGCACCGAGTCGATGACGAAGCAAGAGTACCAGAAGTACCTGACGGACTGCTCTCTTGACTCCCGAAAACCGCACGTCGAGCTGACGAAGGTCGTGAAGATCGTGGAAGGACCATCGAGACCGGGCGGCGAAAGTCCGGAGACAGAAGAGGTGGACGAGTGTCTGAACAGGGATGTGAACACGATGGGCGAGTCGGAGTATCGGGAGTTCCGATCGAAGTGCGGCGAGTTCCGGAAGACGTTCCAGTTCAACTGCAACTCGGATGTGAGCAAGATGTCGGAGAGCGAATTCAGAAGATTCCGGAAGACGTGCGGAAAGAAGGCTCCGTTCAACTGTAAGACTGCGGACGTGGACGCGCTTTCGGACGACGAATACGAGAGATTCGTGAAGGAATGCGGACGAGAGCAGCGCCCGAGTTTTGGAAGCTGCCGAACTGCGAAGGTGGAGAGAATGAGTGCGGAAGAGTTTGAAGCGTATCGGGAGAAGTGTCTGAAACAGAAGACGTCCAGGAAGAGCCACGACGAATGCGAAGACGTGAAAGTGGAGGAGTTGAGCAAGAAGGAGGTAGGCTCCCTCCTAGAAAACCGAGAAATCGATCCGTTTCAGTACGCGCTCTACAAGGAGAAATGTGTGAAGAAACCCGAAACACTCATCATGCAGCCTCCTAAAGAACGAAAAAAGATCGATTGTTCCATAATGGAAACGAGTCAGATGAGTCGAGAAGAGTACGCGGACTTCAAGAAGCACTGCAACGTGAGAGTGCAGACGGACCGATTCCGTCCCGGAGAGAACATCATTCTGACGAAGAAGGTCGAGATCCACACCGGAAAAGAGCCGTTCAGCTGCTACGACCGGGACGTCGACGCGATGAGTGACGAGGAGTACGCCGAGTTCGAGAAGAGATGCCTTCAGAATCCTCACTTCCGGTACGACTGCAGCAATGTGGACACGTCGAGTCTGGAGAGGGACGAGTACGTCGAGTATCAGAAGCAGTGTCAGCAGGAGCCGAAGACTGTCGTGCTCGCGAAGAAACTCGTCGTGGAGAAGAAGAATGCGGCAGTGAAGGGAGGGTGTTACGATAGGAATGTGGACGAGATGAGCGACGGAGAGTACGCGGAGTACGAGAGAGACTGTCTCGGAATCTCGAGAAAACCCGAACGGAAAGCTGCCATCGACTGTCACAACGTGGATCTTTCGAAGCTGTCTTACGATGAGGTGAGGAGGCGAAGAGAGACTTCCAGACACTGACTGTTTCAGATAGAAGAGCATCTGAAGATGTGTCGCACCCGGGAGACCGCTTCTACTCCTGCTCCGAGACGTCGTCAGTCTCTGAAGTGCTCTGACGTCAGCACCGACAGCCTCGATGAAGCAGCGTATGCGAAATGGGTCCGAGAGTGCCTGGAGATCCGTCCGAAGACGATCGAACTCGAGAAGAAGCTCATCATCAACTCCACGTCGCCACTGATGTCCGGAGGAGAGACTGTGACCGTCGAGAAGGTGGAGATCAGAAGACAGACCCGACCAGACGACGATGAAGGATATCTGGAAGGGAAGGAGGACTTCGGAGTGCGGCTTAGGTCTGGAACTCGGAAACACATTCGACGAGGCGTCGATGATGACGATCAGGAGTCTGAAAGTGGAGTGATTCTGGTGAAGAAGGTCATCCACAAGGTTCCGAGAAGACGTCGTCCGATAGATTCAGAAGATGAGGACGACGAGGGAGGAGTGATTGAAGTGAAGAAGCTGATAATGAAGACGTCACTTGCGGAGCCGGAAGGCGAGGACTCCGAAGACGTGGAGGAGATTGTGAGAAGGCCTCGGAAGAAGGTCGGGCCGAAGGAAGAAGTCGTCCTGCTCTCGGTGACGAAGAGACACGGACATCCGTACCGAACGAAGAGTGTTCCCGAAGATGAGGAACCCGTTGAGATCGTGAAACTGACGAAGAACACAGTGCATCCCGACAAGGTTCTGAGAGAGGTTCGGATCAGGAAACACTTCGGACAAGGACTCCCCGAACAGGATGAAGCCGTCGTGCAGGAGATCGGAGGACCCGACTTCCGTATCGTTCGGAAGACAGTGATGGTTCCGCGAAGAGTTCGGAAGATGAAGTCGACGACGACGACGACGACAACGCCTGCGGAGCCGGAGTACTACTACGACGAGGAGGAAGTTCCCGAGATCGTGACTCTCGTGAAGGTGGATCAGTCGGCACGTCCGTTGAGAAAGCACGTGAGTCCGGTGGACGAAGACGAGGAGTATGTGGATGTGAAGGAGGACGAGCCGAAGAGCTTCGTCGAGTTCGAAGGGTTCGTGAAGGTTCACGGAGCGCCGCGGAAGATCAGGAGACGTCCCAAGTACACGGACTCTGGAGAAGAACCGGAGATTCGAGAGGTGACACGGAAGGTCGTGATGCAGCCGGGCGGAGAAGACGACGACCTGAAGGGCGTGCGATTGAGGAGTCATCGGAAGATGTTGAGAAGGAAGACGGCGCGACCGGAAGAGATCCCAGAGGATTCGGAACATGAGGTGACTGTGGTGAAAAAGCTGAAAGTGCTGAGATTCGGGAACGAGGAGAAGGAGATGTTCGACGAGGACGAGAATCCAGAAGACGATGGACGAGTGATCGTACGGAACAAGAAAAGGAAGTACGTTCCGAACGAGAAGAAGCGTCCGGAAGACGAAGAGGAAGACGAGGAGACAGTGGAAGGACGAGTGGCAGTGAGGGGGAGAGCTCCGAAGAGGTTCCGACTGGCGGACAGACCCGAGAGGAAGAACGCCGTCGTCAGTGAAGCGAACTCGCAGTTCTACCGGATCGGAGAATCGGAAGAAGATGATGTGAAAAGGAGAAAGAGAAGGAGGAAGGACGAGGAAAGGCCGAAGGTGTTGGAAGAGTCCGAAGAAAGCGGACGAAGAAAGAGACGACGTCCTGGATACGAGGAGGAGAGCGAAGAGATCGGAAGGAGACGGAGAGCGGGAGAAGAAGAAGAAGAAGAGGAGCTGAGGAAGAAACCGAGAAGGACGCCTTCGGGAGAACAGGACTACTTAACCAAGAAGATCAAGAAGTTCTACCGAATCGGCCCCGATGAACAACGAGAGCCGATCCCAAGCTCGGACGAAGATCAAGGGGAATCTGTGACTGTGACGAAGAGAAAGACATTGAAGATGCGAGAAAAAGAGCAGATTCCGGAAAGCGACGAGGAGGCGAGAGAAGGAGTCAAGCTGATGAAGAGGAAGAAGTTCTATAGAATCGGACCGGATGGAAAGCGAGAACTGATCAGATCGGAGGGAGGTGACGAGCCAGCAGGAGAGAAGAAAGCGTTCGTGACCGGAATGGAAGTGCCTGTGTCTCACGATCAGCCTGGGGAGGATCAATCAGAAGAAGTGTCTCTCAGAAAGAAGAAAGTCTATCGGATCGGACCGGATGGCAGACGGGAGCTTGTGAGAGAAGACTATATTTCCGAAGGAGAGTATACTGATGAAGAAATCCGACTCAAAAAGAAGAATGAATCGGATGGAAAGAGGGACTTGGTTCGACCGGAGGAGGACGGGAAGCATCTCTTGGGAGCAAAGAAGAGCACTTACAGTCCGGAGCCACTGGATGAAGATCAAGACGAGGAGATCAAAATGCGGAAGAAGAAGAGATTCTACCGAATCGGACCGGATGGCAAGAGAGAACTGTTTCGAACGGAAGGAGACGGAGAGGATCGGGAGGAAGCAGTCGTGATGAGAAAGAAGGCGCTTCTCGGAGAGAAGGCAAGCAGCTACTCACCGACGCCTCTCTCTCAGAAGGCACCGGACGATGGATCGGAGGGCGAAGAGGTTTTGATGCAGAAGAGGATGAAGAAGATCTACCGAATCGGACCGAATGGCAGACGGGAACTCGTGAGAGAGGAGGAAGTGCCCGGCGGAGAAACGGAAGAGGTGCATCTAAAGAAGAAGAAGAGGTTCTATCGGATCGGACCGGACGGGAAACGAGAACTGATTCGGACGGAAGAAGGAAACGGAGAGCCACTTCTCGGAGAGACAAAGAGCAGTCACAGTCCGGTTCCGTTGGAAAATGGTCACGATGAGGAGATCAAGATCATGAAAAAGAGGAGATTCTATAGGATCGGACCGGATGGAAAGAGAGAACTTGTGCGGGAAGAAGGAGGAAAGGAGGAGCCGAACTCATTCTATGGAAAAGGAGTTTTGATGCACGAACAGAAGAAGGCCTACCAAGTCGGACAGGATGGAGAGAGGAAACTGGTTCGATCGGAGGACGGGGAGAATCAGCTGAGAGAGAAGGAGGACGGTCCGGAACGATCGGATGGAGAGGTGACTCATCTGAAGAAGAGGAAACGATTCTACCGCATCGGACCGGATGGCAAGAGGGAACTGATCAGAACGGAAGGAGACGACGACGACAAGGACCGTCGGGAATCGAGCAGTCTTTCGCCCTCTTCGGACGAATTGATGGGTCTCCGGAAGTACGGAGTGCCGAGAGACATTCGGAAATCGACGAAAGAAGACGTCAAACTGTGGGAGAAGGCGTTCGAAAAGCGAAAGAATGAGGAAAGAGAAGATCAGGAGGGAGACGGTGTGAATCTGAAATTGAGCAGGAAGACCCACGTGAAAGCGAACGGAGAGAAGAACGTGCAAAAAGTGATCGAAGCGGAAGAAGAAGGACGAGAAGTGAAGAGCGAGGAGAGACCGGCGGGACAGTTCAAGACTCTGATGGAGGACGGACAGAGCAAGCCGCCGCCGGGAAAACGGACGAAGAAGGAGATCTCGCAGAGGGGGTTCATCACTGGAGGAGCACGAGAGCCGAGTGACTTCCACGGAGAGGATAGCGATGCGATGGTGAAAGGAGCCAGCGAGGAGGTGGAGGGAGGCGGCAAGATGGGACAGGATTCGAAGAAGGGAAAGTCGAAGGGAGAGTGGGAGGAGGAAGAGAGAACTCCGCGGAAGAAGAGGACCTACGTGGTCGACAAGGACGGGAACAGGAAGCTCGTGACTGAGCAGACGGACGACGGTGAGCTTGAGAGGGGAGTCATCTCGGATTAGAACTGCTTTTCAGAAGAGTCCGATCTCGATCTGGGAACTCTTTTGCGTCCGAAGAAGAAGAAGAAGAAGGGCACGGAAACGGAAAGAGTGAAGAGAGAGCATGTGAGTGAGATAGTCGACCTTCCCGTGAAAGAGATGCCCATTTTCAGACGGAAAGCCGTTTCGAGAAGCGTGGGGCGAAGAGAGTCACGAGATCTTCGAAGAAGAAGACGAAGAGGAAGATGCAGAAGTACCGGAAGGACGGACACGTCAGGGCCAGCGGAAAAAGCGAGGAGGAGGTGCCGAACGAGCGAATCGGAGACTGAGAAACGAGTATTTCCCTTTCTCTCTCTTGTCCCTTCTTTTGGTCGAGAATGAATGTTCTTTATTTAAGCAACTGCATTCCGCAGACCCGTTTGGTTCTCTTTCTCCATAACCGAAACCTGTCTCTCCTTCCGGAAACAACAGAAAAAGACCCGAAAGAGCTCTTGTCTCGTGCTCCGGATGCCGAGAACTGAGGAAAGAGGCATGAGAATGGGATCGAGATAGGTGGTGGCGTAGAGAGTTTCCGAGAAGAAGTGGGGGACGGGAAGTCCGAAGTGGAAGTAGAAGGAGCTCAGAAGCAGTGGCAGCGACACGACGACGGGCACGAGCGACTGGAACAGAAGGCAGCGGGTCACTTCCATGAGTCTCGACTGGACGACTGAAAACGGAATCGTCAGGACAGAAGCAGTCCTTTGTTCACTCACAAGTACTGTTCTGCTGGTACTTCTTCACGAATCTCAGAATCAGACAATTGATGAGAATCGAGGAGAAGTTGAAGAACAGCGTCACGAACACCTGAACACTCCTCTCTGAAGGATCTCTCGAAGTCGCCCTACTCTGACGAACTCCAGGGGTCTACTGAAACGGAACACGGCACACACTCGATTGTGGGACATCTGTCCGAATGGAAAAACGAGAGACGCCAGAACGAGCTGCAATCAAGAGACGACTACTGAGTCAGTCTGAAAGTGACGATTACGTAGATGCCCGTGACAGTTGTGTGCGTCCAAAAGACGAAATGCGTCGAGTGAGTCTTCTTGCGTACAAGAGTCCGAAAGCGGTAGACTGAAATAGTCTGAAACTGGGGGGAGATTCTCGTGAAACTCGATGGATGAGCTCACGAAAGGGAGGACTTGGGCTGAAGTCTGTAATGCGATTGAGAAGAGTTTGACGAGCGAGCACACGAGGATCGGATAAACGGGCTGGCGGCCGAAGTGGAAGCAGGTCACCATGTACACCTGATGGCCGAGCATCGGAAGGTTCAGAAACAACGCGCCGCCGGTCACGAAGACTATCGTGCTCTGCAACCGATTCGAGAGAGATCTTAGTTCGAAGATCTTCATTCAAACCTTCAGTCCGTCCCATATTTTACAACTGAATCGCACGAAAACCAGCAGGCAGAAGCAGAGTAATAGGGAAGAGAAATTGAACGAGAATTCGAGATCGATCCGTCTCTGGTAGGCGAACGGAGTGATTGTCCAGTCGAAAAACGAAAAGTTCTCGTCGACCGGCTCTCCGTATTTCATGTCGAAAATAAGAGAAAAAGGTGGGCATCCCGCGATTTCTTGGCCACAAAAACCTCAAATTAGACGGGCGGAAGCAAATTGGAGCATGGAGACGTCAGAGAAAATCAAGGGGATCCTTTGGAAATCAAGGGGATCCTTCGCGAGTGAACAGAGGATTCACTTCGTGGACGAGAGATCAATTACAAACAGTAGCAGTGACAGTCTCCACACTGGTGCCGCGCCTCTTTTTCCGAAAACACCAGAAAACGACTCTAAAGAGATCGTTTCTGGTGCTTTTGATGCTGAGAATTGCGGAAAGCGGCATGACGACCGGGTCGACGAAGGTGAATGCGTAGAGAGTGTCGGAGAAGATGGGCGGGACGGGCAGTCCCAACTGGAAGTGGAACGAGCTGAGCAGCAGCGGCAGCGACACGACGACCGGCACGAGCGACTGGACGAGAAGACTCCACGTCACCTGAATGCGTCTCGCTTGGACGACTGAAAACGGGAGTGCTAGAAGAGGGAAGCAAGGAATTCGCCTACAAGGGTTGTCCTGCTCGTAGGTGCGCACGTGTCGCAGAATCAGACAGTTCATGAGGATAGAGGAAATGTTGAAGAATATCGTGATGATGATCTGGAAGGTGTCGGATGAGTCTGCAGACTGTTCAATCGGGCAGTACCTACCCGTGCAACTTCCAGTGGTTGGTTGAATATGTAGATGGCGCACACGCGATTGTAGACCATTTGACCGAATGGGATCGACAGAGTGGCCAGAAGTAGCTGAAAGAATCAACGATCCGATCTATTGGGATGCGATAGTGACCACGTAGATGGAAACGATGGCCGTGTGCAGAAAGAACACGAACTGGGTCGAGTGGGCCTTCATTCGGACGACAGTCTGATACCGGTACACGGCGACACTCTGGAACTCATCGGAACCTGAATCGGGGAGGAGACGACTCACGAAGGGAAGGACGTGGGCAGACGTTTGGAGAGCAACTGTGACGAGTTTGACGAGCGAGCACACGATGATCGGGTACGACGGCTGACGGCCAAAGTGAAGGAAGAGCGCCATCCACGTCTGATGACTCAGATAGGGCAGACTCAGAAGGAACGCGCCGCCCGTCACGAACACTATCGTGCTCTGGAAGAGAGGCGAGAACTAGGTGAGACTTTGCCCGATCGACTTTTCGAGTTCGGACGAACCTTCAGTCCATCCCATATTTTGTCGTTGAATCGAACGAAGACGAGCAGACAAAAGCAGAGAGCATGGGCGGACGCATTGAAGCAAATCTCGAGATCCACCCTCTTTTGGTATTCGAATGGAGTGATTGTTGAGTCGAGGAAAGAATAGTTTGCAGCTACCGGCTCTCCGTAATTCATGTTCAAAAATGAGCGAAAGAAGTTGTGCGACTCTCTTCTTTGAGATTTTTTGGTCGAAACCCCCGAATTATAGTTGAAACGTGTAATTAGAGCATGGTAATGTTAGACAAAGGGCGGGCTCTTTCGTGAGTAAGAAAGGATCAAAGAACCGGTTTATTTCTGGAGTAGTCAGGCTTTCGAATTGGAAATGAGATCTCGAAGGTCCCCCTGCTCCGATAGTGCGAATCCGTTGGCCGAATCGACCAGCTGGATCACTTTCATCATCGATTGCTTGTTTTCCACTGCCAGCGGGACGAACGAAACCAGATCGAAGTCGGAAATGACGCCGCAGATGGCTTCGTTGAGTCTTCGGTGCTTCTCCAGACCCGGCACCTCGTTCAGAAGATCCAGAAGACGATGGACGTCTGGGAGGTAGGAGAAGAAGTCGAGATCGTAAGTGCCGTCCGGGGAGAAGAGATCTGCTTTCGAGAGACAATTCACCTGCGGCATCTCCATTGTGACCATTGTCGCTGAAAAATATCAATTGATTCGATAGTTCCGTTTAACTTCTAAAAACCGAGTGTGGAAAGAGCGACGGAGATGAACTTGGCGGGGTCGGAGCAGTAGAGAGAGTCCGCGAGATGGAGGGCGCACAGTCGGACTCCCGCCTTTTCCAGATGCCGGATCACTTTCCAGAGCTCTCCTTCGCTTTTGTAGAGCTCCAGTTGGCCGGGACAGTCGATGATCAGATACTTCTTCCGATTCAACTCGATCTTCCGCAGCAGCCAGTTGCTGTTCGCTCCCAGCGTCTCGATGCAGTATTTCAGTGCTCCGTTCGGTCCGAGACCCAGCCGATCCATGACGTCGTTCACTGTGATCAGCTCCTGAATCACAAAACCAGAGACTATCTTCTTTTCTCTTTCTCACTGTGATATTCACGTCCGGCGCGTAAGCCATCGTGTCGTTCGCCGGATCCAGATTGATTGTCACGAAGGGTCTTTCTGTCTGACTGAAGATATCCGTCAGACCTGCGCAAAACGTTGACTTTCCGGCTCCTGGAGCACCGATCACGAGAACTCCGTACATTTTTCTGCAAAATGAGAAACTACAGCTCGGGGGTACGGTACTTTCCGAAAGCGAGAAGCCAGACTGCTCTTGACAAATTGAATGAATTCGATTTTTTTTCAGTATTTCTGACAGAATTTTCGAAAATTATTTTTACATTTTCCGCTTCACGTGTAGAAAAACTTGAGATTGAATTTTTCGCAGAAATTTATTTTTTCGATACGACAAAATACGTAGACACACATCATTCGACGACACTGTGCAAACACCACCTACCGCGAAATTTGAATGAACACGTCGCGACGCTTTCGATTTCGATCCCTCGACCGATTTTTCTTCCTCAATCTAACTTTTCCAAAAATTAATTATATTCCAGGCTTAAAAATGGAAAAAAAGCCGGCAGTTTTACAACCTCAGAATGGACAGCATCGAGCCGAACTCAGTAAGAAAAACATGCCACAGAAGGGAGGGTAAGCCATCCGATTTCAAAAGTATTTTCGAGTTTCCCTGAACTGTTTCAGGAGGTTCTCTATAAGTGATTTCGAAATTGGAAGGCCTTTGGGAAAAGGAAAGTTCGGAAGTGTTTATTTGGCGCGAACGAAGCAAGGGCACTTCCACGCCGCCATCAAAGTTCTTTTCAAGTCGCAATTAATTAGCGGTGGCGTCGAACATCAATTGGAGCGAGAAATCGAGATTCAGTCACATTTGCATCATCCGAACATCATCCGGCTCTACACGTACTTCTGGGATGCCAAGAAGATCTATCTGGTGCTCGAATACGCACCGGGCGGTGAAATGTATAAGCAACTGACGACACAGAAACGTTTTACGGAGCCAGTCGCCGCGAAGTACATGTTCGAAATTGCCGACGCGCTTTCCTACTGCCACCGAAAGAACGTGATTCATAGAGACATCAAGCCGGAGAACCTGCTCATCGGAGCCAACGGAGAGCTTAAGATCGGAGATTTCGGATGGAGTGTCCATGCTCCGTCGAATAAGTAAACTGACGCGGGTTTCTTCGAAATTAATGAACGAAAGATTTCAGGCGTCAGACGATGTGCGGAACGATGGACTATCTGCCGCCAGAGATGGTGAACGGCAAGTCTCACTGTGCAGCTGTCGATTTGTGGGCCATCGGAGTGCTGTGCTACGAGTTCCTCGTCGGAAAGCCACCATTCGAGCACGATCAACAGGCGGACACATATTCGGCGATCAAGGCGGCCAGATTCACATATCCGGACTTTGTTAGGAAAGGCCCGCGCGATTTGATCGGAAGGTTACTAATCATCGATCCGACTCAAAGACTGACGCTAGAAGGCGTGATGAACCACTACTGGATCTTGTCAATGAGCGAGACGAGACAGAAGGCGGAGAAACAACAACAATTGGAAAAAGGAGCCAGCCTCCGGAACTATTAATCCACTTACTCTTCTGTTTCCGTCCCATTCCCGATCTCGGCAACTTGCGTTTCTTCTCCCTATTTTTAGGTTTATACCTATTCTTTTACTCTCTTCCGATTATTCATTTACCCTATTTACTATATAAAACCGTTTCTAAAACTATTAGTGGAAACTGTTTCAAAGAAAACCTACTAAATGAGCGCGAGTTTAAAGGCGCGCGCAATTATTTTTGTTTTGCATCTGATGGGTCTCGCCGCGATTCCCACCAACTACAAAAATCCGAGCGGCTTTTTCGAAAATGCCGCAAATTTTGCCGATCTTTTCCGGTTTTTTTTAGCGCTTTCCGTAAGATTTGTGAGGTTCACTTTTTTAAATGACTAAACTCGGAACAAGTTAAAAGTAAAATGCAAAAGTTTGAAATATATTTGAGTGAAAAAAGGTAAAAAAACTTCAAGATTCAGAAGCGCAAAAGTTTCGCGATTCTTTGCTGTTATCTACACCGTTGTTGCTTTTAGGTTCTAATTCTGATCTTTTGTTTTATTTGTGAAACCATTTTCAGTGATCAGAAAGTTCAAACATGTCTATGAACATCATGAACCGCAAGGTCATCGCGATCGGCGGAACCAAAGCGTGTTTCTTTCCAACGTTATTGACTTACGCCTGCGAAAACGAAGATCTTCTCTTCAACAGACCAACAGAAGTAGGTGTTACGAAAGTGAGAATCGTTGGAAGCTCCTTTTCAGGCGAATAGCTTCGCCGCGTTTGTTTTCGGAAGATGTGCGGAGCGTCCTGCCAAGAAGGATATCATTTCGCTTCTCGTCGGCGGCAACAACGATACTGCTACTCTTTGCGCTGCATTGGATGCTTGTATGGCGTTGGGAGACCGCGTCGTTAGTCAAGGCCGCTCTGAATTATTGTGTATGCCTGTTTCAGCTTACTCACTTTAACACGATCGGACAGCGTCTGACTCAGCTTGGTGGTACTCATGACTTCCTGGAATGTTTTGAGGACGACGGTGCTGTTCTTGAGAAGCAAATGCAATCTGTCATCCGCAAAGCGAAGATCAAGAAGACGAGAGACGCGAAGCTTGCTCAGCTTCTCATTAAGTTGACTACAGAGAAAGCGGAGGATGACATTGCACTGTTTGATCAGATCAGTGACCTCTGTGCCTACGATCTCGACTTCGACGCCTACGTCATATTTAAAATGTCCAAATTTTCTGGGAATGATATAGCCCATGAGTTTATTGAAATCCGCGACAATTTGGCCGTAATGTTCGACGCTCACAAGCCGCGTCTGGCGGAATTGGTGCGCCACAGTGTCTCGCCTGGCGAGGTAGCAGAACTGGCTCTTTTTTTGGAATCCAAAGTCAAAGACATCGGCTCGGATCTTGTTGATAAACTCGTAGATGATTACCGTATTATTTTAAAGAACAGTGGTGACGAAAATTTGGTATGCAGCTTTCTTTTGTACTTTACAAACGGTCTGTTTTTAGGTCGCGGGGACTCGTCTCAACCACCAGTTCTACTTCATTGTCGTTCGCGCTCTCGCCGAAAACCAGCATAAATTGGTGAGAGCGTTTCACTCTCAAGTTCCCGAACAGATTCGAGCTCACATCTTCCCTGGACTGCAAAGCAGCGTGCTAAAAACTGCTGTATTCCTGGCTCACCAGCTGATCCAAATCTTTCTCGGATGTATGATTTGGAAAGAAAGCAGTGAAAAAATGTTTTTTCAGCTTCGATGTCGTTTGAAGACTGGGAGTTCAACGGAGTCAAGAGAGACTTTCAGTGTGTCTGGAGAAGACGTGCAATCGTTGAAGTCCTGAACAGCTTCCGTGCCTCGGTTTTGAAGGAACCCTACGATGACGCGCCTCTGGTACCACCCCTAATGGTGCGACCACTCAATTGAATTTCTACAAAATAGTTCCAGTTCTATCATCCCTATCATTTTCTTAATGAGTTTCAGTTTTCCGCGACGCCTGTCGAAAACGAAGTGTTGATCAAGAGAATCAAGGACGCCCTTCGCATGGCTGTTTGGATCACCGAGTGCTATCGCTCGGAAAAAAATCCAGAGAACGTCCGGGAGCTTTTCTTCCTCGATGCCGAGATTAGATCTCTTGCCACACAGAGATTCGAAAGTACATAATTCATTGTTCATTTCGCAAAAATTAAATCGAATTAAGAGTTCGCTCGAGAAGTCAAATACAAAGAACATGTTCTTGACATCGTTCAAGCTCTTGAAGCGGTCAAAAACTTGGGACCAGCCGCAGATGCTACGGTCAAGAATCTTCCAAAAGAAGCTCCAGCGAAACAATCGGTAAGTAACAATATAGACACTGTGGAGTTGATTTATTCTCAGACACCAACTGAAGCGAAAAATCAAGTTTTCAATGAACTTGACAAGACTGAATCTACTGGAATGTGTGATAAGAAGGTAGACGGCCAGTACTTTGCCGTTGATGATATGTTCTGTATCCCTCGTTTGAACACACCGAAAGAAATAGGTCAAGGAGTGTTTGTGAAAGCTACAGACCCGACAAATTTCCCGGAACAAGTGCTAGAATTGAATGAACAGGAGAAACCGGAAGCGGAACCAACAGATCAAACGGATGCCGCGCTACACGTTCTCGAAGAAGATGATAAAATGTCGGTTGATGGCTGGGAATCTCCGCTGAAAATCCAGACCCCGATGCCAACAGCGGTAATAGCGTCAATACTTGCATTGTCCATGCAATTATTTTCAGGACATGCAAACATCAGCTGGATGTTTGTATGAAAACTTTGTGGATGCGGGAGACGTCGATATCTTGTCATCCCCTGTTGCTCCCGATGAGGTTACCATGATCTACAACCCTATGGCGTCACCGGAAGGCCGTGCGAAAACTGCCTATGGCGACGGGGTCGAGACGCCCATCGTGTTAGCTACACCAACTATGGATTTCAAAGTCAGCGGATTCGGTCAAGCCAAACTGGCTGCATCCTTCGGTGCTTATGGCAAGTATCCACAATCTAGTGGAGATCATGGAGGTCGTGGCGGCTACGGAGGCGACCGCGGTGGACGTGGAGGATATGGAGGAGACCGCGGTGGACGTGGAGGGTATGGAGGAGACCGCGGTGGATATAGCTCTGGTCGTGGTGGAGCTTTTAATGGTGGCGGTCAGCGCGGTGGCTACGGAGATCGTGGAGGCTACGGAGGCGGAGGAAGAGGTGGAAACTTCTGAATCCTCACCAACGACAGAATCAATACTGACTCGCGCAGTAGTTTTGTAGATTTACTACGTCTGTTTTGACTATTTTATTGAAAATCCTGTAACTTCATACTTCTTATTTGACTAACAATTTCAGTAGTTTTGAACTCTTATTTTGAAAATTAAATTTTACGCAATGAATCTCAGACGTCGATTGAGCTGAGGCATTAAGCAGCTGAAGGAGGCTCACTCTTCTCGCAGCCTCATGAGTCCTCATTTTATTTCTCGGATCTCCCTTTGTTCGATCCGCTTATCCAATTCACCACATGAATGTGTTTTCTTAGCCCTCTGGGGTAAAACTCAATTATCCATCGGGACGAGGTTTCTCTCCGTTTTCAGATGACGTGCAGACGCGTGATTGCTTTTCCGTCGATTCGAGAGAAGACACCTGCTTCATTCCTCAACGTTTTCAGACGAAAAGCCTAATTAGTCATGTGAAAAAGCAGAAAAATCATCATCCAAAAGCACGAAACTTCTGATTCATTCCGCTCTTTTCATTTCTTCACCCCTCAATTTTGTTCACTCTAAATGCCATTTTTCGTCTCGCGGTAGCCTTCAATTAGCAAAATACTTGAGTAGGTGTATTCGATGTAGTTTTCTCGTCGGATTGCGAAACTTCGTTCCGAAACTCTAGCGTGTTTCATTCGCAATTTTATGATTTTTCGGTAGCTCGTATGCCCATCAGATTTCTGGCTTGTATTCATATGAGTCGAACTTATTTTCGCATTACTTGGCAGCTGAAAGCTTGGAGGAGAGCGGCTCACTCTGCGAGATAATGAGCCAAGCTGTCGCTCTGTCTCAGTCGGGAGAGCCACGTCATCGGCAGGTGAATCCAAGCTCCGCCCACTTCTCACTCGAATATTCGATTTCATTGAGCCTCTTCCTGCTGATTTTCAGGACAAAAACTCGAGAAAATAACAGGAAAAATGGTTTCTGATTACTTTTCTCACCTTCCGTTTCAGTGCTCTTTCCTCTTTTCCTCCGCTTTTTCTCGGAATTTCGAAGTGAGAAATGTCATTTTCAATCGAAAGAAACATGTAATTTCCACAAGGGCTCCGCGAGCTCACGTGAGCACAATCTCGAGTTTTTCCCCGGAATCGATAGCATATTTCACGTTTTCCCGTTTGATATCGCGTGTTATCAGGCACTTTTCCACGAAAAGTATGAAATGCCGACAGCATTTTTTCTTGAGACCTCGCGAGAGAGTACTGAAAAATAAGAGACACAGAGACTCGTTTCACGTGGCGGACAAGTGATATCGGCAAGAAAACGGAGGTTTTATGACGAAAACTCTACCCAATTTTCCGGCGAATTCGCCCATTCGCTTGCTCGTTTTAATCAAAACGAAAAGAGAAACGAGAGCATAATCGAGTGGGAAACGGCGTGTTTTGGGCGCCTCCTCCGAGAAGCGGTTTGTTTCCGCGTTTTTCGGCCGATGATAAAAGTGAGAAGGCGATGAAATCAGAAGAAGGGAGAGAGCAAACCTCCCCGGGGCTCTAATTAATTTTATTTGTGCTCTCGGGCCGGCTCTCACCGCGCCGACTACTCGCTTGTTTTCCGATTCCGTTTCCCGCAAGTTCGCACCCGTTCTCTTCCTCTTCTCACAGAGAAAAGTACGTCATCTGGTCGGAAGACGTCATGCTCGGCTGCTTCGACAAACTCAGCGTCGAGTACTGTTACGCATGCATGCACGGACCCGACGGGTGGGCTCTTTTGGCTCCGCGAGCCTCGAGCATTCAATCGTTGCAGGTGCATGGTCCCCAGTCGACACGGCGAGGGCTCCGAGTTGTACGTGCACGGCGAGGAGCTGGAGGCCAAACTGAGGACTCTCGCCAAGTTCGTTGTGTGCCGTGGGGCGCGTTTCCGATCACGTGAGAGTTTGCAGGAAGGAGAGTATGGAGATCGAAAAGGAGCTGGAGAAAGACAAGAAAAACTTCGGAGTCCACATCAAAATACTCATTTTGGGTGGCCCCTCCAGTGGCAAAAGTACAATCTTCAAACAAATGCAGTAAGTCGTTTTTCCTTCTTCTCTTTCGGTTTCGAAAACTGCCATCTTTTCCGCCTGTTGTCGTGCCGCCATAGCTCAGTCGGTTAGAGCGTGGGTCTAATAAGCCCAAGGTCAGTTGAGACGAGACGCGAATAAGTAGAATCCGCGCGCTGAGGAGGAGAGCGAGAGATCAGTTCCACTGGCGAGACTAGAAGGGAGGAATCGAGGAGATTCCCTTCGCAGTACCGTCAGATAGTCGATCCCAGTTACGAGAAGCATTTTCTCTTCTACTCGATCAGCGAGAATGAAACGAGACAGGAAAGAGTCGACGAGCGACTCTTTTCTGAACATTCCGCGCTTGAGACGAGCGCGCAGAAGGAAACGGCGTGGGCCACCGATTAGCAACTGATGAACCACTGTTCGCCCATCAGCGTCTCGCGAAATTGCACATGCATCCTTCGTCCATCGCTCGCGCGTCCCCTTCAGCTGCCGCCGACCGAACGGCGATTGGCGAGCGATGGCTGATCAGTTGTCCACATTTCGCGCATCCCCTCTACTCAGCCACTCCTCGCCCACCCTTCGCGCATGCCGTTTTACCTGTGAGGTCGCAGGTTCGACCCCTGCTGGCGGCAAACCATTTTTTCAGAAAAGAGTTCTGATCAGCCGGAAAACACTTCCAGAATCATTCACGTCAATGGATTCAAAGAACCGCAGGAGTTACAGTTGTACAGAAATGTTATCGACAACAATATTCGCGATAGCTATCTGCAGTTGATCGAGGGTGCTCGTATTCTGAATGTGTCGCTCGCTCCAATCGAACATCTTCTGTTTGACATCGATGACGTCTACAAAGAGATGTCGAACGAGTTCGCAGTGAGAACAACTCCGGAGCTCGTAGAGCCGCTGACTGCATTCTGGCGATCCGAGCAGGTGCAAAGCGTTTTCAGGCACAGATACGAGTTCGAGCTGATGGACTCGACCAAGTAGTGAGTGACAAAGATCGGCCGTGCTCTCGAGACACTCGCGTTGCAGCTACCTCGAGAACCTCGAGCGAATCGCCGATCCGGAGTATGTGCCGAGCGAAGAAGACATCGTGCACTCGCGGAAGGCCACCGTCACTATCAACAGCATCATGTTCATGTACACGGGCGTCTCACTTCAGTAACCGAAGAGTGCCTTCAGAAATCTCTCCGATCCTCTCGTTTTTCAGTATGATCGACGTCGGCGGTCAAAGATCGCAGAGAAAAAAGTGGTTGCACTTGTTCGACGACGCCCGCGTCGTCATTTTCGTCATCGATCTGACGGGATTC
Source organism: Caenorhabditis sulstoni (assembly GCA_963966605.1). Classification (NCBI taxonomy): domain Eukaryota; kingdom Metazoa; phylum Nematoda; class Chromadorea; order Rhabditida; family Rhabditidae; genus Caenorhabditis; species Caenorhabditis sulstoni. Next base: position 5,838,579 of record OZ016475.1, read on the forward strand.
GCGAAGCGCTCCGAGGAGAGTCGCAATGAAATCAGCCGCTTCCCGAGCCTCTTCGACGGTATTCGATCCGACGCGTACGACATGAAGGTCGCGCTGAAGATCTTCAACGACATCGCGGCGGCGAGCCCTCTCGCCCTCGCCGTCTTTCTTCTCTTCTTCAACAAAGTCGACCTGTTCCAAGAGCTCCTTCCGCACGTTCGGCTCAATAAGTGTTTCACTAAATACGGAGGTATTCGCGAGAACCGTCGCATTCTGAAGATTGCCAAATGTTCAGGTGCGAACACGTACGACGAGACGAGCAGGTTCATTTGTGACAAGTTCGTGAGAGCGGCCGACCAGAAAAAGTCGATATTTCCGCATTTCACGACTGCCACGAACACAGAAAACGTGAAGGTGACCACGAGAATTCGCGGGAGGCGGAGAAAGAGTGGACGGGTTTCAGATGGTGTTCCGCGCGTGCATGGAGAGCGTCTTCAAAGCGAACTCGAAGGCGACGGGTCTCTCGTGATCTTTCGACGTTTCCAGCGTCCCCCCATTCACACTTCTTCTCTTTCAGTGCGGTCTTTCGAAATCAGAAATCACACGAGAAAACACGAGTCTTTTCTTCATTCGAATCGAATAAACACTTGTTTTATTGTGATATGCTTTTCGAATTCACTGAGCGGAGCGCCAGAAAGCTGTTATGAAGACGTTTCGAGTTTTGATTGAGCACACACACGCACAGAGTCACGCGTCGAACAGTTCGTTCTGCAAAACGAGAAAAAAAAACAACAGGTTGAGAAGTGAGAAGACGTCGAACCTTCACGTTGATCAGGCTTCGGAGAGCTCGGTTGAATCCGGTGGCGAGTCTGTAATTCTGAAATGAGACGTGCGAGCCGCGAGGACGCCGAACCGCCCAACCTGCCCATCCTCTTCTCCGACTCGGGTTCCTCCTCTTCCTCTTCATCGGAATCCGAAGTGACGACGAGCTCCGTCGTTCTCGTCTCCATTTCCTTCTCCGAATCCGACAGCTTGTTGAAGTACTCCTCGAAAAACGGCGATCCTTCCTCGAAATCCATCGGATCCGAGTCCTCGATGTCGTGTCTCGTGTACATTTGACGGAACAAACCCAGCATCATCTCGTAGTCGGGACGCGAGTCGAACTTGAGTTGGCTGAAATCAGAGTGCCCTTCCGATGAGGGGAGACGAAAACGGACCGAATGTGTTCGTGGATGAGAGCCATTTCGCGGGGGCACTTGCAGAAGAGCCCCTTGCCGGCCTTCCGCTTCATGTTGCTCAGCACCAGCGTCTTCTCCTCGTTCGCCCACGGCAGCGAGCCGAGGAAGAACTCGACGGCCGAGTAGAGCCACGCCCACAGATCGTCCCGCCGGCCCTGGTCCTGCTCCTCGTGCACGTACAGACTGCAGTACTTGCTCGTTCCGAGGAATCCCTTCGACTTGCGAGCCGTCCGATGACGCAGTTTCGTCTTCGACTCGTCCAGTTCCAGCTGCAAACATACAAAGTTTCAACGGAACCCGGTCTCTGTCTCACGTATTTCCGAGAGAATCCGAGATCGAACAGCAGGAGACGTCTCGACGGCGCGTGCCATCCGCAGTTGCTCGCCTTCACGTCGCGATGGATGAGCCCGGACGCGTGGAGATCGCGGATCGCATCGAGCAGGTAGACGGAAAGCCGCGCGGCGGTGGACTTGGTGAAGTGGCGGTCGGGCATCATACGACGGAGTCTCGAGAGCGGACGCGAGCACAACGTCATCACCATGATGTTCACGCGCGCCTCTCCCCACTTCAACTGCAACCAGAGTGTCGTCGACGTGTCATCGAACAGCTCTCCGAACCTTTTTGGCGGTGATCAGACGGCAGAAGCACGGCGACCACTGCATCAGTCGCAGCATGTGCACCTCGTTCTTCAGCGTCTCGTCGGCGTCGCCGTCGATGAACTCGGTCTTCAGAGCCAGATCGACGCCGTCCTTTCGGACGTGATAGACGGCGCCGAAGCCACCCGATCCGAGCTTTTTGACAATTTCGAATCCGGATACGTTCTCTCCGTTCTGGAATTCCGGTTTCGCATTCGAAGACGAAGACGACATCGGTCTGGAAAAACAAAGAAAAACTGAGGATCGGCATAACAATAATAGTGTACTGACCTGTGGGAGAGCACCGAAAACTGAAAAATAAGAGGAGTCGACGGAGGAGGAGACGTGGAAAACAGTCGTTGCAACGAGGGGCCGCCACGCGAGAGAGTCTTCTTCCGAGTGTTTCATGTGAAGAGCGGAACAATCGCGTGTCCCTCCACTTGTCGATTCTTTTCGTGTTTGCATCCAACCAATTCGCGGCCCTCCTTGTCCCGAAATGTCAGAATGACAAGACGAAGAATGACAGAGCGAGAGAGACGGAGCAATTTCCGTTCCGGATATGTGCGCCATTCGATTGTACTAGTCTCGGGGAATGGCATCCTCGGTCAAATGATAGTTTGTCGCGACGAGCCCCCCGCCAACCCCCCCCCCCCCCCCCCCTCCGTTCAATTATTTTTCAAGACGTAGGCTCTCAATTATGAATATGTATGAGGAATGGAGAAGAGGAGCCCTCCCTCTGTGGGGGGGGGGGGCAAATGTTTCAAATCTCTCTCCTCCGGTTTCCATTCTCCTCCTCTTCGTGAATAAAAGAGAGAGACAATTCACTTCAACTCCTCCCATTTCGCACTCTTCTCTTCCCTTTTCCGCCCCATTTCATTATTTTTTAATTGTTTCTCCCCATCTTTTTCGGTCAACAAAAGTCCGCTCCGAGTATGCGGATGGCCGAGTTTTCCCCCGAAACATTCCTAGGCCATCGTATCCTTTCGGAAGACTGGAAAACCATTCTCGCCGAACTCTTGATATATGTGAATCTTGACCATTTCTTTTCGAGAGATCCTTTCGAGCAGCGAAAACTAGGTTGTGTTCAAGTTCAGAACGGTTCGAAAGTTCGGCCACGACGACGGTTTCCTAGTCCCTGCGAGACAGTGACTCCAAATTCGGCTCAATTGAAACCCTCCTCCAACGTTCAGAGATCGTCGCCATCGCGAAAGCAAGCGGCACGTCGTGGGAACGTCTTCATTCACGTCTTCTTCTTCTTCTTTCTCCGATTCTCCGTTTTCCGGTCATTCATCCAGTGTCGCCAGAAGGAAAAGAAAGAAGAGGGCGTCAAAAATGGTGAGTATATTTGGCAGAAAAGTGGTGAGAAACTGAAAAAGAAAGAGAGAGAGCGCGCGAGCGATAATCCGATGGGGTGGCGAGCTGAAAGAAGAAGCACTGATTATCTGTGTGGGAAGAGCAAGGATATTAGCTCGATTAAACATCTCTTTCTCTCTCTCTTCTTCATCGTCGTCTTCACCCTTCGCCTCTCCTTCTCTGGCTCACACCTCCGATTAGTGTCGCCGCTTCTTCGGATGCTCTCGTGTCGGCGTCTCTCCCATCGACACACTCTCTCCCTCCCTTAATCGTTTTACATTGAATGAGAGAAAGATAAACGATTGGGAGTGGAATGATTTCGTGTTTCGAGAATCGATTGTCGAGCTTTCTTCAGAAGTCCCGAAGGGTCATCTGAGTCTTTTTCCGACGTCTTCTGAAGTGATTCTTCCTCTCGAACGTCGTCATCATCATCGTCGTCGTCGTCGTCGTCGTCTCCAATTGCTCTCTGGAGCATCAAGTGACATGCTAATTCGGGTCGCCTCCGATCATCACAAATCTCTCTCTCCCCTCCTAAATCCTTTCTCATCTGTTCGTCTGCGTCTCTCGCCCTCTCTCTCACTCTCTTCCCCATGAGTTCTTTGCTCGAAATCCAAAAGTTTCCGAATCGAGAGTCCCGCTCCGTCAAGTTTTCGCCGGCAATTACGTGCTGTTTCTACTCTCCCCTTCAGACTTCCTCAGGAAGCGCTGTTTTAATTGGAGAGTCGCCGAAAAAAGCCTCTTGCCTTTCAGAAAAAAAGAGCCCCCTTTGAATTGCTCCCGGAAGCTCCCGCATTCTCTCTGTCTCTCTCTCTCCATTTCCCGCCGGTTCCAGCCCCCCGCGCTCGGAGCCAATCGCCCGTGAGTGCATCCATAAAAGGGTGTTCTCGTCGCCAGTTTCCATTCATCGGTGCCCACTCATCTAGAAGTTTTCGCCTTTCCCTCTCAAATTAGCTTTCTCCCCACCCCACCCGTAAATAGTTTTATTCTTGCTCCCCCCCGTCGCCGCTGTTTTCCCCCCATCATTTCAGCGCCTAGAAACTTGAGAAAAGAAACCAAAAAAAGAGAGAGATGTTGTACGATGAAGTGGTAAGCTTTTTTTCCCGGAAATCTCAGAAAACTTGCCTTTTCTGGTCTCGAAACTCTCGAAAAGTCGGCTAGAAACCGACGATCTCCACCTTTTCGAGCGCCTTTTTCTGGAAACGAATGGCTCTCAAGAACACGTTGAGAAACGTTTTGTGCTCGAAAAGCGGAAAAAAGAATGCTCCGGCAGAGTGGCTCTCTCTCTCTTCTGTTTTCTCAATGAATTATTGAAAATTGGAGACGAATCGAAACGGAAAAACGCGTCTTTGTTCGCCCCGTTTTCGCATTCTTCGTCTTCGCCGTCTTCTTCGTTTTTGCTCGTGAAACAGTGGGTGGCTCTCGAAATTGCACCAATTACCTCTCATGTTGCTCTTTTCGTGAGCTCTTCCTTCCTTTGCTCGCCGAGCATCTTCTCGCAAATCAGCTCTTCTATTCATCCCCATGAAGAAGAAGAAGAAGTTGAAGACGAAGAAGAGTTTTCTCTTCTGAATCGCTCGCCTAATTAGAGCTGCCGAGCCCGTTTTTCGCGTCGAATTGCTTCCAAAAACGATGGAATCGATTCGTTTCTCGCCCTCTCTCCGTTCGTTTTTTCTCCTAATCCGAGAGTCTCTCGTTTGGCTCACTGTGCTCATTGTGCTCGAAAATGAGCGGCCTGACGACGAAAAGTGAGAGAAAAGGGCTGCTCATTTGCAAGTTACGCTCGGATTTCCGAGAGTGTACTCGGAAGCGTCATTTCCACGAGCAGCGCGCTTCCGAATCTCCCCGCGATCCGCGAGATATTCCCGAAATGATACTTCCCGACCAGGTTCCCGAATCCCTCTCCACACTGCCACACTCCGCTCCCCGCAACCTCCGGTTTCAGATGTTCTACGCGTGTCTCGCTATCATGATACTCTTCGTCATCATGTGCTCGTGCATCACAATGGCCATCATCGATCTCGAAATGTACAATTTCGGACTCTACATTGTGCTTCTCTGTATTGTAGGTCAGTGGCGCGAATCTCAGTGGAGCGCACTTCCACTCGCTGTTTCCAGGAACGATGCTCGCGTGTGCTCTGTGCATCGCCAATCCGGGAGCTTGCGCGAATCCCATGTGGTACACCAATTTCTGTCTTCTATTGCATGTGAGTCGACGCGCGCATTAAAACTTTTCGCTTTCCGTTTCAAGGACTACATGCAAGAGATGTATCCAGTGCATCCGGACGGCACTTCGAGCCCCAAAATGACGGGGCTCAGGGCTCAGATGCAACGGCACGCGGCTCAAAGCATGGCCACTTCGGAGGACGGCACGCGGCTCACAGTGAGACAGGAGTCGAGGGCGACAGTGGCGATGCTGGCTCCGGCGGTGCACATTATGCATCAGGTGATTCAAAGGAAGATGCACGGAGAGCAGAGAAATCGGTTTCAGGTGTGGAAAGGAATGGCGTGGGTGACGGACGGCATCGAGGAGGAGGACGAAGACACGCGCATGTCGATGTACGACAAGATGGAGCAGGTTGGGAAGAAAGAGAGAAAGAGAAAGAGAAAGAGAGGTTCAGGGCACTTCCGACGAGACACGGTCCGGCAGCGATCACGCGTTGAAGAGACTCTCGACGATCGCGGAGACCAGCTCCTACATCCTCAGGGAACTTGTGAGTGTTCGCTCAGCAAATGCGCTCTATCGAAAACATCTCCTCGGCTTCCCTGTGGATTTCGTAAAAAGAAAGCGTGCTAAACGAGAAAAAACCGATTCCGCCTCCGAAAAACGGACGGTCGCTAGGCAACGAGAGAGCGTGGGACACGAAGAGAGTCCAGAGCGACTTGGGGGCGGAGCCTATTTCGAGCGACGCGGGAGGTCTCGTTTGAATTGAGGTTCCGACCTTTTTGAATTCAAAACGAATCCGTGACGTAATACATCCGAGTCCATTTTTCATCGTTCCAGGAGGAGCCGAGCAGCGAGATAAACTCCCGAAACGACGTGACACTATGATCGAATAGGCGCTGCTCAACTCGAGAAAACATTTACTGGTCGTTTATTCTGTGATATGAAAACAACTCTCTCTCTATCTTTCTTTTTCTTTTTGTTTCCCTTTTCTCTTTTTCTTCGTCTCAGCCGACGGGTCCTCCTGCCACGCTCTTCGTCGTCGTTCCGGTGGCTGCCGTCGTTTTCGTCGTCGTCGTCGTCGTCGTCGTCACCATCTTCGAGTCTTTCGTTCCGTCGCCCGTTTTCGACGTCAAAGTCACCGTTTTGGCGCCGTCGCCGCCCGTTTCCGGAACGCATCCGACGACTTCGCGGATGCTCTGAAACCAGTTTCAGACCCTTTTTTCAGTGAGAACGAACGGATGGAATGAACGAAATGAGCACGCTGTCCATGATGACGAACGTCTGCTTTCGGATTTCAGTAATCGTCGGTCTCAGCTGAAATTCAGAAGATGTTGAACGGCTTCTGAAATGGTATCCGTACGTATCTGAGGACTCCGTAGAGGACAGTGAGATTCAGAAGAAGCAGGAGGAAGTTGAACGCCGCCGTCACGTGTATCAGAGTCCATTCGATCCCCGGATCTCTCTGAAATCGAAAGTGTTGCGAACGCGCTCCACTGCGAAAGATTGCAGAATTGACTCACGAATAGAACGAGATCTTTGAAGCAATCGTTAGCGTTTCTTTTTTGACTCGGTGCCGCCGCAACCACTGCAAACTCCTTCCATTTTCAGATAGATTCCCAGACAGACCGAACGCCGGAAGCAGAATGAAAACGATGAAACTCATTTCGAAGCAATGGTTTCTCTCGACTCTCAAACACTCTCACTCGCATTCTCTCGTGACATCACACACGTGTTTACTCGTGTCTTCTCGCCCGCACTCTCGATCACAAAACGACCAGAGTCAGCTACGAGCGTCGTTCTCTTGTATATACAAAAAACGGCGTCTCGCCGCGCCCTTATAGCTCAGTGGCAGAGCGTTGGTCTTGTAAACCAAAGGTCCGTAGTTCAATCCTGCGTGGGGGCATGCTTTTTGTCTCATATTCAACAGTCGAACAAGCAGGAAGACTTTATTGGCGAGAACGTTCGATGATTTGTACGAGGAGCACGATGCCGCACACGGTGACGAGAAGAGTGGCGGTCATGACGATGCACACAAAGTGAGAGCTGTTCATGAGTTTGACGCGACGGACGAGATGCCTGTTGTGGAACGAGTCATCGCTCTCGGTGGACAAATGGAGACGGAGTTCTGAAGAAGACGTGAGAATGTTTCCGACAGAACAGATCGATAATACCTTCTTTGTTATTCTTGAGGGCTCCCGCGTTGGCGATGAATTGATTCTGTTCGGAAGAGCTCATTTCGGCAGACGAAAACTGGGAAAAAGATGTCAATTTCTCTCGTTTTCGTACTTCGAAAGCTTCGTTTTCCCGGAATGGGCAGTAATAAAAAAGTGGTCAAAGAACGGACAAAAAAAGTTTTTTGGCGAAGTAATTAGTTTGGAAAAGTGAGTTAAAGGGGAACGCAGAGGATTACGGTAGGTGAATGGGGGAATACGAACGAGTTCGAATGCATAGAAATGGGAATTTGAAGGAAATGGGGGAAAAACGGACACGGATAATCCGAATGGCATCGAAATAATCCAGATGAGAAATGGTGTTTCGGGAATTCGAAATTGCAGATTTCATTCCGAATTCAGTGGGACTCAACGATCAATTTCGAAGAGAAACGGATAGAAGACGTAGCACTTCGAGGCTTTTTCCGGAGAAAACATCTGCTTCTGGACTACAAAGTGGGGTTTCTTCTTTGCGAGACGGAAATGAGGAGCAGAACACGAGAAAACAACGGAAACGAGCCCCCCATCGGGGGGTAATTAGGATGGCGGCGGAGCGAATCGCACCGCAATTGGGCGGAGGATCGATTCGCGAGGAGCAGGCGACAACAAATCGAGGAGACCACCTGACGGACCGAACGGACCGCGTTTGCAATTTTGTGAACAGAACGACGCGAGTTCGATTCCTCTTCAGTACTTTTCCATTTTTCAGTTATCTGGAAGAGTTTGTGACTTTCAGTGTGAGTGAAGAAAAAAATAACTGGAACTAAACCTAACCTCGCTCTGTTTGCTGATTTCGAAAATCGTGTTGGGGCTGAAATCGAGAACTGAAACCAGGAAGGACGAGAGCGATTTGTCGCAGATTCACTTCGAATCGACGATGATCCGAGGTTTCTTTTTCGAAAGACGCTTCTTTTCAAGAATCATCTCAGAAACTGCACACTTTTCGATTCGAAAACTGTTGTTCCAGAGCTCATTTTCTCGGGAGAGCCATTCCAGGGTGTGTAGATTTTCAGAGAAGAACGAAAACAGACGTCGACGTGACTGCTTCACGGCGAATTCTCTCAAAATTGCTCAGTTTCAAGCAACATGGAGGGTTTCATGAATCGGTGCCGAGAAGTTCGAATTCGGAAGATCTTCGAGTTGTCTTTTTCGCATTCAAATCATTGTTATTCAACTCAAAGTTCCGTCAATTTTCGTTTTTTTGTTTCCAGAGTCTGGAAAAGTCCGCTCGTTTCCGTATCCGCAATGACACATCGAAGTCGGCGTTTGGCGTGAAAGTTGCGAGCGAATCGAATTACTGATTGTTATTTACCGCCCACTCGTCGGCTCGCGGAGCCCGCGGAGTGTTTTCCGGGTCGCCGTCTGAACCGCAGTCCGGTGTACGTAATGGTTCGCGACGATTTGCGGCTCATTTCGAGACGTTCTCTCGGAGTGTGGAGACCGAAAACAATTGAAATTCGCCACACTTTCTCATGCTCGAAGAAAGTGAAGTGAAAACAGAAAGAGCACGTCGTCTTCGGAATGTTCGAGCCGTTTATTTCGAGTCACAAACTCCAGAAGGGCCATACAATTCATTCGATTTCGTCGCGATTCTGATGTCGACTTCACATCACTCGCTCTCGTTTTTCGCCCCGTTTTCGGTCTCGGATCGCTGGTTTTTGTTTCTTTTTCTCGTTTTCTGGAGTCGCCCGAAAATTGATTTAACTCTGTTGATTACGTTTTTTCTGGGTTGCACGACTTCAGAAATTCTGAATAGATCCACGTGAAACCCATTCCCCTTTTCGGATTTTCTTGATGATCTCGTTTCGCATCAAAGTCTTTTTCAGAATGGAAACGTCTTCTGAATCGCCGTCGACGTCTTCTTCGTTCTACGATTCGCTGCCTCCGGAGAACTACAGTATCCTCGACGTGACCGTGACTCCGATGTCCTACCGAGACCGCATCACAGTCGAATTCGCTCTCAACGGCACCTCGTGGCTGCTCAGCGCCTTCCTCTTCCTCTTCGTCCGTTTCAAACGCGGCATCTGGAGCTCTCTGAAGGTGTGACGTCTTCTGAACACCCTCCAAACTGAACGGATCGTTTCCAGAGCACCATCGTCTTCGTGACAGTCGGCTCGTTCGTCTTGAACGTTCCGTTGCTTCTGTTCCAGTTCTGGATGGTGTTCCATCTGCAATCCGGAATCCAGCCCGTCTACTCGATTCTCGTCTGCTCGCTCCTCAAAAACGTGTGCAGCTCGACGACGTCCGCCTACCAAGTCCTTCCTTTCGTTAGTTCCCTTCTCTCTCTCTCTCTCTCTCCCTCTCTCTCTCTCTCTCTCTCTCTCTCTCTCTCTCTCTCTCTTTCGTTCTCGACGTCTTCTTTCATTTTCAGGCCGTCTCTCTCTATCGCTACCGGACAGTCGTCCTCAAAGGCCATCCGTCTCCGTTTTTCGTCGTCATCGTCCATTCTGTGGTCACGGCAGTTTTCGTGAGGAGACAAACGCGTTTACGCAGAAAAATCGGATTTGATTTTCAGATTATTTACGCTCTCCTCAACTATCCGTTCGGTCAGAATACCAAAAACGACGTGTGTTACACGTTGAGGTTCAGCAACGTCATGGAACTTGTGCGGGTGCGGTGACTTCTTCAGATGCGTCTTCTGAAGAATGCTTCCGATGTCTTCCAGATCTTCTCCACATTGCTCTTCAACGTCACCGCGATCGTCGTCAACTGCGTCATTCTGCGATTCGTGAAACACTTCGAAAGTGAGAGTGAACGTGAATTCAGAAGACGTGCCCCCCCCCCCCCCCTCTCATCTGAATCCGCCCTTCCAGACGTCCAGTCGAAACGCGTCCAGCTGACCCAGAGCCTGCTCGTCCAGTCCGTCATTCCGGTTCTCGTGTCGCTGCCGCTCCTCCTCGGATCCTTCGAGTTCTACTTCGGTAAACGAGAAGCTCCGCCCCTTTCTCTCGACCTTCCGGTTCCAGGAATTCCGTTGCCCCACTCTTTCGCTTCCACTTGGTACGCCACCACTTTCCTCGGTCCGTTCCTGATGCCGCTCTCCTCGATCCTCGGCATCCGGAGCACTCGTCGCGAGCTCATTTCTGTCTTGCTCTGCGGATGTTTCCCGCATCCACAGAAGATCGCCTCGCACAGTCAGATGAAGTCCGCCGTCACGGTCGTCATGGTCTCGCGGCAGCACGACAGAAGCACGTTCACCGTCAGAGACGACGACTAGACTCTTTCTTCGCTAGCGCTGACTGCGTAATTGCATTCTCGTGATATGAAAAATGTGTCTTATTATAGTACACTATGGCGTCACAAAGCACTAGAATGGCTTAGTAAAGATAAGGGAGTAAATAAATAAATACAATGAAAATCACTAACAAAAAGAAGACGAATTCTTCTTCAGACAAGTGTTCAAAGGGTGCTGAAATGGAGATGAGAAAGGAGGAAGTAGGAATTGAGAGCGAAGATCTTTAGAGGGTAAAATCACTGGGGTGGATTGCGGACTGCCTTCTTCACGATCAGCTTTCCGTTGTGATCGCAGCTGAGACTGAACGGTGAAAGCGCATCACGACAGCGACGGGCGATTCTGAAGAATAATAGAACTGTAATCAGAATACGAAATGGAGCAGTGTACATTGTAGGGGCGACGATTCTCCGATGCACTCCGAAGCACCCGAACAGGATCAGACCGACGATGATGCAGATAGTGAAATCGAGATGTGTTGTCACGAGCACATCGAGCCAAGTGACCGGGTCGGTTCTCGAGAAGGGAGTCCGGAACGAGAAGATTCCGAAGAGGTTATCCATCTCATTGGCAAGGTATTTGGAGCCGGTGACTCCGATCACAACGGCGAAGATGACAATGGCGACTGAAACTGGAGGGGATTGAGTGTGGCTCTTCTCTCCGCTCAGACGCATTCAACTCACTTCTCCATCGAGTGCACGGCGGCCCCATGTGGGTGATCACTTCTGTCAGTCGCTTCTCGAAAAACTTCAGATCTTCGCACGCCGTTGATGGATCTTCCTGAAGTCTGCGAGTCGTCGTCATCGTCGCGCCAGGAGGAACCGCCATTTCTATTGACTCCGTTATTGATTTCTCAAATGGAAACGAAGAGAAGTTGCTAAAACGACGTGGTTTTAACTCGGCTCCTCTCCAGGATTCAGGTGGTTTTCTCTGAAAGAACCTTTTGGGAAACGAAACTTAATAAAAACAACTTGTTAGCAAAAATAAAAATGACGGTGATTCGACCGAACGAGAAGTTTGAAAAGAAAAGATTCAACAAATTTTTTTATTAAAAATCAACAAATTACGAGAAATGAAAAGAGCAAAAAAAGCGAAAAGTTCAGAAGAAGTAACAATTTCTGAAGAGTAAAAATGTAACAATAAATGAAACGAGCAACAATAAAAGAAAAGGGAGTGAAGTTTTCGATTACTTCTGATGCTTAACCTTTCTTCTCTTCTCTAACTTCTTCCTCCACATGTTCGTCTTCTGACCACCTGGTTTCGCGAATTCGACGATGCTCTTGTCCTTCTTATCTCCAGATGCAGCCTGCACGATGGTTTTTCCAGCCAACTTTGCCTTGTTCGCCTTCTTTCCTCCACGCTTTCCGCGAGTTCTCACACTGGCGATCTCTTCTTTCTTCTGTTTTTTCTCGCTCGGCTCTTCGGTAACATCTTCATCGTCTTCTGAAAGATCACCGGCCAGATCGCTGATTCCGGAAAGGTCAGTGAGCCCGGAGCACGTGGATCCGATCTCGGTCAATTCCTCCTGCTCCTCATCATCAATCGCTTCATCGCCATCCTCATCGTCGGTTCCACCTCCATTTCTGGCAATGTCATCCAGCTCCAGTTGTGCATCTGGAGGCAGCTGCTCGTCTTCGTCAGCACACATCTCAGTCATCGGCGCCTGTTCGTAATCTTTCTTCGCTCTCTCTTCGCATCCTGGTGGCGGCACAAAGTATGGTAGTTTTCCTCTCTGGAACTCGTTCAGCACGACCTTCGCAATCGCGACAATGTCCGGGTCTCCGCCTTTAAGAAGACGTCCTTGCTTGATGGCGATCTTCGTTAGGAAGTCATCAACGCCGTCAAACTCCGGAATGCCGTACTGACGACGAAGATGCTCCGGCTTACACCGATCGAGCACTCCTTGAATGTGGTTCTCGGGATCCTTCACGTTCTCCACTCGCACCACTCCTTTGAGAATGATTTGAGTTTCAGTGTCTCCTTGCGGATAGACAACTCCCGGCGAGTCGATCAGATAGATTCTGCGCATCAGCATCACGTACTGCCACACTTTGGTCTCTCCGGCGATCGGAGCCGTCTTGCACACCTTTTTCTTTCGAAGCGTGTTCACAAGAGACGACTTGCCGACGTTCGGATATCCGATGAATCCGACACTGATCTGCGGGCGATCAGGATGAAGTTTCGCGAATTGGCGGAGCAAATTGATGACAGCTCCCTTTCCAAACGAGTTGTTGATCGACGCATGGAAGGCGATCGTCGGCATCTCTTTCGAAAGCTCTCCGATCCATTTTCTCTACAAATCCATCCTATTCACATACTTTTCACGACGACTCAAAGTGCCTACCGTAACCCAAGTTGGTACAAGGTCCACTTTGTTGATGACGGTGACGAGGTGCTTGTGCGGCTTCTCCTTTCTCAAAAACTCTTCGACGTGACGACAGCGGGTTCCCTACAAACAAAACGAGTTTCAAGGGGCTCGTAAAACACTTTTCTCTCTCTCTCTCTCTCTCTTCTCTTGGTTTGGCAACATTTTCAAGAAGTAGCGAGGAGGCCGTAAAAATTTGATTGCTTCTCGTAAAATGTGATATTTAGTTGAGCTAGCGAAGATAACGAGAAGATAGAGTTTTCTCGCTGGAGGACGTGAAAAAAAGAACAGAATTCATCAATCTAAAAGGGGTTCTTTTTTCCCCTTTCTCTTGTTTTTCGGGCCGCCGCACGCCTCTTGTTGTTCGTGCAAAGAAGAGAAAAAAGCAGAGGAAAAGAAGCGAAGTGAAGAGAAAGCGGCGGGAAAACAGGAAGAAAACTTGTGAGCGTTCTCTTTGAAAAGCCTTTTAAGCTGTGGCCCGGACGCCGAAACAACTCACTTCGAGCGGACCATTTTCCGTAGGTCTCCACTATTTTTTTAAAATTAAAAATCTCTTACCATCGGATCTCTGGCATCCACAACCTGAACAACAACATCGGACGAGTCGATGACTTTGTAGAGCTCTCCCCAAACTCTGTTACTTTGTCCAGCCTTGAACAACGGATTCGGGTTCTCCGGACGCTCGCCGAGCTCTTTCTGTCGGTCGAGATCGAGGTCCGGCTTGTACTTCCCCTCTCTGTCTTCAGCGTTTTTGGCCATCTCCTCGAGCGAGCTGTCGTTCAGTTTTGCCTTCTTTCTCAGCGCCTTTTTTCCAAAAGTGTACTCGAAGCTCTCAGTTTCAGTCACGTGCACTCTCTGCGTCTTGGCCTTTTCTTGCAGAAGACTAATCGGCAGCTTCGTCTGTTTCATGACAACTTGAAAAGGATCGCTCAACACTTTTCCGAGGTTCGCCTGGAACTTTTGGAGTTGTTCCTGGCCGATGATTCGAGTGTTTCCTGGAAAAATCGTTTATTTCTCTGCGTGTGTGAGTCTTCCACGCGAACTTACCGAACCATTTTCGATTCGGCTCGATTCTCGCCTGAGTTCCCGAAGCCAAAGTGTCCTGGAATGGGGCAGCCTTCACGATTTTACCCTTCGAGTCTCTGAAATTTTCCAGTTTTTCTTCTATTTCGTGTTTTCACGTACCTGATGGGCTTGAAACTCTTGTACATGCGAAGACGGTTGATGGTGGCCTTCGAACGTTGACTTTTGTCCTTCGGATCGGCCTTTCGGTCCGGATTCATCGAATTGTTCGATCCGCGGAACGTGTGACGGTTCTTGACCGGCCCATAGTTCGGCTTCTGCTTCAGCTTCTTGCTGACTTTTCCCTCCTTTCTGGCTTTCACCATTTTCTGGGGATTTGTGTTACCCTGAAAAAGAAATACGAGGGTCGATAATCGGTTGGAAAGGACGAGAAAAGAGAATCAGAGAAAGATGCGCGAAAAAGGAAACGTTTCGGAAACGAAGCGAAACGCAAACAAAGAGAGAAAAAACGAAAAAGCGATGATTTTTATGAGATAGGACCGAAACGAGCAGGAAAAGACAGAAAGTCACTCCCCTCTGGCCGTCGTTATTTCTGATTTTGTCGCCCCACAAAACGACGCTTTCGGGCAGAATCCCTTTCTTCTCTCGCTCATTACACAGAACATTGCAGAGAGCGGGAGCGAGGGACCACTAAAATGTTTCTTTTGACCCTCCTCCTGCTTCCAGCTCCCTGCGCAGTCCATATATTTTGTTTTCCGACGTCTTTAGGCTGACGGACGTCTTCTTTTTTTTCCCGTTTCTCCTCGGAATATGTCACATCTCGTGTTCATTTTCTCACTCGCGCCACAAGCTGACAAGATATAGCGCTTGATTCGGAACTCGGAACAAGTTTCGATTCGTTGGTTAGAATTTCGAACTTTTCGAAAAGGGCATTGATTCCCGACCTGACAATGAGATTTCCTTGTTAAGTTGTACTACTTGGTCGCCGCGTCGCGTTGCAAATTTCCTTGTTCGAAAAGTCTGAGTGAGTCAAGTCTTATGCAAATATTTGGATAAGGTGGCCGAAATCGTGAAATCAATATTTCGGACCGAGCAAAAATTAGTCTGCTTTCGCTTACTTCGATCGTCCTTTCGTTTCCGTTTCCGCTTCCGCTCTCACTCATTTCTCAACGTCAGATAGCTGCAGAGCAGCGGAGCCAAATTAATATTTGGTATTCATGGAAGCAGAAGGGAAAAGTAAAACTTCTTCTTTTTTTATGTATAACAATTGATTTTTTTTTCATATTTTGCTGTAGAACACAGAAAAAAGCGACGAGATGATGATGTTAAAAACGTCGTTTTCTCTTTTCTTCAACATGTTCGTCATCGACGCCTTTATTAGCAATCGTTACGATTTTGTGTGTGTATGTGGGTGTTCGAAAAAATGAAAAAAAAAACGGATGAAAACTTTACGATTCTGTTCGTTTTCAGTGTTTTCTCTTTCCCCTCTCTTTTTCGGCAAAAATTTCCAAACGAAAGAAAAACTTTTTTGGAGCGAGATTTTCGTTTTTCCGTGCTTTTTTGCAACTTTTCCTGGTATCTCCTTCCGAAATCTCAATCTTACGCGTCCCCCGTTCCCTCGACGCATCTGCATCCATCAAAATCCGACTAAAAAAGCAATCTTTGAGCTTTTAACGACCTAATCTAGTTTTCTATGATCAGAGTAAACTAAATATACTTGAAATTTAATATTTTACATGATTTTTCGTGAACAATTTATAGTTAAAGTCTTGAGTTAAAAATTTGAGCAAAACATTTGTGTCTCTGGGCCTATTATTTTCTCATTGTCGGCCGATTTTCGAAGAATTTTACGGAATGAGAAAAATTAAAATTAGGAAGAAAAATGAGAAACAAAAAAGGAACAGAAAATAAGAAGCTCGAAGTATATTTAGGAAGCAGGTCACAAGATTCGAAACAAAAAAATAACTTTTTTTCGGCGAGGTCGCGAAACGCGCCAAGGCTACCTCAAACGCGCCAGCAGCCCTTGTCATGGTGGCGTTTGAGAGACGGTCGAAAGTGGGCGGAGCCTCGGTTTGTCGGTCAGACATCGCCCGCCCGCTATCCCGACTCGTCTCCAGAATCCCCGCCGTCGCCCGCCTGCCAAATCGATTGTTCTGATAAGGAATAAGTGAGAAAAGAGGGGAATTTGAGTTCCAACGCCCGATTTCATGGTTAGTTTCGTCTCTCTTTTGATTCTTTCCAATGTTTGACACCTGCTGACTCATCTACTAATTTGTCGTGTTTTTTGAGAGAAAAACGAACTGTTTACTACCGAAACGGAGGAGAGAATCGATTGACAACCTCCGTTTTGTTTGTTTTTCGGTGAAAGTTCGACGAGCGATATTTAGCTACGCGGATTATCGATTTTCTCGAACGCCTTTTCTTTGATTTTTCTCAAAATAGAAAGAAAAATCCTTCTAAGAAACTAAAAGTTCCCTAAAAAACAAAAATTGAAAAACAGCATCCAAATTTCGGACGATAATCGGTCAGATCTCTCAGTTTTTCAACCGATAAATCAATCGTTGTACTTCTGACAAAATGAACTGTGAACTGGAAGTTATCAGAAAATTCATTTCTAACAGTTTCTAAAAAGAGAAATTTCTGGAAATAGGTGTTCTCGTTGTCGGAAACATGCTAAAATCAGAAGGCGTGACGTCATGCGATGCGCCACGCCGCCGAACTGGTTTTGTGGAAAAGGAGAGAGGGAATTGAAATTTAGATTCTGAGAAAGAATGCATCATTTGAATAATCGATAATTCGGCTGATTCTCGGAATTTCGCTGAACTTCCGCTTGTTTATATTCTCTCCTAATCATCATATTCATCCAGCACACAGTGTAATTGTTTTCAATTTTCCGAGAAGAGACAGGTGGAATATCTCTCGTTTTTCACTGATTTCGACAGAATATTCCTCAGCTTTGCCAACTTTATTTTGTTTTGCGAAGCAATTTCGAGTGGCTGAAAATAAACAAAAAAAGGCGAGAGTACTCGAAAACTTATATTTTTCATAAAAATGAGAGAGCTAATTGAAAATAACCAGTTTTTCATCGATTCCATTCTTGGAAGTTCTCCCGCATTTTCATATTCAAATCAACATTTTTCGTCACTTCTGAAGACAGCTTTCGCAATAAAAGTGTCGAAATCCCCCCGCCGAGAGCATAATAAGGACTCATTTTCTCCGTTTCTCTGCGTCCCCCCTTCTCTCAACAATCGTAGTGATACGGATTAGAGTGTCCCTGGCAACCCGCCGCTTTGTCTTCTTCCTCACGTCTTCTGCTTCTTCAGACTGATATGATGATTGTCGTCGAGCCGAAAGGTCTCGCTCTCGTTCCATGGGACAATGTGGCTCATTACCTCATGCTCGGAATCACCTACTTCTTCAAGTTCTTCATCATCGGTGAGTCATTTGTCGATTGTTTGCTCGTGATCTCTGTCGCGCATACGCAGCTAAAACCACCTGTCGAGTGAGCTCCGACCTATGAGTCTTTTGCAGTGGGAGGAGCGATTCCGTACGTCTTCCAGTACGCAGAAGTGCATCATCGCCGGAATGCGTCCGGATTCTCGCTGTTCGTCTGTCTCGCCCTCTGTGTCGCCAACATATTACGTATCAACTTCTGGTAGGCACTTGGACTCTGAAACACAGTCTGTACTGATGAAGAATGGAAAAGCTCTCAGAAATCTCGAATCGCGTTCTTTTCTTTTCAGGTTCGGCAAACGATTCGACAATGCTCTTCTGGCTCAGAGTATCGTGATGCTCATCTGTATGATATTCATGTCAGTGTCCCTCTCGAATCTGGAGTCTCAGACTAAAAATTCTCCTTTTCCAGGCTTGAAATCGCCGTACGGATGAATCGAAAGCACACTGCGAAACCTCTGCGAAAGTCGATTCTCAGTGAGTTTTTTTTCTCGGTTTTGAAGGGCAGCCGGCCCCTTGCGAGAACTCGATCCATCCCAAAAAGTGTCCGTTTCTCCGTTTCTCGCAAGCTTTCTTTCCGTTTTTGTGTCTGTGTGAATGGGAATGTGAATGCCGAAAAGAAGACTGTGACGTCAGCATGCGAAAGAGTTTAGAAAGATATTCTTGGAAGGGGAAGATCTATTAATAGTGGAATTCGAGGCTGAAAGCGGGTTCCGACGACGTCATCGTCAGAAGAGTCAAGTGTCTTCTGAAGTACGTCTTTTCATTCTTCTTCTTCTGATTCCCCTCTCCAGAAGTCAGAAACTTCTTTGCCGTCCGTTGTTTCCAGAAGCATCTTCAGAATTCAATCTGCCTAATTACACTCTTTGGTCTCGGCTCGTCGTCCGTTTCTCCCTACAATATCCATAATTCATCCGTCCCTCTGCATCACTCTAGTTGCAGCAAAAACTCGCTTTGGTTCAAATTCCGAAGTACGTCTTTGCTCTGCCGAATTATTCATCTCGAAATGAGAAAAAAAAAGCAGCATTGAGTCAGTGTGAGGAAAGGTTTTATATACAAAAGAATCGATGCGCTGCGCGCGCATGACGACAAAAATAAATTAATTATGGCATGTGAAGATGGACACGTCCGAAGGAAGAAAAAGAAGATTTGAATCGGGAGATATCGATCGGATCTGCTTTACGAAGCTGCCGTCTGCAACTGGAATCCGATTCGTAGATGGGCACCGATAAGCGCTTCTCGGCATTCGAATGCGAGGGAGGGAAGCGACTTACTTTGTTGTTCGGCGTGATCAGACCCACCACTGTCGGCTCCGTTTGCCTCCGTTTCGATCGGACTTTCGTCGTGAGCATTCCGTTTTTGTTGGATGACATCTCGAACGACCGATGCCTCGTTTGCATCTCCTGAAGCTTCCAGTTCGGAAGATCCTCTTCCGATTTTCGGGCTCACCTTCTCTTTGTGCCTGTTTACATGTCGCGCGATCCTCTGTAAGATGTTGTCTGGCGGCGCCGGCACGAAAGGCAGACATCGGTTCGCGAACTGCCAGATCGGAACCACTAGTCGGAAGGCGCTCCGTTTGAACTCTTTGACTGTGAAAGAGTAGATGATCGGATTGAGCATTGAATTACAGTAACCCAGCCAGCTCGCCACATCGATGGCGATCGGCGGAATGCACCCGGAACACTTATAGTCTGAAGATAAGAAGATCTAAAAGGGTGACGAAAATGAAAGACTCACTGGTTAGGTACAGCCCGAAGAAGGGAAGCCAGCAGAACAAGAAAGAGCACGAGACGACTCCCAGAGTCTTGGCGATGCGTTCGTGAGTCCGCAAGACTCTTCGCTGGTGCTCCACCATTCCGTTTGTTTTGCCGAAATGTACACGAAGTGTTGTCTGAAAGCGTAAAAGTTGGTGAATTATTCAACAATCGGAAGTCTCGATTTCCCGAGAAAAGAGGGCAGCCACAAACAAATGAAGTTGTGCAGAATACCTGCTGACTGAGGGTGTTCGTGAGAAAATTCATGTTCTGCCCGAGAATCATAAGGAAACCACGGTCGAGCGCCTTCTGACGGTTCCGAGCCAGTTTGTAGATGCGCCAGTAGAGGGTCAGAGTGACGGATGCAGGCAGAAAGAAGGCGAAAACGACGCTATGAGCCAGATGACGAATTTCGTTTCCGACGAAACACAAGGACTGAAATGAGCTTTGTGAATTTCGGAAGACGTATTCAGAATACAGACATCGTCATAGCACTCGGGCTGTTCCCATCTTACTGTTGTCAGTAAAATCGATGAGGAGAAGATCCAGATAGTGGTCATCACCACGATCACCTTTGTCTTCGTCACGATGCTTTTGTATCTCAGCGGCCGTGTCACTGCCAAGTATCTGTCGACTGAGATTACACAAATTGTAACCTGAAATCAGTCTTCTGATTCTCGAAATTTGAAGCCGACTCACGACGGAACACGTGCAGAACGTCACATCAGCGGCTACCCATAATCGGCAAAGAAACCGGCCGAATATCCATTTTCGGTAAATGAGATAGACGGCACCCATCGGTAACACGATGACCCCGACGAGGAAGTCGG
The DNA here is from genome assembly GCA_963966605.1 of Caenorhabditis sulstoni. Lineage (NCBI taxonomy): Eukaryota > Metazoa > Nematoda > Chromadorea > Rhabditida > Rhabditidae > Caenorhabditis > Caenorhabditis sulstoni. The sequence continues at coordinate 5,858,815 of OZ016475.1, forward strand.
TCAGCCCGAGGTTCCAGACGAGAAGTGTCGTGTTGGTGCGACCGACTCGCGCTTTGAAGAAGAGCACGAGCAGGTTGCCGAACACTGTGAGAAGAATGATAATGACTGCTGGAATGCAGAGAAGCACGAGGACTGCGGGAGGAAGTTGCTCTCCTGTTCGCAGTTTCTCTCTGAGAATGATCCGCAGCTGAAAACAACGACTTGCTTGGAAGATGGGCTCGAGACTCACCTGCTCTTTGCACAATTCAGACACCTCTTCCGAAGTGTTCGCAACGCCGATCCCGGCAAGATCGGCGATCTGCGAGAAGTCGACCTCATCGGGTCCATCCGTGTCTTCATCGGAGACAAGAAACATGATGGCACGACGTTTTCCTTCTGAAACGAGCCTTTGTGTGTCGCGAAGAAAGAAAAGAAGGAGAAAAGGAGTGCAGAGCAGGAGAAGAAGGAGGGACGACAAATAGAATTTTGGCGCGGATGAATGGGAAGATAATCAGAAGAAAAGTAGAAAAGGGGCGCGAAGCACACACGGAGGAAGAGGAGCACGACGAAATCGCGTGCCAAGAAAATGAAGTAGAGGGAGTTTCTTTGAGGCGCTCGTTTTGGAAACATGGGCTATTCTGGGTCATCGGGGACACCTATCCGCCCACATTGTGACGACAAAGAGCAGGTTTCGTTTTGGAGGAAGTTTCGGGAACCTCTCGGATGCTGCAGAAGCAGAAGGCGTCGAGAGTCGCGGTCATCATCATCATCCCATCATCATGTGATATTGAGTGCGCGCGCGGGGCCGCGAGCAGGTTCTCACACAACTCGCGTGCCCTCGGGAGGATGAAGAAGAAGAAGAAGAAGAAGTGAAGGAAGAAGACGTGTGTGTGTGTGTGAGAAAACGGAAGGAGCAGAATGGACTCTTGATATGAGAGGATTGAATCACGGATCGGGATCCTCTGCACCTGAGGAAGTGCAGAAGATGATTCGAAAGAAGGAAAGGAGGCGGTACCGTTTCGTCCCCGACACGAACCTAATTGAAGGAGAACGATTAGGAGGTGGAATTGCAAATCGCGGACACATCAGGAAGTGCTAGAAGCTCGGAGACCACGCGCGCTTCTACTGCTCCTTCGAGAGGGAGAAAGTTCTGGGAAAGTTCTGGAAAAGAAGAAGAAGAAGAAGAAGAAGAAGAAGTTGTGTTCAAAACAGAACCCGCAGGCCTTCTTCGAAGGCTCTCAACCGTGAGAACGTCAACATGAATGGGAGATGACAAGTGCACGACGGCGGCGAATAAAGTTCAAATTTTAGAAAAAGAGCCGCGGGAACAACTGCAAAATGTCTCTTCCTTAGTTGATTTTCGTGTCAAGTATGCTGGCCACAATTTGTGACAAAAGAAAGAAGAGGAAGAAGAAGAATGGGAAAAAAGGAGTGAACCGAGGAAGCTTCGAGTCCAACAGGATTCGTTTCTGGGGAAGAAGGTCAAAAGAGCAGAGGAGAAAGGTTCAGAAGGCGCCTGATATCTTCTGAATTCTGATGTACTTGTTCGGAAGTGACCTTTTTTGAGCGTGACAAGTCCCTGTCCTTTCCCATGTGAAACGAGAAATGGTTATTCTGATGTTCAAGGGACAATGTTTTCTGGAGTCGGAAACGCTTCTTCCTCCTTCTGTTTCTTCTTCTCGGACGTTTTCCATTTTTCTATCTTTTGAAATCTTCTTCTTCGTCACCCCTTCCATTCCTCCAGTGTCAAAAGTGTGAAGAAGAAGAAGAAGTAGAAGGGTGCCGTCGCACTGGTTTATGAATAAGTGATAGCGTTCTATGGTTTTCGCGTGCTGGTGCCGGAGCTCGTGAGAGTCTTTCTCCTGCTGCCCGGAGCAACTCTTCCTCCCCAAGAGACGATGAGAAAGATATCTTGGTAATTGTGAGGAAGAAGACTTGCCGCCCGCAAATGAGCAGTATTGATGGAGCAGCTCACACGGAAAGTTGTCAAGAAAAATCGTCAGGTGGCGCCGCACTTATGATTGAAAGATGTGTGGGCTCGCGGAGCACAAAAGAAAAGGAAGGCGACGAACAGCCAAAACATGACCTCTAAGCGGATTTCAAACAGAAAAAAAGAGCAAAAGCGACATGTAAATTTGACGCCGAGCTGACCAAAACTCGCGAAAATTCGAGCTGAAATCGTTGAAGAACCTCCTAATGCTTCCTTTTTTCTTTCCGTTTGAAAACAAGAATTAGCATAGTAATTGAGAAGAACGATACAATCGGCTTATCCCTCCTTTCTCAACGTCTTCTTTCTCGTCTTCTCGGAAGACGTCTGGTGTGCTTTGAAACACCACCATCGATTCGAAATGCAAATTCCAAAGGTTTCTGATGTGTCTCTGGTGGAGGACAGCGAAAAAAAAGAAGGTCGAAACGATGGCAAATTCAGAAATAGTATTACGCGGATTTGCACACAAATGGCCGCCGAACAGAAGAAGACGTCGTCGTCGGGAGGAAGAAGAAGCGAGAAGGAGGGGCGTTACGGGGGCACGTGCACGTCCCGTCAAGTACCATAAAAAGTCAAGGATCAGGCGAAGCGAATATTGAATAACGTCTTCTTCTTCTGCCTCGTTTTGCACGAGAAGTGGCTCGTCGTCGTAGAAAGAGAGGCCGAAGAGTTTCTATCGAAGAGGATTTGAAAAAAAGAGAGTTCAATTCGATTTCCACGGATTACTTTTCGCAACGCAACGACGACAAAAAAGTGAGCATTCTCCTTTTCGGGAAGAGAATAACAGATTCGGCGGCTCGCGGAGCACTCGAATCCGGCTCTGGAATAGTTGCGAAGCGCCGAGTCGCTCATTAGGAAAAACTGGGTCCTCGCGTACTTTCTCGATGCTTTTGACTGCCAGAAACGTGGTCTTCGAAATTGCATTCAGCAGCCCGAGATGGGTGGTTGTGGTGGTAAACACACGATGATTGTGTGTGAGGGCACATGCTCCTCGAAGTCGTGCGAATATTCTGCAGAAGGAGAAGAAGAAGGAAGGGGTGGAGCCTGAGCAACAGCGGGTACCACAAGCACGGCGAGAGCATCATTAACAAAACAGGAGGAAAAAAAAGTCGAAAAAGATGTGAGTCACGGAGAAAAAGGGAACGAACGACGAGATTAGTTTCTCCGTCGCCGTCTTCTGGAGAAGGCGCGATGAAATGATTTCGCGTCGGATGCTGGAGCTAATATGGAATCAGATGAAAGTTTCGCTTTGATGTTTGACGTCGGGATGATCAGAAAACAGTCGGAAGCGTTCGCACAGTCTGTTCTCGTCCTTCCTGCATGCTACTCCTGAGCCCATTGTCTCTAACCAACTCGGTCCGTTCACTTTGCACGATTCGTTCCTCTTTTCCGTCGTGTTGTGTTCTTGGCCATCTTCAGTTGTTTATAGAGCAAACGTACCATCGGAACGCCGTTGCGAACGCCTATTACGTGATCGTCAATGGGAAATGGGACCATTTCAAAGGCAAGAAGCGAATGGAACTACAGTAACCCGCGGGCTCTCTCTCACTCTTTCCCCCCTAACAGTTCTCCGTCTTCTTTGTTTCTGTGGATGGAGAGAGCAGCAGGAGGGCACGCCCACTTCCGAAGAACGAGTCCGGGCAACCTTTCGATTTCTTTCAGAAGGTGACTTCTTCTCGGCCTTCTGGGCGTGGCACGACCTCGCTTCGTTCCTCTTGGCTCTTCTTGTTTTCACCGCATTCTGGTCGCTCGCCACGTGGATCATGATCAACGTAAGCGTTTTCACGAGGACTGTACAGAATCGTTCGTATTTCCAGCAAACGATATATATCGAAGCCATCGGATTGGTCGCTCTTCTCACGGAAGCGACTCTCGGAGTTCCACAGCTTCTCCGCAACTTCCAGCGTAAATCGACACAAGGAATGAGGTGAGAACAGAGGGCAAAGTCGAAAATGACCAGAAAGGTCTGTTTCTCACGAGAGAGGGCCATCTGGCTGCGAAACGTGGTTTGTATTCTCCGTTTTCCCGCCGAGTACATACCTGAATCCAAAGTTCGTCGGAGAGAAAAACGAAAAGTGGTATGTTTGAAGAACGGATCAGATTTCGATTCGGGCAGCGAGTCTTCTCTTTTTCGTGCTCTGAAACTGACGCTTTTCGAAGAACAGAGCCAAGTGAAAAACAACGAAAAACAGATTATTTTGAGATTTTCGATCCCAAAAAACACACGAACATCACAAGGCTTCTTGTAAAAAATGGTTTGGAACCGTGGAAATAATGAGCAGAACTTTTGCCTCGAAACCATGAAAAGTGAATCTGAAAGACGATTCTCGGCTGAAACTTCTACCCCTAGTCTCACCTCAGCCTGTCGATGGGGTCTCGTTTTTCAGCATTCCCATGGTCTTGGCCTGGTTGGCAGGAGATCTCGCGAAGACCGGGTACTTCGTGGCCACCGGAAGTCCGCTTCAGTTCTGGATCTGCGCCATTCTTCAGGTACCCGATCCCTCCTAGTCGCGCCTTCTGATTCCTTTCGTTCAGATATCCATCGACATCTTCATTCTCGGGCAAGTGTTCGTGTACCGAAACAACACGAATGCCGAACTGCCGTACACGACGAACAACCAGGCGGCGACGACGAGCTCTTCCGACGGAGCAATCATCGACTGATTCTGCGTCTCTCCTAGTATTTATTGCAATCCTTCTCTCCATTTAATATGCAAAAGCAAAACAAATAACTGTGATTTAGACTGCGTCCCGCGTTTCCGTCCCTCTAGAGTCCGTCTTGCTCATCCCCCGAACTTCCCCGTTTCGCCGCTTCCGAGACAAGTCGAGAGACGTCCCACCAAGCTTTAATTCCCCTTTCTTCTATATTCTCTCTAGACACAATTCATTTCGAATCCGGGTATCTTTTCCTCTCTCTCTCTCTCCCCACTAGATGCGTATTCCTCTTCTTTTGTACATTACCCCCCTCTCCGACTCGTCTCTCTCTATCACTAACTGGACCACTTCTTCTTCTATCCCATTCGCCTTCCGATTCTCACCTCGTCCTCATTTGATTCTTTGTGAATATCTTCTTTCGAACCCCGTAGTGAGGGACTAAAAGAACATTTTCATAATATATGGTGAAACAAAACGATAACAGAATAAAGAGCATAAATTCAAATTCAAGAAAAGAATCGATTCGATGGGAGGGGGTCTCTTCGTGCGGGCATCCAGCGGGAGAGCATCACCGATCGTCGAGCAGCGTTCGATTTGCGAAGACATTCATCGGCGGCACTTTTTGAGAAACGAGTCGGCCGAATAGCAGGTCACTCCCTCGATCGGCTCCTCCGTCTGCCACGTCTGGCAGATGTATCCGACGATGTGCTCGTGATCTCCCTCAACCTGTCGTCCTGACTTCCGGGCGGCCGTCTTGATGAGGTTCCGGAGGCAGCCGTGCTCGTCTCCCCACTCTGCTTCTATGCGTAAACGCGGCCCCATCGTCTGGATCAGGCGCATCGCGTTTCGAGCCGGAAGACCCTCTTCCTTTCCCTTCTTGAGTCGATCGAGCTGATCAATGTGACTGTAGGGCAGGACATGAATGAAGTCCTCCATTTCCCATATTTTCCGAACGGCGCCCAGATTGTTCCACATCGTCGGCAGATCGATGAGCGTGTAGACCGGTTTCCATGAGTCGTCATGAACCGGCTCTGCAGCCAGCACGAGCTTTTCCATTGGAGCGGCGAGCTTTTTCGGCGAGTCGAAGACGAATTGACGGAAAAGTGGCTCGTCCAATTCCGGATCTTCCGATTCTTCCGGGTCATCAGAAATCTTTGGCTCCCAGTTCGGATTTCGTTCGATCGATTTGAACGGCGAATCGCAGAGCAGTCGCACAAGGTACCACAAAAGTTCTTTCGAAGGACACATGCGAGGTCCGTGCAGATGGAACTCGAGTGAGAAGAACGCATCGTTTCCGGTCGGAATCTCATCGAACGTCTCGTTCAGATGCTTCACGATCGAATCGGTCAGTTTATTCCACTTCTGAATGATTTGAACTAGTAAAATCAGCTACAAGATGGGGTCCTCACATATTTCATGAGATAGGACAGTTGATGCTTCTCCGATCCGAAGATGCCTCCGACGAATGACATCCAGCTCAGCGCTTCAGCCAGCATTCGAGGTGAAACAACATTCTTCGAGTAGAAGTCGTTCAGAATGTCCATAATCACTTCGTAGCATATTCTAAAACCGCAATCTAAATCAGAAAAGATTATTTAAGGATCTTTGTTTCGACTTCACTCACATCCATTCTTTTTCATGCACCACTGAGCGGCCATGTTGCACGCGGAGAGGATCATAGGCCATTCCGCGTCAGGACACGACTCCACCGCCTTTTTGTACATCTGAAGGACTGCCGCTGCAGTCATCAGATGCTTCTGACCGGTTGACTTCTCCAGAGTGGCCCACTTGACGAAGAAAATCAGAAATCGGTCGGACTCCGGAGTCTCTTCTCCGGTGGACTCCACTTCCGCAAACACATTTTTTAGTGTTTCCTCCGTGTCGTAGGGGTTTTCGGCGAGTTCCGCCAGAATGAGAAGTCTGAAATGAGAAAAGTGTAATGTTCAAAAGGCATTTCAATTTACCTTAACTTCTCCGTGAGAGTCGGACTGGCGACCACAGAGCATAGAGCGTAGTACGCTCTCCCAGTACCGTTCGGTTTGGCTTTTATCGCCTTTTCGTAGTAGGTCTTGGCGAGAACGTGTTGCGGCATGTCCTTCGGCATGTATCTGTGCACGTCTCCGAGATACACGCACAGTTGAGACATGTATCTCGCGGAGACCGTCAGCAGCTCGTACAGTTCTCCGACGAACATCATCAGAAGCGTTCCTCTCTCCATATCGTTGTTCTCGCTCTGAAATTATTGATTTTTAAGGTTTACGATGATTGAAAGACTAGCCTTGAAATAATTGAACGGCTTGTAGATCGCTTCTTTCCAGAATTTGTAGATTTCGTCCGAGCAGTCTCGCCCCTCCACGACCATCATCTCTCTCAGAAGCCTTTTAGCTCTGTAAACGTTTTTCTTTTGAAGAAATATTTTCTTATTTTTCGAAACTCACTTAGCTCTGCGCAGAGCAACATTCGGAGAATGCACATCTTCGTACTTGTTACGCTTTTCGAGCGATTGGATATACCCGTAGAATTGTTTCATTCTGTCATCGAAATAATTCATGATCGTCAAGTTTCTGCAATAATAACAGTGAAAGCAAATCAAGAAAACTATTGTGCAGAAACTTTAGTGGAAAATGAAGAAAACTTCCGACTGAAAAAAGCGCTGAAAATTTAAAACTCTCCGCGGCCGAGAAACCCAACTGCGTGGCCTAGAAACCCAGCTAAATGGAAGAGTTTTGCAAGAAGCGGTTTTTGTGCCGTTTTCTTCACTATATTCCACATTTTCATGTTATCTTCTAGCTCTAAACTGTCATTCAATCACTAATTCATAACAGGTTGTATGGCATTAGGAGTCGATCCCAGCGTCATCATCAAAAAGCAGCTCAAATCATTCGACTACAGCATCAGGGTGAGTGCGGTTCTGACCTAAAATTCGTAGATCATCATGCCGTCTTATCAAATCCTTTTTATCATCATCATCACCACCGAGACAATTGTCTGCAAACACTTTTTGACGAAGTTGGCTTGGCCTAAAACATTCTATTTAGAGGCCACGGGTGAACTGGAGACCATGACGCCACAGTCGTGCGTACTGTTTTTCCTCTGTTTTCTGCACCCCTCCTCCTTTCGGTTCTTATCGCAGTTCACTTCGACTATCAGCCAGATAACACACTTTCTATTCATGTCAGGCGTCGGCGAGCTGCGACTCTTCCCCCAGTCTTTTCCAGCCATTCTTCCAACTCGTTCTTCATTTCGAAGACGGAGAGACCAAAATCCTCGATTTCACTCTTAAGCAGGTAGAGTTTATTCTTCTTGGTTGCACTTTAAGCTTCTATAGCTTCGATTTTAAAAGAACTTGTTTTGCAGCTCGAAGAGTTTGTCACTGGCTTCAATAAGACTGAAGAATGAGTCAAAATGCCGATCGTCGGTACATATATCCGAAGCTGCCGCCGGGAGCTATTAGCAGATCCACTGTCATCGTGCTGGCCACCGGAATCACTGGCTACGCAGCGCTCGAGCTTCTTTATGGATCCGAAACTTTCTACAAAAAGGCGGTAATGCCGATGGTGCACAAGTTCGTTGACGGAGAAGACTCCCATAAATGGGCAGTTCGTGCTGCTTCATGGGGTCTTTTGCCTCGATTTGGATGGAATCGCAAAGAGTATCCCGAGCTGAAGTGCGAACTATTCGGTCGCGAGTTCAAGAATCCGATCGGATTGGCTGCCGGATTCGATAAAGACGGACAGGCGATCACGCAACTCGCGAAGAACTCCGGCTTCGGGCTGATCGAAATCGGATCGGTGACTCCGATCCCACAGCCGGGCAACAATCGGCCGAGAGTTTTCCGGCTGCTGGAGGACGAGGGAGTCATCAATCGATACGGATTCAACAGCGACGGCGTCGGACGGGTTCACCAGAGAGTTCGGAATGCCCGCGAATCATGGGTTCCAGAAGAGTATGCGTACTTCGGGGTGAATCTGGGAAAGAACAAACTTACGGAGGATGCGAAACTGGATTATGAGATCGGAGTGAACTACTTCGCACCGCATTGCGACTATCTCGTCCTGAATGTATCATCTCCGAACACTCCGGGTCTCCGGAGCATGCAAAAGAAAAGCGATTTGGAGAAGTTGCTCTCGTACGTGAAACAAGCACTCGACATGCACAAACTGGAGAACAGACCCCAAGTGTTTCTGAAGATCGCTCCAGACCTAATCGATTCCGAAATGAAAGACATCGCGCAAGTGGTTACGAACCAAAAGTTCGCGGTCGACGGCATTATTGTCTCGAACACAACAATCGCAAGACCCGACTATCTGAGATCAGAGAACAAGTCAGAGTCGGGAGGGTTGAGCGGGGCGCCCGTCAGAGAGATCAGCACGGAGTGCGTGCGGAAGATGTACAAGTAAGTGGAAGACGCTTCGGAAAGAAGAATTCAGTTGATTTCAGACTGACGAATGGGCAGATTCCGATTATCGGATGCGGTGGAGTCTTCAGTGGCGAGGATGCTTACGAAAAGATTCGGTAAGAGAGATCCAGTTGAGTTTTCTGAATCTTCTGTTCTCAGCGCCGGCGCAAGTCTGGTTCAACTCTACTCCGCTTTTGTTTACGAGGGATTTCCAGTGATCGGAAAGATAAAACGAGAACTGGTGGAGCTTCTGAAAAGAGACGGATTCACGCATGTCTCGGAAGCCGTCGGGGCCGACCACAGACAGAAATAGAAGGGGTTTCAGATATATTAAAGTTTTCAGGGTTTCTTTTCCGATGTTGATAATATGAGTGCCTTTCTCTCCTCTTCTCATAAATTATGTCTCTTTCGATTTTTGACCTGTTCATTTCTGGTTTCCTCAACCATTCTCATACTTCACTTGTTTGTTTTCTTCTTCTCCATTCTCATTACGCTTTTAGGGTTTTCTTTCCAAAATGCCGGAACTCCGCGTCATTTCTCTCGATGAAGTCTCCAAGCACAACTACGAAGGCGTCGAGAAGTCGTGCTGGATCGTCATCTCCGGAAAAGTTTGTTTTTTTCCCGAATTCGACTGAAATTGGAACTATTCCAGGTTTATGATGTGACCAAGTTCTTGAACGAGCATCCGGGTGGCGAGGAAGTGATCACACAGCTCGCCGGAAAGGACGCAACTGTCGGATTTCTCGACGTCGGACACTCGAAAGACGCCGTCGAAATGGCCAAGGAGTACCTGATTGGAGAGCTTCCGGACAACGAGGTCCCGCAGGTTGCTGCCGCCGCTGCTCCGGTAAAGGCGGCCAGCGGGGAGAAATCGAAGATCCTGAAGGACTTCACCGATATCATGACGTCGCCGACATGGACGAACTTTCTGATTCCGACGACGATGGGACTCGTCGTCTACGCCGTCTACAAGTGTATCTTCCACTGATTCCTCTCGATTTTCCGATTTTCGCCCGATCTGCCCCCGAATACCATTGAATTTTTTTTCGTTCCGATAGTAATGATTAATTGTGATATAAATGCTTTATGTTACAAATTGATTTTGAGTAGCGGGAAGGTCAATCACCTCGAATTTATCAAGAAACCAGACAACAGCGAACAATTGAAATCTGAGAGATTTCCAGAATTCCGGATGCTCCGACAATTGTTTCGTCCTGTTCTCAGTGAGCTTTTCTCATTTCTGGTTTAATTAGATATTTCTAGAAATCGAAACCTTTCCAGAAATTTCCGTCGTTCGCCGATATTCCGATGTGAAGCCGACGAAGAAGATTGGAAAAGACGAGGCGATGAAAGGAAAAACACCGCAAGGATCTTTGGATAAATCGGAGGAAGATCGGTACGAGGATCCGCACCTCAAGAAACATCCGGGCGGTGTGAACAAGCAAACGGGAGAGGTCGGCGGACCCGCGGGCCCGGAGCCGACGAGATACGGAGACTGGGAGCGGAAGGGGCGAGTCACCGACTTCTGAAGAATGTCTCTTTTATTTGTCACTTATTAAGATCATCGTTTAGTTAAGCATATTTAAAGTCAAAAGCACACGAATTACGTTTAGATTGTAACAAAATTTCAAGATACATTCAATAAAAAATTATGAGTTACATTAGGAAGGAGAAGTAAGAGATTCAGAGAGGATTTATTGGTGGTATTCCACTTGGTACAAGGTCGCTTTTTTCTCTCCCGAGCCGGTGACGATGAGCGAATCGTCGGCCGAGATGTCGCACGAGAGCACCGACATGCTCTCCTTGAGCTGGAACAGAGATGCTCCGTACGGGGTGCGCCACGCATTCAGAGCGTTATCCTGGAACAATAAGAGGGGTTAGAAGAGGAAATGATGGGCGGAAGTGACTTACCTTTCCAGTGGAAATAAAGTAGTTTCCAGTGTGCGAAAACTTGAGAGAGAGGACGCACGACTCGTGCTGCGTCAGCTGATACTTCTCGCTCTTCGTCGTCGAGATCACCTCCACATTGTTGTTCTCCATGCCGACGGCGACCCATTCGTCGTCCGGACAACATCCCAGGGAGAACACCTGAGATCCGAGCGTGTGAGTTGCGATTGTTTTGCGGGAGCCGAGATCCCAGCACTTGACGAGGTTGTCGAGGCCTCCTGACCAGAGTTTCGAGCCGTCTTTTGAGAGATCGAGGCACGAGGCGCCGTCCTGGTGGCCCACGAGAGTGTCGACCTTGACGCGGTTGTGGATGTCGTAGATGAGGATGTTGCCGTCGGCAAGACACGCAAACAGAAGCTTCTCGTCCGGCGACACTGCAAGGGCGTAGCACGCCTGCGATTCCGTCTCCAAGTCGAGCGTTCTCGTCTCAGTGGTCAGATCCCAGAGGGCGACAGTGCTGGCTTCTCCTCCGATCAGCAGAGTATTTCCGTCTTTGAAGAGCTTGCAAGATCTGATGTAGTTTTCCTTGAGGCAGTCCAGAGAAGAGAGCGGAGCCCGCGAAACGACCGATGAGCCGCTCAGATCAGAGTCCCTGACGTCCCAGATCTTGACGCATCCCTTGCCTCCCGTGTAGACGCGGCTATTGTCCCGGGCGATTGTGGCCGCGCAGACGACTTCTCCGTGAGCCAGTTCCATTTTCTTTTTGAGTCCCTTCGGAATACCGGGTCCTGATTGGGCGTCAGAGGGGAAAGTTGTTGGGGTTGGCACACCACTGTCAACGATTTTGTACGAGTACGCGGGTCGCCCACTCATCTGGCCCATCGCGGCTGCGAGACGAGCCTGGGCGTGAGGATCGCTGAACATGTTGAAACCTCCGGCTTGACGAAGAAGATTGGGATCTGTAACAAACGTAGCGATTAGATCTCTGCTTCAAGCGTTAGCAGACTCTAAGTTAACATCGACTCGGACTGCTTAACTTTGAGCAAATGTCTGAAAACTTACTCAGCCCGGCGAGAAGACTCATTTGTTCTAGACCCTGAAGCCCTGGAACCGGTCCACCAGGCTGTCTCGGATTTCGCGCTGAGTTAGAAACGATGCTCGGTGTGGATGCTCCCGACGATGCGACGCTGTTCGTGCTGTCACGGCCGTTCCTTTTCGCTGCTCCTCCGGCGGACGCAGTGCTAGGATGGTCGTCATTGGTGACATCGATCTCCAGCTCCCCGTCCTCCTCCTCCAATTTAGGCTTCTTTGCCTGCGATTCGCCTCCTCCGTTTTCTCCGTTTCCTTGTGGTGCTGCGAACTGATTGAAGAGCTGCGACATGGCACCGCCCATGAATGGCGGGATGTTCTGGAACATTCCGAGCATTGCCGGGTTGAGACCGGGCGGGAGGTTTGCTCCGCCGCCCCCATTTTCTCGAGGAGACGACGACTTGAGACTGTCGAGAGTGGCCATGCACTGGGCCTGATTCTCCTGGGTCAGAAGCGGATACACCTGCAAAAGGGCAGATTGTGTACACGTGGAACAAAGGGCGGCAACATGAAAGAAAAAGGGTGAAGCAGTGGAACTGCCAATCTGCGAAAACAGACTGACCTGAAGCTGAATGAAGTCCTGAAGGCGTTTCGAGACCTCTTCTGTCTTCCGAAGATCGTTTCGCATCTGCATCGAGACTTCCGAGAAAGCCATGAATGAACGAGTCATATTCTCTTTCTCTGAGTTCACTTTATCGAGCTCTCCCTGTAGAATGAAATTTTTCACAAGATCGAAAGTGTTTTAAAACGAACTCTTTGCTGAGCCAAACTGTTGGCCATCTGGGAGTGCTCCTCCTTCAGACGATCCAGATTTTCCAGGAAATTGGGTTTCATTTTTGAGCGACGCAGTCTGTAATCGGCTCGAATTTGAATTCGAAAGACCGAGAGAGAGAGAGAGAGAGAAAATGAAGAAATTCGATTGTAGAGGCCGAGAAGAGAGGAGAGGAAACAGAAGAGCGAGTAAAAAATAGTGTGCGGAAAGAGGAGAGCGGCGAGACGACGAGACAAAGAAACGAGGAGAGACGCAGAGGAAGGGACGCATTAATTGCAAAACGACTGGGGCCCATATAGCCCCCCTCTCTACGCTCTCCGACTGCGCGCATTGGTGTCGGAGGCCGAACGACACGGAGAGAAGGGGTGAGAGAGGGAGAGGGGGGAAATATGAGGTGAGGGGCGGGGCTCGGGTGGAGGCGACAGGCCGGTGGAGCACACTTGCATACAAGATTTATTCTGGGGAAGGGAGCACAGGCGAGAATAGATAACGGATAAAATACAGTTAACGAGTATCATAATATTGATAAGTGAGTTTCGATAATTGAGGCTGTTCGGAAGTCAGAAGACTGGGCTTATTCCTCTGGAGACTTCTCCGTCGGCTTCTTCTGTGTCGTCCGGCTCTTGTTTCACCTGAAAGCATCTCTTCCAGAAAAGCGACACTCCTCCCCATCGCGACTTCAGAAATCCAATAACAAAAGGCAATGACTCTTCCTTTTACATTAAATATGCATACACCCCATTCGGTGTCGAGTGCTAATCTCCCCCATCTTCCAAAGAGAGATGTGCGTCCCCTGACGGCGCGCGCGCGTAATTGAGGGTGTAACAGATGGGAATACGTCTTCCTTAACGGCATGAGAGAAGAATCGTCTTGAGGAGTTTCTGGTCGAACTTCGATCAATCATTCCGAAGTTTTCGCCCATCTTTTCTCGCGACCTCTAACGAAGAGAGGCCAGAAAAAACCAACAAGAAGGAAGACACGTCATCGTTGGTCTTTTTGTTCTCAACAGATGAGAGGCACACTACGGGTCTCTCGCAGAACAAGTGCAAATCCACGTCTGTGTGTACTCGTCTCAAGAGAGCACCTGCGCAGCAGCAGAATCCTAACGTCATCTGGGCGGGTCAGAAGAGGTAACGTCTTTTTGTGTGCCTTCCGATCATCGGAAATCGATTCCGAAGCATATAACATGCATTGGCAAAAAAACTGAACTTTGGAAATATCCACCGCTTTTTCATGAAGACTGAATGCGAAGAAGTCTATCTCATGAGTTCACTTCATGTCATTACATCGCCAAAACAAGTGAAACGGGCAGAACTTTTCTCAGGGCCGACAACCCATGCACTCGTCGTTTCTCTTGTTTTATGTCGTTTGATGGGCCGCCCCGCGTGCCACGTCGTAAAACACGGGCGACCCGATCAATCAAGCGCCGAGTGGTTTCTCCCATAAAACATTCCCATAAAAGAAGACGAAACGAACCGCGGCGAGGCTAGGCTCGGCGGCCGCTCTCGCTTCCTCTGGCTCCGGCTCTTCGGAGCACCTTCTGCTCGCCGTCGTGTTCTCTTCGCCTTCTTGCTCTTCTTGCTCTTCGTCTTCGCCGATTGCGCTCTGCTCGCGACGACGTCGTTTGTTGGCTCTGCAAGGGCGGAGGCAGATGAGAAAAGGGGTCTATTCATAATGGCTCACGGCTCGCGGAGCTCTTCGACCGGCTCGGCTCCCAGTTTGCTTCGTATCACCTCCATATCAATGCGGAAGTCGCGATAGCCAATCGAGTTGTTCTGAAGGGCGATGTGAATAGATTGTGGCTGGAAAAGGGAAGAACCTTGATTTGCAGATCGAATCTATCGTCCTTGATGAGTTTGCAGAGCACCAGAATGCCGTGCTGGACGGCTTCTCGCTCGTGCGAGAACTTCGAGAACAGCTTCTCGTCCTTCTTCGACCTGGCGTAGCGCGTCTTCTGCGAAATCTTTTTCTTCATCTCATCCTTTCCCTTTGAGAATCCGATGTGATCGTCGACCATCGCGAGGATCGGAGTCAACTTCTTCTTGACGAGCATCGCTAGGATCTCCACACTCGACCATTCGGACATCTCGCGACCCCATCCTCTCGTCAGATTGTGCAGCTGAATAGAGATTGAGATGAGTGACCCGAGAATGCGAAGGAAGCTACCAGCACGGCAGACATCTGAATCGTCGAGAAGTAGTTGGTCATCACTTCGGTGACGCGCTCCTGATTCATTTTGTATTGAACAAAGATTTGGAGGCATCGCGACACCAATTCGGTCACCTCGAGACATTTCGTCAGAAGAGCAGAAAGCATTGCGTCGACTGAAAACAGAAGTAGTAAACAAGGCGGGGCTAGAGAAGATCTGTCGGAACTCTCTTGTTCCAACTCACAAGCGGGTGGTTTGACGAAGAAATCCTTTTGAAAAGCAAACGCCTCCCGAATTAACGCCAACGTCTTCTCAACGAAACGGAACTGGAACTCGATGGCGATGTTCACAGTGGTCTTCGAAATGAAGCGGTATTTCAGCTCCTCGCTCTCTTCGCTCAGGAATTCCAGAATGTTCTCCATGATCGTGTTCATCTCTTTTCCCGCCGTTTTATCCGATTCGGCGCAACGAAGACCGCACGTGATCACAAAGTTACAGTAGTCTCGAAGCATCTGATTGTTGTCTGGAAACGAGTTTCAGATCGTTTCCGCAAAACTGAAATTGCTCACAGAACGTCTCCTCCTCGAGCACTTTGGTGACTCTTCCGAACAGATTCGACCACACCTTCACGTTTTTCGTGGTGCTCAACGCGGCGGTCGCCGCCCTCAACATGGCTCTTCCTTGCATCTCGTACTGCGCTTTCGGCTTCTTCTCTTCCTCAATGTCACTGTTTTCGACGTCGAGAACCTGACGGAACAGACGACACGAGAGGAAGTAGGCCTGTTTCAGCTGAAAACCTCAATATTCCGGCAAGACAGGTCTTTCAGACGTACGGCAAGGATGTTCGGTTCTTGTCTCTTTTTCCGCGTCTCCTCGTCCTCTCCCTCTTTCTCCTCGAACCACATCAAAGTGACGCGCGACGGCGTCTGTTTGTACTTGATTCCCAGGTACTGTAGGATGTTCGCGTAGCTCTCGATGGCCGCCGTCTTCACGGGAGTGCCCGTTTCCACGTCGGATACCCATTTCGGACCGGTGTTTCCTATGTAGAACTCGAGCAGACTTCTAGAAATGTAGGAAACTGTTGAAGTATCTGAGAAAACTCATGTCTTACTTGGAAAGCGAAATGAGGCTGTTAGTGCCGGAGAGGATCGAATGAAGAGGCCGGTACTCCTTGACTATCGCCGTCGAGAGCGTCTTCGCCCTGCCGATCGCCCACGTCATCAACTCCATTTGCACATCCGACACGATCTCTGGTCTCACGTTGATGGTTGTGTTGTTCGCAGCGCCATCGCCGTCGGAGACTTCTTCCAGCAGCTTGTTCATGATCGAAGCGAGAGTCTTCGCACTAATCAGAATCTCTGTCTGAGCGATTTCCAAGTGGTGACGGACCTCCTTCTCCTGTTCTTTGTCCTTCTTCGACACTGTTTTCTCTCTGTACAGTCTTTCCATTTCCTTTCTTCTGCTCAGCAGGGCCACCAGTTTGTCGGCATCTTCCTTCGTTTCCATGGCTTCGACTCTTCGCCACATGTGCTCGATGAGCACATCATAAGTGCTCAGCATCATCGAAGCGAACAGAAGAGAGGTTCTTCCGTTCGCCGTCGCCATCGTCCACTCTACATTCCGGTCCAATCCGAGATCGGACACATCGTTCCGCATCGCCTGCTCGACCCACTTCTCCATCTGAGCGGCCGCCTGTTTCAGAATCGTTTCAGTGCCTTCGAGCCGGAATTCCGGGTCGAAAGAGGAGAGCTCACTGATGAGACACTCGACGGATTGAATCAGATGCGGAATCGGTTCGACGAGCTGCACGACGGTGGAGGTGGAATACGTCATCTCGGATCTTTTCCAGTCGGGAGTCGTCTTCGCATGCGAGACCATCATATCGAGGAACTGGTTCAGCATGGTGGTCGTCTGAGTGGCAAGCTCGCAGATTCCGTCGTAGAGGGCGATCTTGGTGGTGACCGGCTGCCAGAGACACCTTTTCACTATCCCAATCAGTTCCAATCCAACCTCTTGATCCACATTCTTTTTGAAGCCCATCTGGTTGAGGGTCTGCGTGCTGAAGCTTCCGAACGATTGAGACATCGAGTGATCGAACTGTCCGCCTCCGCCATCTTCTCTCCGTTTACTGACACTTCGGAGGAGCATCAAAACGATCGGAACGGCCGAGCAGACCGTCGACTCGCAGAGTAGATCCTTTTTGAGACTCTTGAAAAGTGCGTTTCTGAGCTGAGGACGAGTATTGATGATCGGAAGGAGGCATCGGATCAGGGAGACGGCGATGTCTCGACGCATTCTGCACACGTAGTCGAAGAGTCCGTCGATGAGCTTCGAGTTGTTCAGGATCTCAACGGAGCAAGTGTACACGAGTTCGCGGAGCACATCTATCAGAAGAAGAGCCGACGAGTTGTTCGAGGCGGATGCGATCGATTGGAAGAGAAGTGCGAGCTGGGCGGCCATGTCGGTCTGAGCACGCGAGACGACGGTCAGAACGTCACGGCTCAGGAGCCACAGAGCACAGCCATCGGCCACTTTTCCGTCGACAATAACCACTTGCTTCTGGTAGGCGGGTGTGTCGAGAAGAGAGAGCGTCAGAGAAAACAAGGGTCGGCTGAAGAGAGTACGGAGCGAAGGACGGTGCAGATTCTCGGCGAGACGACGGAGTTGGAGGTCGACGACGCGGAGAAGACGTCCGCAGACAATGTCGGACATCCAGACGCACTCTTCCGCCTGCTCGCCAGTCTTCCACAGCTTCTGCAGACTCTTTTTCAGCTCGAGAAGTGAATCGTTGCGATGCAACGTGCATTGTATCAAGGCAAGCGGCAGACCGAACTCACTGCTCAGAATACGATACTTGTCCGTCTGAAATCACAATTTTTACGAAGGGAAGGGGAGATAGTCTGACTTTGATGATGGAGAGAAACTTCCTTGCTGCCTCCACATTCGTGCTGATGACTCGATGTCCGACGTTCAGACACTGCTCCAGTTCCTCGGAAATCTCCTTCTCCGGTTCGTCCTCTTCCTTCATTTCCCATGCACACACGACTCCGCTCCACAGCCTTCCGTTCCTTTCCTTCTCCGTCTTCGTCGTCAGAATCACCGACTTCCACGTCATCAGGGCTCTTCTCTTTCTCTCCTCGACGAGGTTTTCCGCTTCCGCATCGATGTCGATCTCTTCCGCGATCACCTCGTCACAGAATCGGTCGATACTAGCTAACGAGTACGTGGTGGCCACGTCAGCGATCAGTTCGAATGCATCCACATCGTGAGCGATGCCAAGCCATCGGAAGAGGATCCTCTCGACGGCCTCGGACGCCTTCAGAAGGCTCTCCTCGTACTGAATCTGCTCGAACGAAATGAGCTTTTTGACAAGCACCGACACGAAATCGAGCCACCTCTGATTGAACTTTCTCGTCTCGCCCGGATTTTCGGTGTTCTCTTCCGACTTTGGAACCTGCATCGTCAAGTCCTGCGAGATGTGCTCGACGAGATTCAGAAGACCTTCTTCCGAAAAGTGCTCCAGATGCACTTGCAGATCGTTGTACATTCCGAAGAAGTTCGACACGGAGACGTCGGCTCTCGTGAGCGCGTCGAGCAGAAACTTTACGGTTTTCAGCACTATTCTCTCGATTTCAGCTGGCTCCGGAAGGATTGAAGAGAGCGAGAGAACGGCGTGCGTGAACTGAAACAACCGGGCTCCGCGGTCTTCGGAGCACATCTGGATGAGCAAAGAGCCTAGAGCTCTCCACTTGTTCTCGTTTTCGAGTATTCTCAGATTGTTGACGACCGCTTTTCGAGAAGTTTCCGAGATTCCGTCCAAAGAATCCGGGTTCTTCGATCGGAATCTGATCATCGCGTCGACGAACTTCTCGGTTCCCCCGCCACGACGCGGTTGCGAATTCTGAGTGAATAGCGCCTGTGACATCATGATCGAAGACGGCTCCATCTGAACATTCTGAATGGCCAGAGAAAATGGAAAAAAAAAGATAAGTACGAAGAAGGATTTACATGAGCAACGAAACTGAAGCGGACCCATTAGTGCCGACGTTTATTTTTATCAAGATCAGAAAATAATTCGGTTCAGATTAAAAACAAATGAATAACAATGTTTTTTCAATCAATTTTTAGTATCTGCCATTGTCGGGTATCATCTCGATGTACCTTTCGCCCATGTACTGCTTGTCCTTCATCAGCGCATCGTCGTAGTCCTTTCGGTTGTAGAAAATGACTCGCGCGTCACCGCTGAGCCGTTGATAAGCATCACGGAGCAGTTCAACTTGATTTGGACGAATTGGAGCGAAGAAGTCGTAGACATCGGCTTCAGTGGCTCTGAATGGGACGCCTCGCATTCGGAGAATGAACTGCTGGTTCTGTGCAGCTGGCGCGGGAGCCGGACGGCCTCCGAAATCACCGCGGTCTCTTCCATATCCATACGGGTCGGGCTTCGGATAGCGGTCATCCGAACGACCGTAATCCGATCGACGCATGGGTCCACCGCCTGAAAATCTAACTGTTGGAGAGGAAATGAATGAAAGAGGCAAAGCAGATACAACCGCGCGGTTCGAACCTTTTTCAATATCCGCCAATATCCAATATCTCGTCATCTACAGTAAATATCTCAAATGAAGTTCCAACGTCCTATTCCCTCAATCATGCAGGTCGCTGTTTTCTACGAAATTCCCCAGAAGTGACAAGATAATTTAGCCCAGTGCAATTAAACACAGCTTGAAATAAAGAAGTCAGTGTTGTTGTCCGATTACGCTCCGTTGCATTCAAAATTGTTGTCAACAACGGAAACCCGCTCTAACTTTCAAATGTCACTAGTGAACTGCTCGATTATTTCCAAACCTCAGTGGATCTAGCTAACACAACAGCCCTGCTCTGACAAAAAGCGAACAAGAATTGAAGTTGGCTGAACCCAGCCTGAGTGAAAATTCCTACTTTCCAAGCTTCCACTTCTAAATTACTTCTACAATCGCAATTTTTCATTCGCACGAAAATATTCATCACTTCTCTTATTTTGGGTAACGTCATAGTTCAGCATGTGAATTCTATCTTGACGAAAGAATGTATACACAAAGTGAGTTGTCAGAAAGCGCAATAGACTCTAAATGAACAACTGAACACCTCTGAATCTGTTAAGCTGACAGTCAGCCACATTCAAAACCTGTTGTGAACCTTGACCTTTTTTCAATCTTCTAACCTCTAGTTGGTTTGGTATCAATTCAAGCGTTGATCACGATCTTAACAAAATATTACAGAGCCCTAATTATTTAAAGATGTCACGGCCCGTTCTGGTTATAGTAGCCTCCCCGCGATGCTTTCCACCAGTTTAAACTATTCTGTTGTCTTCTAATCCCTTCCGCCTCATGTCTTACAATCTATTCAAGTACACTTGGAATGTAGTTTCAATCCCGTCCTAACTACGATATCAGCATGCTCCCGCTCCTCACCTTCTCTCTGTCCGTATGGCTCGTTCGCATAACCACTACCTCCTCCTCCAAATCGATCTCTATCCGTTGGCGCCGGTGCTCCTCCAGCCCCTCCAGCCCAAGAGTCTCCCACCGAAGAATAGGAATCCCTTCCCACCGGAGGAGCTCCTCCTCCGCCACTTCCTCCATGCGGAGGAGCCTGAGACCCAGAGTTCCCTCGCCAGTAGCCGCCAGAATCTCTCGAATCATAGCCGTACTCTTGGTATCTGAATGCCCTTTATTAGATTCTACAAACACCACCACACAACAAGACCCCCCCCCCCCCCATCGTGAGTTAGATTATACTTCTTTAACAGCCTGAGTTCCAGCTGAATCCCGAATTTTCAAAAAATGAAGCCCGTCCTCCCTCTCTGGAAATGTTATCATAAGTTTTTTTCACACCCTTTCCCAATTCCCTCTCCCTTTCTCACATACCTCGGCTCTCCTGTATACGGATCCACCGGCGCTCCGCCTCTTGGATCAGATCCTCTGGGATCCGACAGTCTCGGGTCTCTAGGATCTCTGGGAGCCTCTCTCGGATCCCTTCCGTCCATTGGCGGTCCTCTCGGATCACGCGGATCCGGTCCTCTTTCGCGACCATAGTTGTCGTAGCCGGACGCTTTCGGCGCGTAGTTGTCATAGTAGCCAGAGCCCTGCTGAGCCTGAGAACCAGATCCGTAACCAGGAGCCGACTGTTGGTACTGGTCTCCATAACCGGGTCTGGAACCGTACTCTGGTGGTCCACCTCGAGGTCTTCCGTACGGATCCTCAGGCTCTTGTCCACGGTACCCTCCTCCACGATCTCCTCGATACCCGTCGGATTGACCGTACGGATCGTACGCTCCTCTCGGGGGACCACCTCCAGTCGGTGGAGAAACGAACGGCGGTGGACCGAATCTCGGTATGCGCAGACCGTTTTCGTCGGCGAAACGAGACATATCTCGGAATGACGCTTCGAAGACCTCGATGTAGCGATGGCCGATGTTCTTCATATGTCGTTGCTTTGCTATTTGCACACAGTCCATGGTTTCGAAGCAGATGTACGCCTCTCCATTCGGACGAGCTCCTCTTTGATCAGGCAGGAGTACTCCGTCTCTGACGATGGGAAGTGGAGCGAGAAAATCGGTGATATCACGAACAGTAACCGAAAATGGGAGTCCTCGTAGACGGACTATAGAGTCCGGACCACTTCGAGCACCTCCTCCTCCGCCGCCTCCTCGATCATTGAATCGATCTCTTGGAGGCCCGCCTCGTGGACGGAAATCATCCCCTCGGTCTCCTCGTCGTCTTGGAGCACTATCCATCGGGAAAATCTCAATGTAGCGGCTTCCTAAATGCTCGCGATCCTTTTTCAACGCATTTTTGTAGTCGTCTTCATTAGTGAACGTGACAGTGGCGTCACCGGAAGTTCTTCCGTTTCGTCTTGGAATATCAACGTTTTCAATTCCACTATCTGAAAAAAAACACACAGTTTTGCGAAAAAAAACACATAATTTTATTTAAAAAAAACGTTTTTCGAAGAGTTTTAGAAAAAGGAACTTACTTCCGAAGAAATCTTTCAAATCCTTTTCGGTGCACTCCCACGGCAATCCACGACATTGCACTTGAAACTCTCGTCCCATTTCTGAAATTTAACTGAAATAAAATTGAAAAAAGAGAGAGAAATTCGAACTAGAAAACGTCAGATGAGTGAGCGCGAAACGAAACAAATTCAAACAAAAAACGGATAATTCTTTGCGCGTAACGTTGTATGTTCCGTACGCAAACACCGTTGTCAACCGTAGTCTCTTTTTTCCCTCAGTTTTCCAGATTTGTTTTCGTTTTCTAGTTTTTCGAGTAACGCTTACCGGCAGCTTTCCGAGTTCTCTTTCGTGGGTGAAAAGTTTCAAGCAGTTTGACAAGGCTTATCAAAGCCCTTAGAACACTTTCCTTCAGAGATTCAAGTAGGTTCAGCATTCAAAAGAAAGGTTTTAATACTTATCAATATTCTTGCAAACAAACTGAAAAATATTCAACGTAGAAGTTCTTTGAAACTAGAACTTTCAATCGAAAAAAATGCTTCAACACAATAGGAGCTTATCTACAATTCATGCTTTTTTCCCACAATGTTCCCATTTTCGTAATGCGCCTTGTGATTTTCCTCCACGCTCTCACGAGTTCATTACCACGCGCAAAAGCACTTCGGAAATTAGTTTCGATTCGGAGCGCCTTCTACAACAAAGCCCCGCCCCTCGCTGCTTCACCCTTCACAAGACGAAACGACTCCAATTAATGTCGCTCTCTCCGCTTCACTTCGTTTCTCTTCTCTCCTTTCTTCCATTTCGCGTCGTCTCCTCCGCCATTCGGCCGGGTCGGGGCGCTCATGTATGCGCCACGAGAAGAGAGCGGCGAGCGGGCGTGTGAGTGAGTGTGTGTGCCAGCACGCTGCTCTCTCTCCCGTCTCGCGTCCCGCCACAATCTCTCGTCGCTCTTTTATCGATCGTAGTCGGCGCAACGAGAAAGCGCATTGCGAGGAGAGCTCCGGGACCCACTCGGCTCTCTCTCTCCTCGCCTTCCTTTTATAGCAGTCTCCTTTTCCCGCATTCGATACTTCTCATTCGCTCGCTTCTCCTTTCCAGAAAGCAATGGACAAGTCTGACATGCAAAGAACCGTCGACTCGCTTCGCAGCCAGCTCAACATCGAGCGCACTCCGATCAGTGTCTCGGCTGCTGAGTGAGTTTCTTCACAAGTGATTCCAGAAGAATACGTTTCATTTTCAGGCTCCGTCGCTTCACGGAGAGCCAGGAGGACCCGCTCGTGAACCCGATCGACAAGAAAGTCAACCCGTGGGCCGAGAAGAGCAAGTGCAGCATGCTCTAAATTCTCGTCCAATCAACCGCTTTCTCTCACAAACTTCCGTCTCATCCATAATACTAATCCCGATCCGAACCTATTTATATTTGATAATTTTGAAACTCTTGCTTTCTCTCGCTCTCCATCCCACCCTATTTCGTCTTAAATGAAAGCGTAACATGTGAATAAACGTATATAATGGCAGAAAGTGTGTATTAAGCAGCATTCGAGATCTTCACAAGTGTTTTCGGGGCTCGGGTTCAGAGTTCGTCGTGCGAGTACGGATGCAGATGGTCGCCTTCCTGGGCGGCCTCCGTCTTTGCGAACAGCGTGTGATGACTCAGAATCTCGTCGTACGTCAGCTTTCCGTCCTTGTCGTCGTCCGAGCTTGCGAGCAGAGACTCCGCTTCGTAAGAGCCGGCGACCGTTCCGTCGACGAGAAGCCACGCGGAAAGCTCGTCGCCGGTCAGTTTTCCATCGTGATTCTTGTCGTAAACCGTGTGGAATCTGGAATTCCGCAGAGACTACGAACAGAAATCGGCCAGTCTCACCTCTCCTTCTCGACGCCGTACCACTCGGAAGCCTTCTGATCGTCGAGCTCACCGAGGAACTCTTTCTCGTCGATGGCTCCGTCGCCGTTCGAGTCCTTCTCGAGCAGAGTGACCGCTATGAGCACTGGATGCATGTGCGGATGGTGCTCCGGATTGATGAAGCTCGCCAGCTCTTCTAGATCCAGCTTCCCGTCACCATTCAAATCCGCTTCTGGAAATATGAATCGATTGAAAAGGAGATCTTGAGGGGGAGTCGCACGTTTGAAGTACATCTTGTCCTGGGCGATCAGAGTCTCGTCCTCTTTGTTGTGCACGTCTTCTTCCGGGAACGAATCCGTCAGATACTCCTCCCACGACACCTGGAACCTCTTCTCAATCCTCCCCGAACGTCTTCCGCACACTCACGAAGCCGTCCGCGTTCTCGTCCAACTCGCTCATCCTCTCAACGGCTTCACGGTCCACCGTCTTCTGATATGACGTCGAAACCCACGACAGAATCTCGTCCTTGTCTCAAATTCCCAATCTTGCTCTTCCTCTTTCGCGTCTAACTCACCCACAAACCCGTCGTTGTTCGTGTCGAGCGCTTTCGCGAACTTCATGACGCTCTCTTTTCCGGATTTCAGATTCAGTCTCTGCTCGGCCGCCGGCTTCTGATGATCCTGAGGCGACACCGGGCCGTCGGTCTGAAAATCAATACATTACGCTGCGAGCGTTACAATCAGACTGACAACCCGCTCTTTCTCTCCTGAAATCATTACGATTGTGAGGGCGGTCAGCAGAAACAGCGTCCGCATTCTGAAATCAAAAAAATGTTGTAAAGCTTTTAGTTTATTAAAAAGAGGCAAAAAAGCTCCCCACCCTGCACCGTAATACTATCGCGCATCCTTTAAAATCGTGCGGCGGCCGAACATTTTTCATGAAACCTCGGCCGTGTACTCCTCTCGGACAACAATTATCAGCTTCGAGAAGCTCCCATTTTCAGCTATTTCCCATTTATTAATCATATTATTGACTAGGTAAAAATGGCGACATCTACTCCGATCGAACGAGTCGAGTTTGCCGAAAAGATCTGCAATCGCGATCTCAGCGGATACATTCTTTATTCGACCGAGAGCGCCTGGATTTGGGTCGGCGAGAGGTGAGACGTTTCCAGTGAGAAACTGGAGAAACAAGGATGATTTCTTCAGCAAGGTAGAATCGATCGGTCTGGGACACTATCCCAATTTCACGATGCTCGCCGACGGAGAGAACACACAGCGGGAGTTCATCAAATCGATCACTCTCCGGCTCACAAAGACATCCAGATTCACGCAGGTGGGAATTCGCTGCGCACCGACCTAGCGCATGTGTGGTGTGATACGGAGTCAACTGCAGGTGTTCTTCACAACTGACATCGAGTGCGAGGACGGTCTCTTCTGGAAGGCTCTCAATGACCGCATGCTCGAGAAGCTCAACGAGCTGATCCCCGAGTAAAGCGTCCGGTCCCCTTCTCATCCGAATTGAGCGCCGGTCGCCCCGCCGAAAAGACCCGATTCCTTCCGAACAAATGCATTTCCCCGTTTTAATTTGATAAATAAATCCATATAGAGCACACCAGATGAGCCCTCTTCTCAGTGTACAACACAATTATTCATGCGAGGAGAAGATTCCTATTTACTCGTATTGCTCTTTTCTGAAACCTTTATCCCTCTAAGAAAAGCTGAAAATCTGAAAATGTCCGAGGAAAACTCTTCGAGCACCGAACTTCCGGTGCAAAACAAGCTGAAAAAGGTGGGTGGCTCGTGGGCTCGCCGAGCATCTTCTGCTCTTTTCAGATGCTCAAAATGGCACTTCCACACGTGGGTCTCGCCGTTTTCCTGTTTCTTTATCTTCTACTTGGCGCTTATGCCTTTTATTATCAAGAGTATGATGCTGATAAGAAAATACAGATGGCAAAGCTGACTCTGATTCGACAGAGGTACAAAAACATCGAGAACGAGGTGAAAGCGTTGATTGGCGACGAGAAAAAGTTCGACGAGCACAAGCCAAAGCTTCTGAATCAGCTATCTGGGTCAGCGTCGGAGGCGTGCTCGCATTTTCAGACGAGGTTTCAGACTGTCCGCCTACCACGAGGGACGCGAATTCAAAACGACGTCTTCTGGAATCAGCGACGACGCGCTGCCTCCGAGATGGACGAAAAGATCGTCGATTCTCTACGCACTCAGCATTCTCGTGAGGAAACGCGCCCCGTCGCACAGAACAATGGGTTTTCAGACGACGACCGGCTACGCGTACGCAGTGCCGGTGACCCCGATCGGCCAGTGTTTCGCCATCATCTACGGCCTCGTCGGCATCCCTCTGATGGTGCTGGCCGCCGTCGATTTCGGACGCTTCTTATCGCACATCGTGCTCGAGATTTACTCGAAGTACCTCGATCTGGTGCACAAACTGAAGATAATGAAGAGAGTGATAATGGAGAGACACAAAGAAAGAGACGAGAAACAGCGGTTGCATGCGTTCAAACGGCTCGTCCAGGACCAGGAATCGGAAGCGAACGCGGCCGACGAGGGGGGCCTCGTCGCGACGAAGGAGGAGGAGCAGACGACCGACTCGGACGAGCTGCCCGAGAAGCGGCTGCCGCTCGTCATCAACGCCTCGATCCTGCTGATCTTCTGCATGCTCGGCGGCGTGCTTTACATCGCCGCCGGCGGAAGAGCCACCTTCATCGAGTCGTTCTTTCTCACTTTCAATTTGGTGGCCAATCTGACGATGAGCGAGATGCCGAACGAACTGAACCACATTCTCACCATCGTCTACATCTTCGTCTTTGTCACTTGTGGTCAGATTCACTTGTCAGAAAAGAGTTTTCGTTTTCGTTCAGGAGTCGCCGTTCTGTCGATGAGTGCCGAGTTGGCGGCTCTCGAGCTCAAAGAGCTGTTCATGAAAATCCATTACTTCGGACGCCGAATCAACTTCAAACGGAAGCGATCGAACAAGGAGCAGATGGATGTGCAAGTGAAAGAGCTGCTCAAGATAATCGAAGAGATCCGCAAGAGGTACCCGGAAAAAGAGAAGATCACGACGATGGACATTCTGGAGGTGAGACTGCGTATCGCCGCCACGCAGCCGATTCCGTTTCAGTACATGCACGAGAACACGTCGAGCGACAAACTGAACGAGAGACGCGACACGATCGCCTTCATGCCGCAGACGATGGAAGTGATCAAGTTCGCCGACGAGCAGGACCTCGAGGAGCGCAGCTTCTCGCGACACGAAGACGTGCCGTCGCTCAAGTCCTCCACGTGAGTGTCTTCTGAATCGGCCAAGTCTTCTGAACTCCGGATTCCAGAAAACTCGCCGGAATGGTCGACATGATGAGTTTCTCGCCGGAAGAGAACATGGAGAAACGGTTCAAGAAGGAGATTCGCAAGTATACGACAGAAATCAAATACGTCAACAAGAGAGGACAAATCACGAACAAGGCGGAGCTGTGAAAGGAAGGAAACGACAAAATCCCATAAATTCATTGAAGCCACCGAGTAAAAAGAAAAATACACCAAAAAAGAAAAGAGAAAACGGAACTGAACTGCTTGAGTTGGCAGGCAAAAAAGTACACAAATAGTACAGGAAGAATTGAAAATTAGAGAGGCGAAAAGAAAAATGAGCACAAGGAAATAAGAGGGCGAGAATACTCGTATCACACACAAATCAACTTCTTCAGCTTCCGAATCACAACGTCTTCCGGACACCGAGCTTCTGCTTGTACATCCATTCTCCCTCCTTGTCGGTCGTCTCGAACAAGAGCGGACTCCATTTCTCGCCGCTTTCCAGGCGTTCCTGAAAAACAGGATGTGTTCGGGTGAAATAGATTTCGAAAGGAAGTAAGCTGAAAATGCAAACAGAGGCTCTGCCCTTTTGGGTGAGATCAAATGAATTCTGTTCTTACCTTGGCTTCTTTCCGTTGTCTCTGCTCGATGAATCGTTTCGAAGTGGTCGCCATTTGGATGCGGTTTCTGAGCAAGGCGGCAGTCACGTGTCTCCACAATCTGCAACAAAACACTCATTCTCCGCCTTTCTCTTCGCGTCTCTCGTTACCTTCTACTCTCTCGCTTGCCTTGTTGCATCACTGGAACGCATTCTTTCTTCACTTCCGGCTTCGCCTTCACGTCTACGAACGTGTACTCCTCGCCTCCCGGCGGTTTTGCGTACATCACTCCGTTCCACTCGCCGCGGATCGTCAGAATCGGCTTCTTGACGCCTTCTCGGCAAATGGACCCTTGTATTCGGTGAGGCTTTCCGCCGAAGAACGGCTTTGTCAGGAATTCGATATCGGCGTAGTAGCCCGTGTTCTCACACTCGATTTTCACTTTTCCGCCAAATTCGAACCAAGGGGTGCTCATTATGGACCGACCATAACCCGAGGGGAAAGTGATCGTATACTTTTCATCGTCGTGGTTATGCAGCGTCAGAATGCCCTCTCCAATGCTGGCGACACCGATTGAGAGTCCGAGAAACGAGGATTTAGTGTAGATGTGCGCGTTGAACGAGATTCCTTGTGAGGGCATTTCTGCGTAGAACGCCGAAATCGGCGGGTGATGGCTGACTTGCTCGGCGATGAACGTCAGCTGATTCTCATCGGATCCCGGCCAAGGTCCACTCTCGACCTTCTTTCCGCTGAGTGTCGAGTTGGGAACCGTGTAACGGCATCGGAACGTCTCTCCGAGAATCGCATTGTACGGCTTCTTGGCGACTCCCGACTTTCGGGCGGCGTAGAACGAATTCAGGTAGTACCTGACCACAGCGATCATTCGCTTTTCCGCAGAGTCGATGCCGTTTGTGGCGATGAAAAGATCCGGGTGAGCGAAGAAATCGGCGTACATTTCAAGAAGCGAACGACGCTCCAAAATAAACGTCGGAAGCGTAACCTTGGTGAGATCCATGCCGACGGACACCTGGCTAAGCAAGTGCATCAGAACGGATCCATGCTCCTGCTGCACATTCCCGATGTCATGCTCTTCAGCATTGTTGTAGATCTCGTCGAAGTCCTCGTGCGAGTCTCCGAAATCGAATCCATCTTCGTCCTGGAAAATGGGAATGAAGATGTCAAGGCAACGTCATCAGGAGAGACACATACAGAGGACATGATGGCAGCGTCGGCGCGTCGCGAATCCGTAGAGTCTCCTGCCTCGGGACTTCCACTCTTCTCGCTCTCAAACTTGTCCAAATCGATCAACTCTTCGTCGGCGTCGTAGAACTCTTCCTCGTCGCTGCTGAAATGACGTATCTGCACTAAGAGCAGCGGAGCAGCCAAAAGACAAAATCCAATTTGTTTCTCACCCAAATTGGAGGCGTGGGGAACGTGTCGAGGAAAAGGAAAAGAGGCTCACCTCGCATACGATTCGGCTCTCTGCGGCTTCAGATGATCGAGATGCTGGATGCCGGAAATGGGGCTGACCTTCTCGGAAGGCGTCTGCGTTGAGTCGGAGGCCGTTCGGTGGAGCTGCGCGGAACGAGAGGCGGCCGGCTGCACACGTTTTTTGGTTAGACACATTCTTCGAAAAGAGAAAACAAAACGGTGAGAAGATCGGGGAGTGATGAATTATGAACTAGGAGCTAGGAGCGAGAGCTCTCTGCTTTTCTGTTCATTTCAGACAGCATCAGTATCTCGATTTCAGAAGGAGTTTCTCGATTTCAAAAGGACATGTGCGAAATAATTTCTCTGATCTTGTCATTTCCTGAACGATTATGATCTCTTCTAAACGCGTTAAATTTTTCAAGCTTCTGCCGAGGTTCAAGGCACGCAGTTCAGAAGCGTACAACTCACACAAAACAGGAAAACATCGAATGTTTCGTTTCGAGAGGCATCAAAAGACTTTCTTTTTCTTACTGATCAATGCGCCGCTTGTCGATCTCTGAGAAACGCGTGGGAACCCCATCGGGGGTCGCCAAGTATTATTCGCCACGTCATGCCACTGTTTAGCAGCAAAAAACTACAAAGCGTAGTCGAAAGTGGGCTGAGATGTGGGCTGTTGCCCTCTCTCTCGCGCGCCTTCCCCCCACAAACTCATCTACTTTTGCAGAGACCGTAAAGGAAATAAAACGTCATCTCTCTCTCTCTCTCTCTCTCTCTCTCAATTCTCTTCTTTTCACGACACGAACAAAAAGAAGACGAATGGGCCGAAAAGCGGCTCGGAAAGCTTGCTAATCGGAGTCATAAAACTGGCCATAGAGCGATAAATCAGAAGAACGAAATGCTCAGTTTTTCTTTTGAAAAGGGTTCGAGTGCAAGGACTTCCGAAAAAACAGGAGTTTTACTGGCTTGAAAAACAATAGGATAGTCCCGCTTGTGGTAACCACTTTTCTCGGGGAACATCTCACCGGAAATCGGAAACTTCGCGAAAAAAACGGCGAAAATAACCGTCCGCGACTGCCGTGTGTTATCAGTGTTATCAAAAGTGAATCGCCACGCGAAACGGTGAGAAATCGAGAGGGCGAGAGACAAAGAGAGCGAGAGATTCACGTGAGAAAGAAACCTTCGTGATGAGTGGACCTCCAGACGAGTAAATAGGAGATCGACGCGCTTCGGGGTTTTGTGGTCAGTTGACTGACGCCGACATGATGATTTTGGTTTATGATCCCCTTTGGGAGAGGATTCGAAACAATTATAATCTAGTCTGGGCACTCTCTCGGCCACGTCATTGTGACAACACAGACTACAAGTTTGCTCTTTCTGACTCAGCAAACTCGCCCGCCCGAACTCCCCGATCTTCTCGTTTCAAAGCAAACTGACCTTCTCATCGAGATCCGGATGCGTGAAAATCAACTTGTCCGTTTTCATGTTCGGATCCAAACGAGCTTGGGCCATCTGCAACTTCCAGGTGTTCATTTTCAGATTCAGACTATCTACCTGAAGGTAAATGATGGCGTGCTTCACATTGTTCGTCAGATTGTTGCTTGCCGCGATCAGCGAATCCAGCATTTTCTTCTCATCCACCGCTCGTTCTCCATTCTTCATCTGCTCCAACTCTTTAACTTTTTCCACCAACGTCTTCAAAAACTCGTTCGCCTCCTCTGTCTTCTGTTTGAAATGCTGTGCTGGAGTCGTGCCGACGGATCCGTTGTTCTTCGCGTAACCACTGCTCGCTCGGATCGCGTTCTCGAGAATGCGCACCCACTGATTGCGTTCGCGAAGGTCCCTGCCCTGCATGTGGAACGTCTTCCCCTCGACGGTGATAGTGAACAGGCTGTTGTTCTCGCCGTCGATGCCGACGACGGCGCCGTTCAGTCGGATCTGGCCTGAAATGTGCTCACTTTCAATCGATTCGCCGGTCACAAACAAACAAACCTCTCTGTTGCCCTTTCAGCATCTTTTCCCGGGTCGTGTAGTACAGAAGCGTGTCGTTTTCGATTTTGAACCACCGGTACTGCCATCCGTGTACCATGTTCGTCCATTTCGAGAGTGGACCTTCCATTTTTAGTCTGGAAATTCAGCCGAAACAGCAATGGGAAAACGAGAGAAAAGGTGGGAGAGAGTGCGAGACGGAGAAACGAAATGCGAGCGCACGGGGCGAGGAGAGGGTAAATGGGAGCGCGAGGAGGAGACGAACAACCGAGATAAGAGCGAAACGAATACACGTGTTGGTTCCGGACGACGGCGGAGAAGAAGAAGAAGAAGAAGAATTCGCTGGGGAGAAGAAACGAGAGAGACGGAGAGAGGGCCCGCGGCCCTGTTCTTTCGGGTGCGCGCGCGCCGGACCGAAACCACGCTGACACGATTTTTGCGGTGTGAGGCAGAGAAAAAGAGTGCGCAATTCACTTACTTATGCAAAAATACATCTCGAAACATGCCGCTTTTCTAATATTTTTCGCAAAAATTCAAAACGGCTCACAGAGGGACGAGGCGTCGCGTGTCAATTTTCTAGGCCAGCGAGCTCTAGACTAAAAAGTAAGCTCTGGCGAAAAAGAGCTCTTTTTCGTCGAACATAAAGCATTCTGGTCGACGATGACGTGACTACTCAAATAAATTAAACGAGTGGTTGGGGTAGCTGGGATGAATTGGTGTCATTTCTCTTCTCTCGAAGTCACTTGAAGAGGGCTTCTGAGAATATTTCGAATTTCGAGCCGAATCAATCGAATTGTTCATTATCACAAAAAGAAGAAGTCAAGTCCATGTGGAAATACGAATATCTTGAAGATAATATGTCCAATAAACGACGTTGAACCCGGCGAAAGTCTGAAATTCGAAAATTTTCCTCCAAACACCTCGTCTCGAGTACCAGCGGGAAAACGATGAATGAGATCCTGTCGACGTTGGCGCCAAAGTCCAAGAGTCTCCACTTTTTCCTCGCGTACGCCAACTTCCGATACTCTGCGATCTCCTCTTCCAGATCCTTCGTGTCCAGTCCGTCCAGATCGGATCTCGACGGATTCGTGACCGTGGAAACGCTCCGACTCATCGCTTTCTTCTCGCGAATCGGAACGGGCTGGGGCGGCGGCGAGGCGACGTCGTGGAACGGCTCGAAGTGCTTCATATAGCTGACCAGGGTGCTTATCGCCGCGTTCGATTTCCCCGACTTCAGAATGAGCTTCTTGTCCTGGTAGGCGACGAAGGCAAGCTCGAGGAGCGACGCGAAGATGAACGCGACACACGTGCACATCCACAAATCGATCGCTTTGACGTACGAGACGGGCGGTAGAGAGCGGATGATATTTCCGAACTGCAAGAGAGAAAGAGAGAGAAGTTCGGAGGATTCGAGTCGTTCTTCCCTACTTGGAACGTCAGAGACATCAGAGAGTTGACTCCGAGCACGATTCTCGCTGGAAGTGCTTTCGTGTCGATACAGAAGGCGATCCACGAAATGAAGAGGCTTATGTAGGTAGGCACGTACAACTGAAACGATTTCAGCGTCTCCCATCGAGGATCAGACTCTGAGCCCCGCTCGAAACCTGAAGAATATAGAAGCCGTACTTGCGGCTGAACTCGAACTCCACAGTCAGTCGGTACCACTCGCCGGCCTTGTAGACCTCGGTGTGTCTCGAGGTACGGTACCTCGAGAGGTCGAAGTCGGCGAGGGATATGTCTGGGAGTACTGTAACCGGGTTGTTCATCCAGTTCACCGAGACACTCGCAGTGTTGTACGAGTAGCTCTCGAACACGAGGTGGCAGTATTGCGTGTCGATCGGAAACCGCTCCAGGTTCATCGAGCACGGCGACTGGACCCTGATCTGAAAAGGGCAACGGGTTACGGTAGGCGAGTCGGCGAGCACTCTGTAGTTAAGCCAGACGGTTCCGTTCGGCAGCAGCATCAGAAGCACGTTTGGTTTCGGAGACATGTGCACATGGGCGGACTTTGTGTTCACGATGCACACGTTAGGAGACCAGATCAGCTGCAAAGCGGCCCGTCTCGAGACTGCCCATCGACTGGCTTCACCTTTTCGAAGCGATCGTCGAAGGAGAGGTTCTGCCGGCAGTCGTCGAGATGCGAGAACGCGAGCCTCGAGTCGTACCAGATCGCGCTGAACCAGATGTCCGCAGTGAAACTGTTGCTGAGCACACTGAGCTCCATTACGTCCTGCACCGTTACTTCCACTTGCACCGGCACCGGCGTGTTACCCGGCAGAGATCGGAAAAAGTTCGGCCACGAGATGTTTTTAGTCCCTCCTCCTCGGTTACCTCGAGTAATTCGCCATGATAACGTCCAAAATAGCCGCCGGAGTGAGTTTCGGTTTGCATCTCGCTGCCACTTCCGTTCTTTCCGAGATTTCAGACAGTGTAGTGGCGAGAATAGCGAAAAAGTGGAATAAGCACATGTAGACGGGCGCTCCCGGCCAAAAATATGAATTTGAAAGGAAGCGACGTCGCCGCAAAAGGAGGCCACAAATCCAATTTACATGTGCTTTTTAGTGCTCAGACGCTCTCAAAATCGGAAAATGGACTGGTGATGACATCACGAGCGTCCGATTAGCGATGGAGCGCGTTACCTCCGACCGGGAGATTAGATTCCGACGTTCGCCGAGATAAGAAACATTCAACTCTGCTTTGTTGCACTCTCTGCGTCTCTTCTCTTCTCCTCGTCGCAAAGAGACTCGTTTTCTCTCGGAACGCGCTGAAATCTTCGTTTCCAGCTGAAAATGAACTCTATGGCTTTCGAGGGCGAGGCGCCGGAAACCGACGACGAAGTTGAAGACGTTGACGAGAATTCGGCGAAGGAAAATTGTGAAATCGAGATAAGGTTTGTGTGTTTTTCCTGTGAAACGTTTGAACTTTCCACATTTTCAGAACGGTTTCGATCGATAAAAATCTGCTAAAACACTGGAGCCATGTGGCAATCGAAACGGTCAATATCTGCCAAAAACGGAGCGCGAGTCAGGAAAAAACGATGCAGAAAGTGGCCGAATCGGCGTCCGCCTGCTTCACGTCCATGCAGGTTTCTCTCATTTCACAGCTTTTGATGAGTTTGCTTCACTTTCAGAACGCGGCTTCCAAACTGAACTGTGTTCAGTCCAACGTGGCGAGACTCGAGGATTCGGTCGCCGATTTATTGGACGCCACAAAATTGATTCCCGATTCCTTTCCTGTTTTCAAGTTAGATATTCCCGAGTTTTTGTAAAATCTGGTTTCACTGCAAACTTCCATGAATTTTTTCATTTGAATGTTTGTTTCCAGCAAAATTTCAGTATGATTCAGAACATAAAACATACAGAGATACGGTGGGCGCGGCTCCTAATGTCTGCAGTGTACGCAAAAGTGTACGCGCGCGAATTGTTCAAATTTGAAAAGTGCCGCGCTTTTTTCCCGCACATGGCGACCTATTTTGGTCTGAATTTCCCCACTCCGTCCGATTTTTTCGGTTTTTTATCGAATTTTTCTTTTTTTTTGGCGAATATTTCGGAATCTCATCTATTGGTTTTCTTCAGCAAACATGCCAAGTGTCGACGACGTTCGTGAACCCGAATCGGAGTCCGCCGATTTGTTCGCCGATCCACCATCTGGGCGTCAGGCGGGGGGAAACCTTTCTCCAAGATCTGGTGTGCATTCCGTATCAAAAATGTTTTAACCTTTCGAAATTTTCAGCTTCGTCAGCTTCTGCACTTCATTATGGTTCTGAAATGGGTTCCGTGTCGCAGATGTCGTCCGCTTCGACGATGCGACGTGGCGGACCACGCGGAGATCTCGGAATTGCCGCCGTCGACCATCGGACCGTTCAGATCAGAGGAATGGAAGACGAAATGGCGATCGATGATGGCCAACCACGTCTCTACGTCTGGGGAACTCGCATTTGCGTTGCCGACGTGCAGAGATCCTTCCGTGATTTTTTGACGTCATTCAAAATCACTCACCTCGACGAGGATGAAAACATGTTGGCCGGAAACGACGACCACCTCCATCCAGTCGACATCAGGCAGCCATATTACATGGAACGACTGCGCGAGTGCAGTGACGCCGAAGTCACCCACATCAATCTGAATCTGGCACATCTGCAATCTTTCTCAGAGGCTCTCTACCGCAAAGTTATCGCCTATCCGGCCGATATCATCCCCTACCTGGATATCGTCGTCAACGAGATTTTTGCCGAGCGTTTCAATCGAACTCTCGCCCAATCCATCGAACTTCGTCCATTCAACGCTGAAAAGACGCGGAACATGCGTGGACTGAATCCGAACGACGTCGACCAACTGATCACGATCTCGGGAATGGTCACTCGCACGTCGGCGTTGATCCCCGAGATGCGAAGCGCGTTCTTCCAGTGCTCCGTGTGCTCGTTCGGAATCGAGAGCGAGGTCAACCAGGGACGCATTGAGGAGCCGGCGGTGTGCACGAACTGCTCGAACACGCACTGCTTCCAGCTAGTCCACAACAGATCCGTTTTTCTGGACAAACAGGTGATCAAGCTACAGGAGTCTCCTGACGACATGCCTTCCGGAGAGACTCCTCATACCGTATCTGTGTACGCTCACGGAACGCTCGTCGAGTCGGTTCAGCCGGGAGATCGGATCTCCGTCACCGGAATCTTCCGGGCGAATGGAATGAAGGTGAATCCGAAGCAACGAGCCCTAGCCGCCGTCTACCGCACCTCCATCGATGCTCTTCACTTCCGCAAGATGGACACCACCCGTTTGCACCAGGATAACGGAGAGACTCTCAGCGAAGAACGCATCCAGCAGATTCTGGAGCTGTCGAAGCGTCCCGATATCATGGATGCCCTCTCCCAAGCCATTGCTCCATCTATCTACGAGCACGAAGATGTGAAGCGCGGACTGCTTTGTCTGCTATTCGGAGGCACACGCAAGGACGACGAGACGACAAACAAAACAAAGCTCCGATCGGAAATCAACATCCTTCTGTGCGGAGACCCGGGAACTTCCAAGTCGCAACTACTGCAGTACGTTTACCGTCTGCTCCCCCGCAGTCAGTACACTTCCGGAAAAGGATCCTCGGCCGTCGGTCTGACTGCCTCGGTGAGCCGCGACGCGGACACGAAGCAGCTCGTGCTCCAAACAGGAGCTCTTGTGCTCGCTGATAACGGAGTGTGCTGCATCGACGAGTTCGACAAAATGAACGACAGCGCTCGCAGTGTGCTTCACGAAGTGATGGAGCAGCAGACTCTCTCCATCGCCAAAGCGGGAATCATCTGTCAGCTTAACGCCCGCGCCTCGATCCTCGCCGCCGCCAATCCGGTCGACTCGAAGTGGAATCGGAATAAGACGATCGTCGAGAACATCCAGCTTCCGCACACTCTTCTTTCCCGTTTTGATCTGATCTTCCTGATCGTCGACCCGCAGGACGAGATGCATGATCGAAGACTCGGAAACCATCTTGTCTCTCTTTACTTCGAAGACGATGGAGAGCAGAAGCAAACGGAGCAGCTCGACATGCAATTACTCCGAGACTACATCGCCTACGCCAAGGCGAACATCCACCCGAAACTCAGCGAAGAAGCCTCTCAGTTCATCATCGAGAAGTACCTTTTCATGCGCAAAGCCGGCGCTCAACACGGACAGATCACCGCCTATCCGCGCCAACTCGAGTCCCTGGTTCGACTTTCGGAAGCCCACGCGAAGATCCGTCTCTCGCAGGAGGTGACCGCAGATGACGTCGAGAAGGCGTACACTCTGTGGCGCGAGGCACTTCGTCAGTCGGCGGTCGATCCGGCCACTGGACGAGTCGATGTGGCGATTCTGGCGTCGGGAATGAGCTCGACAGGCCGGAAAGCGGTCGAAACGATGTGCGAAGTGATTCTGAAGCAGCTGCAGACCGCCAAGGGATTCGTCACCTCGAAAGCTCTGTTCCAGACAATCAAAAATGCCGAAAAGGTACTGAATCTCTCAAATGAATGCCCTTCTGAACCTCCGAATTTCCAGACGTGCTCGAAGGAAGTGTTCGACGAAGCGCTCAACGAACTCACGAAGAACGACTCGATCGCCCGCTCGGGAGAGCGTGTCAGATTCATGGCTTCCGATTCCTAGACCCCTCAACATCTAACCTCTTTTATCAATGGATCTCATATTACTCGACTGATATCTGACCTTTTCACATATTGTCAGATTGAATGCTTTTTGTTGGATAGTCTCGAAATAAAATCAAGCTGAACTTTTATTTTGAACAAAAACGAGACGGGGAAGGGGATTCGAAAGGAGAAAACCGGATAGAAAAGTAATTTTTAAAAATGAATTTAACAGATAGAGACGACGACGAAAAAGAAATATCTGGCGGAAACGGTTCCGCGAGAACCGATTCTAATGGTAAAACAATCAAAAAACTTACCGGGTTCGTGAAATCGGACATCTAAATAGTATTTTGGGGGAAAAAGAACAAACGCGAGGATGATGAAAGCTCGCGAGAAACTGACACACAAAACACGTGAATACGGGTTGAGTAAGGCAAAAACAGGTTTTAAACAGTTAAGGAAATTATGGCTATTTAGAGGAAAAGGGAAAGGAATACGAACGAACAAATGGAAAATTGAGAAAAAAAGAGATTCACAGAGAAAAAAGTCGGATTAGTCGTCTTCCTCTTCGTCGATTTCATCAAGAGTTTGGCGACGATGGAAAATTTGTTGCAGACGGCGTTCGCGCTGGAAACGAAAAATGGGAGCTGTTCAAATGGAAGGAGACCGACCTTCGAATGTCTTTCTATTTTCTGGCGCAATCGTTCTTTCTTCGTCCCATCCGAATCGTCAGAATATTCGCCATCTGATGAGAATTCCGACGCCGACGAGCACACAGATTCGCGGCACGTCAAATCGGGAATCGGATCGATGCGCGGAGGAATCGGAGGACGGCGGTTCGGCGGGTTGAGGCCAGTGTCTATGTAGGCGGCGGCAGTCAGTTGGTAGCAGTACTCTACGAAAAGATGCGGTTCCATGCACTTCGCGTTCGCCATGAACTCGTGCGGCGGCGGAAGCGGCAGATCGGCAGGCACAAGACGGTGCGGGCGACGGGCGTCCATTTTGCGACGCGCGTGGTCCATGGCTTCCATGGCGAACGGGTGCACTTCTCCGATTCGATGGAACGGATTGGCGCGTTGAGCACGGCTCGCGCCGATTATTGAGACCGTCATGGGCGGAGGATGGCAGCGGGGTGGACCGAAACATCTCAAATTGGCAGAATCATGAGTTGGACTGAGAAGTGAATCAAACCTTTTAGTAACGACGTCGTGTCTCCACTGTATGAGATCGTTGTACCACTGCAAAACGTTCTTTCTCTCTTTCTCCTCGTCCACACACTTCCCGTCGTGAAAGATCTTGCATTGTGTCTCGTCTGGACACCTGGAAACATCAATTTATTTCTGAAATTTTAGAATTTCTCCATACGAATGGCCTTTCGGTTTTCCGGGAGCGTCAGATGGCTCCGGAGAATGGTTAGGCCCGACAGCAGGCGGAGCTTCCGAAATGCATTCCGAAGCCGATGACGTGTCAGAGATGGAAGTTCTCGTTGATTCGGAAGAGCTGATCGGTGGAGAATCGAGAATAAACGACGTATCAACCACGGTCTCCGCAGGCATCGACTTGTAAGTCTTTGCCGCTATTTTCGGATTCAACTCGAGCAGCGTGATGTCGCTGGTGACGTTAGTCGAGAATGAAGAGTTCGAAGAAGAAGCGGGCGGAGTGGATGGAACGGCGAGCTTATCAAACAGTCGTTTCACAGCGATCTCATCTTCTGGGGTCAGTTTGGGACTGACGGGAGCGGGAGAACCACGTGGAAGAGGTGAGTTCGGAGGATGGAAACGACGAGGGGAGTTCCTGTCGTGAGCTGTGTGTTGCGTAAATGTCATGGGCGGTTCACAGTGCATGAGGGAAGTCGGAGCAGAAAGCGATGGAGGAATCGGTTTGGGGCACGAGTACTGGTGATGAAACTGCGTGTACGAGGGGTACATTGGCTTGCCTGAAGATGAAGTATGATCGCCTGATTGATTGAATGGAAGCTGACTGGGAATCGGAACAGGGATCCTATTGCTTCGATCGACCCACTGTCTCGGAGATCTCGGTGCACTGCTTCGTCCGACTACGAATCCTCCTCGATTCGCTGCCGGTTGCTGCTGGTGATGCTCGCTCCCCGTATTTATCGTATCGGAGCGCATCACAACAATCGGTTTTCCGCGTAAATGGTTCAGCTGGAACTAATTGCTGTTTGAGAGGAGCCAATGTTCCTTTTTTCTGTGTACCTGCACTTTTTTGTGCCTGTCGTAGCCTAAAAGCGAAGTTTGAACCGTATTCGGGCTTTCAACATATTTCGGAGGTGACATTTCTGCAAAATTCGCAGATGACCAATCAAAGTTCGACTGAAAAATTAGGAACGAAAACTCGAAAAATTTAGAAAAACAAGAGTTGTTTTCAAAAAGTGTCCTAAATTCGTATTCGTTCCGAGACCACTTAGAAAAAATAGTCATGCGCCTTTAAACTACTGTAAACGCCGCACGATTTTTTCGAGTCATTGAATTTTAAGAACAAACTATTCCAAAAACTACAATTTAATCCAATAATTTATGAAAAACACCAAGTATCTTCAACAGGAATTTATAAAAAAAAAGAAGGGAATAGTAGGAAACAGAAGTTGGGACGCAGACAGTGGAAAGAAGAAAGGGACCAAACCGAGCTACGCTGAAACAAGATGTAATGAATAGAAATTCAGGGAGCGGAAGAACAAATTTTGGACTAAAATTGAATGGGTGGGGAATAGTTACGGAAAAGAAAAAGCGAGAGAAGAGAAACAATTGGATAAGATTATAATATGTCAGAAAGAGAAACCAGTAGAAAACAAAACGTGCGGGAAGATCAGTTTTTGATCGGTTCAACGGTCTGTCCCTTGCGGATCGTTCCCCAGCCAATAAGGCGCCAACTCTTTTCGAAACGACGCGACATGGCGATCTTCTCTCCGACCTGAAAGCACGAATGTATGGGAAGAAGAGAACTGGCTCGTTACCTCAGTGCAAATCGGATCGTTCAATCTGATCTTTGCCGCATCTCCCTTGACAGCAGTTACTCGTCCTCCAGTCGACAAAGATCCGATGTTCACGAGAAGAGTCTCTTCTTTCACCAGCTTTTGCACTTTGGCTCCCTTCTTCTTCCCTTCGGTACGAACTCCGAGTAGTCTTCGAAGTAGATAGAAGGAGATTTCGATCTCGATGAAGATGTCCGGAAGAGTTCCGACAGCTCCCAGAATGTGTCCGACTAGACGATCTCCACGGCAGAGTGTCGGGTCAATCTTGGTTCCGACTCCGATGAGACCGCCCGGGACGGCGTACTCGAGCTGGTTCTTCTCGGCGAACAGCGAATCAATGCGAGAGAAAATAGGACGGCATTGAAGTTGTCCGGTGGCAGTCTTTGAAACAATTCCTGGACGCACTTCGATTTCTTGACCGACCCGAAGGATTCCCTTGGTCAAAGTTCCTCCAGCAACTCCTCCCTTCAGGTTCTCGACTTCCGATCCAGGCTTGTTAACGTCGAAGGATCTGATGATGATGAGACGGGCGGGAGATTTGAAGTCACGCACTGGCACCGGGATCTTTTTGCAGAGATACTCGCAAACGAGCTGTAAAAACAAGAAAAAATGAAAAATATGTTACTGATTCTTACGTCGACGTTGTACTTAAGCTGGGCGGAAATAGGAATCACTGGTGCGTTCTCAGCGACAGTTCCTTGAACGAAACCGGCGATCTGCTCGTAGTTCTCGCGAGCCTGCGACTCTTTGATGATGTCAACCTTGTTCTGCAGGATCATCAAATGCTTCAGCTGCATAATCTCGACAGCGGCAAGATGCTCAGAAGTCTGAGGTTGCGGGCACGTTTCATTTCCAGCGACAAGCAGAAAAGCGGCGTCCATCACAGCGGCTCCGTTCAGCATGGTGGCCATGAGAATGTCGTGACCAGGGCAGTCAACGAAGGAAACGTGACGGACACAGGTGAACTGGCCACCACAACCAGCCCGCTCGCACGGAAACCGATCTGGAGTGGAAGAACCCGCAGATCTGTAGCATCCTGGTCTCGGACACTCCTCGTTGGAGCATCTGTAGATTTTAGCGTTTGCGTATCCCAGTTTGATTGTAATGTTGCGCTCCAACTCTCTTTTGAACTTGACAGTGTGAACTCCTGAGAACGCTTTGACGAGCGTTGATTTTCCGTGAGCGACATGTCCAATCGTTCCGATGTTGATGGTGGCCTGGCGGGAAATGACCTCATCGGTGAGCGGATTCAAATTGTCCACTCCGATCTTCTCCAAATCTTGTTTTGCGAGCCAATCTTGAACATCGTCTTTTTCCACTTCTGTAAGAAATTGTTGTGAAATCTCATTTTCATTCTAATATCGATTACCAGCGGCCATTTTTTCGTCTTCGTCAGTCCAAGTGAGTTGTAGATTCGAACTAAAACAGATAGGCTATTTTTTGGATCAATTTTTGTTAGGGGATTCGAGAAAATCGATGGAAAAGATAGAAAAACAGGCGAAAATTGAAGAAACTTGCAGGAATTTTAAAGGCGCACAACGCTCTGCTGAGCGGGTCTCGCCACGAAACCATTGTCGATTTACGGGACGGCGGCGTATTTTTCCAATATTTCGCAAACATTTTGAGAGGAAAGGCGCGAATTTTGCGGGTTTTGACGATTTTGCAATGAAATTTTGTTATTTTTCATTTTAGATTCATAAATAGATAGTTGTGCGAATTGGGTCTCGAGTTAATTATGACTTCTTTAGAGAGAATATGGACCAGAAGGGGGCGAAAAGAAAAGCCAACACACCGCCCGACCTTAGTGATAGGAATCCACCAAATCCTGCTGATAGTTCGTCCGATTCGCACATTTCGAACATGGAGCGATTGTTCGCTGAGGATAAAATGAGAGAAGAAGAGACGGGGCCATCCGCGCTGCTTCCCGAGCAACCAACTGTCGATCCGCAGCAAGGAGCTCCGGTGGCGGCAGTCTATTATCAGCAAACTGTAATTTGGATGAAAAACGACGAGACTTCGCAAAGAGTCGCAGTTTCTGTCCATAAGGGAAGCAGGGACGACTCCGTCTACTTTCTGATGAACGGCCACAATAGAGTTGTTCTGAGACTGATTCGCGTCGACGACGCT
Source organism: Caenorhabditis sulstoni (assembly GCA_963966605.1). Taxonomy (NCBI): domain Eukaryota; kingdom Metazoa; phylum Nematoda; class Chromadorea; order Rhabditida; family Rhabditidae; genus Caenorhabditis; species Caenorhabditis sulstoni. Next base: position 5,901,133 of record OZ016475.1, read on the forward strand.
GAGTTCGAGTTCGATCTAGAGGACAATCACGTGCTCGTACGAAGAAAGGATCCTCCAAGGCCAGAAGACCTACGACACGGAGGAGTGGATCCTTCGAACTCTGTTCGTCCGGCTGCACACATCTTCCCCGAGGCGATCCGGCTACTGTTCCCAGATACCTCCAGCATAACCTTCTTGTGTATGACGGTGAGAGTGCTTCATTTCTCTCGCAGAAGCAAAGATGAAACTCTAGATCCTTCTTCGCAGTTCTACGCACGAGCACTTTCTTCTCCGCAGTAGCGGCCGAAGAGAAGGTGACGAATTCGCACGGAACGAGCCGGAAGTTCTAATCGACGAGGGGCACGAGGTGTCGTACGTTCGCAGCAAGTACATCACCAACGGCGACAACACCATCGGTCCCGATATGTCGAATCGGAGAAAAGTGCTCGATCGAGACAAGTTGGACAGCGATCACATGTACAAATGGTTCGGAGGACATCAGAAGGGCGCTAGTTTCGCGATAAAAGTTGGAAATGCTGCGTACAGAGTGAGTGGAAAATCTCTTCAATACATTCTCTTTTCATTTCTCTCCAGATCGAGATTGCGAAACTGAAAACGGCGGAGTCCTCGAGCGAGGGCACTCCGCCGAGCGACGAAGGCATTTCGCTCGCATCTGGGAGAGAACGCGAAGAGCGGCCAATCCCTGAAGATGTCGATCCGCGGGCTGACGACGATGACAATGGTTTCAAAATCGACGAAGAGGTAGTTTCCACGAGTCCTGACCCTGCGGCTGCAACTGCTCCAGCACTACTGAACCCGACACCCGCGCCTCGCTCAATCCACGTCCACCCACCACTTCCACCTTCTTCACCCACCCCATTCCCCCGTTCTGACGACCTTCGAGACGCGCTTCATCGTATTGTTGGCATCGAATTGGATCGCATCGAAATGCGACTGAATGCGAAATTCGAACAGCTGCAAACCAATGTAAGAGCCAGAGTGTCACAATTTATCCCAATACTTTCTTATTTTCAGATCAATACTCGTCTCGATCGTCAAACTGAACTGCTCCAAAAACTTGTTCTATCAACTGTACAAGAAACACCCGATTAAACATTTTCTTTCCATTTCGCTATTTTGTCCCAAATTTTCCTGTATTTTCGGGTATTGAACATTAATCCGTGATTTTTTTGAATGTATTTTTTGATGCTTGTGTATAAATTATGAAAAATTCGGTTCAACACGGAAAAGCAAGATCGTTAAGCAGATGCGGCGGCAGCGGCCTCCAATTGAGACTTGGCTTCGATCAGCTCGGCCGACTCGTCACTGAAACTGGAAGCGGCAATGAGATTCTGAAGATCAACGACGGCCTTCTGAAGACGTCCATACGCGTCGCGAACCATCGTAACAGTCTCCTGAAAGTGCAGAGCTCGGGAAGCGTTTTCAGGAGGGTCCACTCACTCGGGCGACCTCCTTCGCCTTCTTAGCCACGTACTCTTCGTCCTCGTTCGTCGCGTCGGCCGTCAGCTTCGCCGCTTTCTCCTCGTCCTTCACTACTTGCTTCTGATACGAGGCGTGCTCCTGAACACGAGTAGTCGAATCGAATTCAGGATGAAAAAAACGCTCACCTTGACGAGACGCTTCACGACTCCAGTCTTGATTTTCAGTTGTTTCAGTTGATCCGCGTCCGTCATTTCGAGAAGATTCACTGTCGTTTCCTTGAAGAAAAACGAAAATCGATGGGCAAGCGAGAAAGAAACCACGAATAGGAGCGTGTAATGAGCCGAAAAAGGGAGGAAATGAAGAGAACAGATGGTCAGCGGACAGCCCGTAAGGGGATTTCGAAATGTGTTTGCGTTCGGAAGACACGAGAGAACCGGACACGACTCGATTGCGAAATAATGGCGCGAAAGGACGAAAATTTCGGGAGAAAAAGGACGAAGAAGAGAGAAAATGTGAAGAAACATTCTATGAATAGCTAATCAGAAATACTCATTATACTGGTAGAAAAGACCAGAGAAAAGCTGCAAGAAAATGAGAAGAGAACTGAGAATAAAGCTTTCTGCGAAATAAAAAAGGAAGGATCAACAATGAAAATGAAAGGAACAACAAAGAAAATGAAAACTGTCCTACATTCAGAATTCAATGTCGATTCTGAAAAACGAATCAGAATACATATTCAAATCTATTGCAATCGTGTCAATTTGCAAATGTACATGGGACCGAAGTTGGAAGGAAGAAACGGGACGACGAGGGCGCCGAGGGGAGTCTCGTGAAAGCGGTAGAGGCCGGATGACGTCATGTGAGCGACGAGTTGGTGCAGAGACTCTTCGACCGTCTCAATTCCGAAGTCGTTGCGGACGACGGCGACGGCGTTCTCAACGACAGCCTCGTTTTGGCTTGGCGAGAGAGTGCATGTCGAGTAGACTACCGATCCGCCCACTTTCACTGAGCGGAGAGCGTTTCTGCAAGAGAAGAGTTGGCAGAAGGATGAATCGGCTTCACTTACACGAGAATTTTCGTCTGGAGCACTGGAAGATCGAGCCTCTGTTGTGTCGACGCAGTGCTGAAGAGGTTTCCCTCGTCGGTACTGACTGAGAGTCGGTCTGTCGAGCACGGAACATCTGCCAGCACCTTGTCGTAGGCCTCCAACTCGTCCCACGTCTTTACATCCGACGCATCCTTACGTTTCAGAATGAACTTCTCGATTGTCTCGCTCTCTTCCGGTACATACGTCATCAGAGCGCGTTTCAGTTGTCCGAGACGCGGCAATTTAAAATCGTTGCAAACGATTCGAGAGGGAAGACCCGAAAGGGCGGCGAGAAGACTTTTGCCGCCCGGAGCAGCACACATGTCGAGAAGAGAGTCGTTTTTTTCCAGACCGAGAGCGAGAACGGGCAGGAGAGAGCCCCCGTCGAGCAGCCAGTACGAGGGAACTCCCAGCTCGTCCTTCATCGGAGCCGGAAAATCGAGAAGAACCGCCCGTTCAAAGGCCCGGATGCGAAGGTTTCTGGAAGAAAAATAAGAAGAAGTGAAACGAAAAATAAGAAGAAGGAAACGAAATCTCACTTTGGATAGTAGAGAAAGTGCTCTCTTCTGGGAATCCGGACGCCTTCTCCCTCGAAACCGGTGATTTCGACGTCTTTGTTTCCTTTTGACTTCTGAATGCCCATCTGCAGTGATCCGGAAGATAGTTCCCCCGGACTCGAACGGAACTCGCTCAACCCTGCCGCAGAACGGAAAATAGCCTCCTGTTCGGCATCGAGAGCCGCGTGCTCTGCTGGTTCAGAAGACGTGGTGGGACTCTGAATACGTTCGATTTTTAATCGACTTGGATCATTGAATTACAGAAATCTCCTCCCTGACTCTCTGCGTCTCCTCGCTGGCACGTTCTTCCACCGCCCGTCGCTTCGTCTCGATTTCGTAGTCCTCGGCTCGTCCCCGGACGCCCATCAGCACATCGCGGGCTCCCATATCGGAGAGGATCTCCTCGTGAGCCCGCCAGTTCCGGCTCATCGTGTTCATAACAGCCAGATATCGATTAGGCGAGAGAAGACCCAGCCGGATGCTCGGCCATTTCTTCCCAAAAAGGGGACCGTAGTAAAAGTCGAAATGATCGAGCGCTTGAGCCGAAGGCGTCTTCAGCGGCTTCGTTTTCGCGATTTTCGGCTTGAACTTGACTGTCTTGCATCGAATTTGAGTGAAATGTAACGACAAAGAAGGGCGGACACAGCTCATTCTGGGGCGATTTTGAGAAGAAAAGTTTAAAAAATATTTAAATTCGAGATAAGTAAACAGGAAAGTGACCATGAAATTCTGAGCGGGATTCGCCATATGTACAATTTTATAAACCGAAGAGAATTGATGTAAAAGTATGACCCAAATAGTTGACCGGGAGTAGATTTAGTATTTCATATTGTCCAATTTGTACATTCGCATTAGGTTGTCTCTGCAGACAGTATAAACATTTCGCCTCCGTACCGCAATGTCGTATATCGGATCAAGATCGGGTCCGGTCAGCTCGAACTCGACGAAAATGTTAGGAACCTCGATAGGAATTTCGGAAGCGGCCGGTTGCGGTAGGAGTGCGGGCATCCGGTAGGCGAGCACACTTCCAGAACCTGCGAAAATTCTCTTTGGCGACTCTTACACATTTCCCCACTCACTGAAACCGACGATTATGCGATTTCGGAAAAATTTGATGCAATTGATGACGCCTCTCGCTGTCTGGATCGCTCCGACGACTTTCTCTTCAAGTACACTCACAGCTGCCACGTGTCCATCTTCGAATCCAACGAACACGACGTCTCCAGAAAAATCTCCCGAGAAACACAGACACGAAGCGGCGGCCGGCAGCATAATGTCCTGGCGGGCCTGAGTTGAATCATAGGATCCCCTCGTCTGTTCGTTTTCATACTCTTACTCTGTTTTCACCTTCCAATCTAAAAATGACTAAGAGTCCGGATTCACAGATGACTGCGAATCTGTTATGCGATACGGATGTTGCCATGGCCAGGCACTTTCCGGCATTCAAATCGTGCGTCTCCAGGTTCACGCCGCTCCCGCAATTCCAGACTCTTACAGTTCCGTCATTCGAGCAAGAGATCACGTCCTTGCCGACTCCCACAAAGCCGGTTCCGGTCACTGGACCCGTGTGCCCTTTCATAATTTGCGCACAGGTTGCGTCCAACGACCAGAAACGCGTTCCTTCCAGTACCCAGACACGCAATGTGAAGTCCATGCCAGCGGATAACACCTTGTGCCCCGACGGAAAGAAGTTGCAGCGATAGACGTCCATAGCGTGGCCATTGAGTTGTACCTGCGGGGAACACGCGGCGAATTGACGAAAAAATCACGTCAGCGAAGACTTACCAGACTACCCGATATTGCGCTACTGCCTGTTAGTCTTCCGTCCGTAACGGTCAAATTACCACTAGAATCCGCTGAAACGTACTGACGCAAATCGAGGGAGACGTCGAAACAGCGGGCGGGCGTATCGAGACCATCGAGCAATTGCTGACCGAACGGAGGAATGAAAACTTTCGTTTTTCCACGAAATGTGACTCGGAGACACTTCTGAACACACTCAAAAAATTAGCTTTGTTTTAGAGAAATTTAACCTTCTTATCGATTGAGAGTTCAAACTCGGAACCACGAATAGTCCCCTGGCCAGGCATCACCGCAAACCCGAACTCATCCACCATTTTCGTGACCTGGACATCCAGATATTCGGATCTATCGGCTCCTGGCAATCGAACTCCGATGGTGAATTGGAATATTGATTCTCTGTAACTATGTTTCACCATGCATTTCTTCCGGAGCCGTCATCGCTCTTACGTGAAACGGACGTGCCAGTCATGTTGAACTGTGATGTTTACTTCATCGGTATTTAGTATTGGAATGTTATCCCAGGTGACTGCACCCGTCATTATTGTTTCTGAAAACTGGTGAAAATTAGAAAAATCCGCGGAAGAGAGAAAAAAAAACGACGAACAACGATTTTGTGTGAGAAGCGATAAAAATGGAGTCAGAAAAAATCACCACGCGAGCGAGAAAGCTGAAAATGTGTGCTCCCAGTGCAGTTTTTCGATCTTCTCCGGTTTTTTTTCACACATTTCGTATTCCACTGGAAAATACAGTAAGATACTTCAATCGTGGCGGGACCATTCAACTAAAAAAAAACAGCGCCTTTCTTTTTTGTACTCCGTGGCGAGACCCGCGGAAATTTTTGTTCGGGTGAATCCAAAATGGTTTCTTCTCGCGTTATGAAATTTAGATTTTCATCATGACATGGACTTTTTCTTCAACTGCCGTTGTGTAAAAAAATTTTTTTTCAAGTAAAGATGTATTACATTATTTTAAAAACTTTCAGACATTTTGACGAAAATTAGAGTATTTTTTTCCTCTGTTTTCTGAATTTTCATTTTAGGGATAACTTGAAGATTCGCCGCCAAAATAAAAGAAAGAATTTAGGATAGTGTTGCGATTGCGCTCCACCGCACATGGCTGGTGAGACGCGCGCGCGAACCCCCAGTCATTCGAAATTTGGGCCGTTCCGGTGCAGGTTTTTCGCCGTTTCTATGCATGATTTTCGCGAATTTCTGAGTTTAAGTGTTTTTTTACAGGCAATGCCGCCAAAAAAGAGAACGACGACGCGGAAAACGGATGATCCGACGATCAAGTCTTTTAGAACGATGCCCGGAATCAACAAGGTTTTCTATAGATGCTTTTGCCTTTTTTGAATGTGTCTCCAGGTTTTCGATCAAGTGTCCACCGCGGAAGACAATGCAGCTGGGGAAGCGTTCGCCGAAGTTTTCAAGAAAATCGCCGTGCTTGCTAGCAACAACGCGAGCAACAAGTGTGCCGCCAATGACCTGCAGGTCATCCTTTGCGGCAAGATCGATAGCCAAATTGCCGAGATGGTCACGAGACAGGTAAAAAACAGCAAGAGGTACCTGGGAAATGGCAGTTTCAGGTTATGTACTCTCCAGTTCAGCCAGCGCGTGGAAGGACGTCGGTTCGTGTTTCGAAGGCGACAAACAAAAGATCTGTGAAGAAGGAAGTTGACGAAAACAAAGATCCAGATAGTATAGATGAACCTGTTTTTGATGAAGCACACGAGCCGGTGTCTAATAATCTTAAGCCCGTCGATGAGATACACGGCGAAGAGCAGATGGAAGTAGACGACAGAGATGCTGACAAGACTCCGGAGGCATATCCGGGCAGATCACGGACACCACAGATCGATTCGAATATGTCGGATCAGATGTTTGAGGAACTCGCTGTCCCGAGCACTCTCCGTCGCATGGAACAGATGTCTATATCGCGGAAAAGAGCGGAGCCGTTCCTCAGCTCCCAGGTCTCTTCCCAACATGCTACACCTCGCAGAAACCCGACTCGTGAGCCGCTCGCCAATCCGACGACACCTCGTAACGTCTTCCCGACAACACCAGGACGTAATGCCGTTCCAGCAGCTCCGCGAACTCCGCACCGTGTTCTCTTGCCGGTCAAACCGGCCGAGAAGGAGTTAGATAAGAAGCTGAAGCATGCGGATGATCTTCGCAGTAAAATTATAGAACAAAAGAAGGAGAAAAGTCGGAAAGAGGATGAGAAACGCGCGGCAGTCATGGAAAGAAAGCGGGAGCAAGAGAAAGTCCGACTGGAAAAAATAGAAGAGTTGCGGAAGGAAGAAGAGCGGAAAGCCAACTTCGCGAAACAACAAAAAGAGATGAAATCGCCGGTTCGAGTCCGCGGGTTACCGGAAGCCAGGACTCCATCATCGAAATCAACGGCGGCACGGAAAGTTTTTGCGACGGAGGCGGTGCCGACGCCAGGGAGAGGACCTGCAAAGCGAGGACGTATTGAGGTGGCGACTGGAAAAGGAGGCAAGAAGACGGTTGCAGAAGCGACAGTCAAGTTATCGGTAGGAGAAACGATCAGAGAAAATTCAAAGCCGTTCATTTCAGCCATCGCGAAATCTTCCACGTAACACAAGTCGTCAAGTCAAGAACGAGCCAATCGAGATGGAAATCGATGAAGAGGCTCCTCCGCCACAACGTCATAACAAACCCAAAGCCAAGGCGAAGCGATCTCAGCAACAGTCGGCTACTTCTTCTTTGTCCTCTGCCGCTGTATCTGCTGCTGCCGCCGCTCTTCAAGCCGAGCAGGAAGCGTATCTCAGAAATGCAGCAGCTGAAGCGAAAGCTCGTTCCGCTGCAGCTGCTGCTGAAGAGAAAGCTCGCATCGCTGCTCTCGAAGAGAAAAGGCGACAAGAGAAAAAGGCTGCAGAGGAGAAGGCCGAAGCCGCGCGACGTTATCAGCAAGCCGAAGAAATGGCCCGCTTGAAGGCGATTCAAGAGGAAGAAGCGGCTCGCCTGCGAGAGCAAGAGGCCCGAGAAGAGGCGGAGTTGAAGGCGACTCTGGAGAGACAAGCGGAGAAGAAAGCGAGGCAGGAGGCTCTCGGAAATTCGCCTCCTCCAGAAGCTTACGTGATGACTCCTCCCCGTACCTACCAGGCTCGTTCGAAGAACGATTACGGACTGCACGATCTGAACAGCGATGACGAGACGGATCAGGAAGACGATCCGCGGAAAGAGGTCCCCGAGTGGGCGGACTTCGCAGTAGTCCGCGCGAACGTTCGGAAACAGATTGCGAATCCACCGTTTGATATCGTCAAGTTTTTCGGAGAAATCGAAAAGGTAGAGTGCTTGATCCTAAAGGAAAAACGCATTTACTTTTCTAATTCCAGCCGGATCTGAAGGAGATTTTTGGTGAGACAGTCAAAACGAAAAAGCGCGGATCGTCGGCAGTCTGGAAGTCTTCGCCATCCGCTTCCTCTACCTATCGGCCACTTCATAACATCTCGGAATAGCGAGAAGTCTTGTTCTCTCGAATACTCGTTCATGTATCCCTTAGGAGACCGCCAGAGTCACAATCCTCGTCTTGCGTTTATTAATTCTCTGTTAACCTGTCTACCAAAAAAGAAAACCGCAAGTTCACTGCACTGCATCACTCTCTTCCTTTTCAAAAAGACAACCAACCGCCATCTCTCCCATCATGAATGCTCTTTTTTCTAACTGTAAATAAAACATCGGTCGGTTAACTTTAATATAATTCCTCGTTCTCTTTGTCTTCTTGTTTCTCGGTGTTTCTTAACACTTTTATATTTTTCTTATCTAATTTTCGGGTCAATCAAGTCCCTTTTTCAGTGAAATATGAGCAAGAATCAAACTGTCCACGATTTCGACGAGAACTTCTTCAGCAGCATCGCTGTACCCAAGGCCAAGGACTACTCGCGGCTGTCGAGTTCGCCAAGCCGCGATCAGCCGTGCGAGTCGTCATACTTCGAAAAACACTTCCGTATGCTTTCTCCTCGCCACGTCTCACCATCTGCCTTCTTTTTTCCAGCTAATCTCGAGTGCGATACCCCGGTCAAAATGCGCCTTCCGGCGGCAGATCGAGAGTCTGGAGACGCTCTCCCGGTCATGTCCATGTCGAACTTTTTGTCATCCTCTTCGGGTTCTGAGCATTCGACGGTAACCGAACAGCAACCGGCACCACAGCAGCAGCAACAAGCTCCGCCTCAGAGAGAGCCGCTGAAGATCAAGCCAGTTGCTCCTCCTCAGCCGAAGGAGCCCTACGGAGAGAATCAGCTGATTGAGGGAATTGAGAAACTCACTATGTTCGCACCAAAGGCTCCTGAAGAGCGTCTATCGCAGAGGCGTCGTTCGGAGATGAAAAAGAAGCAGGAGGAGGAGACGAAACGTCGTTCCGTCATGAACATCACCTCTGGAACTGCCGCCTCGACAGGCCGCGTCCGTTCGATCAGTGTCAAGAGATCCGTGTCTCGCGAGCCATCAGCAGCATCTCGGGCACCGTCTGTTCCTCGTTCTCGTCACAACTCAGTCACTCGTACCATCTCGGCTCCAACGGCTTCAGCAGCCTCTGCTACTGGAGTCGTCACTCGTTCGATGGCTCGCGCTGCCGAAGCTGCCACTACCGTCAAGGCCCCGCTGTCCCGTCGCAGTGCGATGCCTTTGAAAATTGCACCGAAAACTCCTGTCACCACACTGAAGAAAGAGGTAGTTGCTGGAGGCGACAGATCCCGTGATCGCACTCGCCGTACCAACACTACTGGCGCCTCTTCGGCTTCTCGTCGCACTATCTTTGCTGGCGAACCAATCGGTGCTTCCACTCCGATCGCCCCACCACGTCGATCTGCTTCTGCCAACAAAGCGGCCACTCCGTCCGGGCGTCCGATTGCGACCGCTAACCGTTCTTCAATGCTGAGAATGAGTGCCGTTAAGCCAACTCTTCCTCAGACCGCTCCGACTACCGCTGCTCCGGTCTCGAAGCCGATGGTCGCTCGTCCAGAGGCTGCTGTGGCTGGAGGATCCTCTCGCAACCGCATGCCACTCCGTGTCAACCCGATCACTCCAACTGCTGCTCCCAAGAAGCCAGTCCCAGCTGTTCCTGCTCAAACCCGCCAGCCACCTGTCCTGCGCTCTCGTTCTGTTGACCGTCAGGGCCAGCAGCAGCCACCAGTTGCCACGGGGACTCCAAGACTCACAGGCCAGGTATATAACTCCTCGAATACCACGTTTTATAGACTATTTTATTATCTCAGAAAGTATCTCGTGATGAAGTCTTCAGCCGTCTTGCGATGCCAAAAGGGGCCGTGACCCCGTCGCGCGCTTCCCATGACGGACCCCACTCGAGCCTTCGCAAGTCTGCTATTCGCCCGGTTCCGTCCTATGTGCACAGTGTGACCAAGAGCGGGTAAGATACAGCTTTATTTTGCGGAATTGACAAATGGCGAACAATAAGGAAACATGAAAAGAAAGTCCGTAGACACAGTGAACGAAGGAAAGACTGGAATGGAGGGAAACGCTTTGTGGCGAAAAAACAGAGGTAGAATAAGGGTAGGTAGGGAAGCGAGTGAGATTTTCGTTTCTTGAGTAACTTGCGATCTTAAGAAGTGGAAGAAGAGCGATCGAGAAAGAGAGAAAGAGAGAGAGAGAGAGAAAGAAAGGGGGGTCTTCTTACCTGCTGCATACCAATTACCAGTTAGGCTCCTCGCTGCTGACCGATTCCCAATGGTTAGGCGTCTCGTTGCGGACCAATTCCCAGTGGTTAGGCGTCTCGCTTCTATCGTCGTTCTCGTAGCAGAAAAGGGGCTCTTCTGGTTTCACCTCCTCTTCTTCCTCCTCCAGGTCGTCGATCTCTTCGATTCCAAAGTTCTCGATCAGCTTCTGCTGAGCTTCCGCTTTCTTTATAATCTTCTCAGCGTATGCCTCCCTTGTCTCGCAAATTTCCTCGATTGCAGAGATCTGATGTCTCAGGTCGTTAGTCAGCGTTTTCTCACGCGCCAGTGCTTCGGTGCTACTATCTCTTAGAGCTCGTTCGTCTCTTAATTTTGCTTCGAGCATTTCGTTCTCTTTAATGAGTTGGCTTACGCGTTCAGCTTGCTTATCGATTTCCGCCCGAGCGTTTTTCTCCTGCTCGGCCTTCCACTTACAGAAGTCTTCCTTCATCTGCTCGATGGTCTCGTCGAAATGAGTATAGGCAGACTCTGAATCGTCGCGGGCCTCCGCCAGCTCATCCATAAGTTGCACGTTTCTATCGGTGTATCTAGCGAGTATGTCTTCTAGTTCTTTATTCTGTTTTTTGACGCGCTCCATCCTCTCAGAGATCTCTTTCATGTCCTGTGCGTGCTTTTCCTTCATGCTGTCCGTTTCGTTGACCGTTCCTTCTAGCTCTGCCTGCGTTTCCTCCAGCTCCTGTACAAGTTCTTCCACTTGCGCCTTAAACGATTCCAGCTCAGCTTCGTTGTCGGAGCTCCACTTCTCGAAGCTGTCCTTGAGGTTGGCGTGTTGCTTTTTGGCGAGCGTGGCCTCTCGTTCACGAGCATCTCTCTCGGTTTTGATCTTAGTTACTTCATCGAGCAAGCTCCAGATAGTACTCGAGCTGTGCTTGCGGATCCTTTCAATTTCCTTGTTGAGTCCGTCTCTAGTCACTTTCCACTCTTCCGCAGCAGCACTGTGCTGTACTTCGACATCCTCAAGTTTGAGCCGCAGGTCGCTATATTCTTTCTCAAGCTTCTCGAATTGCGTTTTTCTCTCCTTTTCGGCCAGATCTGCTACACTCCGCATTTGTTCAGCTTCTTGATGGCGGTCGCGTTCTATCTTAGCAATGTCGGCTTTCTGGCGTTTAATGGTTGAATAACATTTTGAGATGTGTGCTCTCAATGCCATCACTTCCCTCTCCGCCTTCGCTTTCTCTTCCCGAAGACTGCTCACCGTCTCTTGGAACTTCTTGGAGTCATTGTTCCAAACCATTTTGAACTCCTCTACCAAAGCTTCTATTTCTGTCTTCATATCCGCGATCTTCGCGTTATCCTAGAAAAAATATACTTTAAGTTAGGTGGCAGGTGGCAAGCAGATCAGTTACCATCGACCGGGTAACCTTTAGTACACAGAGCCGGCTCCGTGACTAGTTTTAGCAGTTTCATATTCCTAGTATGCCGAGCAGCCGGAAAACGTAAGAAGAAGGGCTTACCGAGTTTCCTCCTTGTTGGTGCTCTCTGTGGGTTTCTTGGAGACGGCTGTTCATTTTCAGACTTTTGGTTGTCAATCTGAAATTTATATCGAATGAGATACAGAGTGCAGTGGGAGTCAATGAAAGAGTTAATAGAGCGACAGAGAGAGTGATGATGTTGACGACAACCCGGGGTTTGAGACCAGGGGAGGCGAGCGAGGGCAGTGCGAGAATAACGGGAGGAAAGATGAGGAGAGACGGGCAGAGGTCACCACTCGTCGACGGGCTATGCGACTCGAATGATGGTGAACGGCGAGCCGTAGAGCAGAAGGAGGTGTGGGGGTGTGGCAATGGACGGAACGCCCCTTTCTGCGTCTCTTCGCGTTCTGCCTCTGGTCTTATCGGGCGGACCACGTTGAGCGGTACAATACGTGGGGAGTGGTGTAACACAGGGCAAGGTCAGTCTCGATCACCCCGGCAGATAACCAGGGTTGCAATGAAGAGACCGAGAGTACGAGGTCGGCTCGAGAGACAGTCTATTTGTCTACTGCACAGACAAAAAGGAATATGACCCTATAAGAGGAGGGTCTCATTAGAATATAAGCACAGAACGCGAGTCGGAAGGAATGAAAGGTGGAGAGGATTAGCCTTTGAAGAGCTAATTAGAGATCCCTGATCCGTTCATAGACCAATTTCCTGTTTCTCTTATTCACTGTGATTAAAAACGATAAGGTCTAAAAGAGATCCGACTAATCACGCGAACTGGTAAACAATAAGTGTACATAAGAATCTTCTAATAGTTCGAATGAGAGTGTGTCACACGAGGTACTACTGCAATCGTCGCTCGGTTGGAGAATGCTACTTGGATACAAATATTGCAATCGACTGGACAAACAGTCTAGGGAGTCGGCAATGGAAATGTGCTCCAGAAAGAGACTGTTTACAGAGCACACAAAGCACTCTGCTCTTTTATTTTCAGATTGCCTTCTTCCGGAGGACTCCATGGAATTCGTGCTCCTTCAAAGGAACGCTCAGCTCCGAAGAGCAGCCAGCAGCAGTGAACGCTACGGAAAGCCCAATTGAGAACCACCTTTGTTGTAATTCAGAATGTTTTGATCGATCCATTTATTTATTCGGCTACTTTCTTCCTTTTCTCCCTTATTTCTCCTCATATTCTCTGCTATCATTGTCTCTCCCCGTTTGATCTACTAGTGCTTTTTTCCGACTAATTCTGTATAATAGACCCTCTTCCATCCAAACACACTCCCACGAACTTCCCACGGATCCTCCTGGATCCTTCACCCGATTTCAGATCAGACTTTGGCGACCACGGTTTCGTCGAAATAAACATTTCTTGTGAAGCGGAAAGATATTAATTGATTCTTACCACGGTTTACTTTGTTCCAATTATTTAAAATTTCTCTGACTAGCTTTATTCGAATGTGCGGTGAAAAGTAAGTTTTTTGGGTGTGGCGGTTGCGGAAATCGACAGAAAACTGAGGATCGGAATATAAGGAAGATTGGGGGGATTATTAATTTCGAGGAGTGCGATTCGACAAAGTTCTACAACTTTAAGAGAGAAATGTACAAAAATACAATGGAGAGACAGAATATGAACATTTGTTGTTTCTTTCTTTTTGTGGTTATCAGTGAGTACGATTAGTTAAAATGACAAGGAGAGTTGCCATTTGCAATAGATATCAGTATTTACATATCATCAGCGACGAGCTCCCAGTCTTCCGATTCGCTGTCTTTCCGGCTATTCCTGGTCACGTCTTCTTCCTTCTCCTCATCTTCGTCGATGTCCTCCTGCACCTCCTCGGCCTTCAGCGTCGGCATGTCATCGTACAGTTGATCGTCCTCGGCGCAAGACGACGAAATGGTTGAGATGTGATCCTCTTCGCCCAGCTCCGAGTCATCCGAGCACTCGGACTCGTTGTCGTCGTCGTCGATGGTCTCGACTCCGAGGTTCTTTCTCAGTTGGTCGGCTTCTTTCTTCATCGATTCGATCTCTTCCATCAGCAGAGTCTTCTCTGTCGAGTACACGTTCTTGTGAATCTCGAGTTTCTTATGAAGCTCGGTGATTTCCTCGATAGCATTTCTCAGAAGATCCTTCTCGAAGTTAGATTCCTGAAGAGATTATAAATTTCAACAGTAGAAGTTCTCGCATCTCTCACCGTTTTCATCTCGTTGACCATAGCCTCGAATCCCTTGATGATGGCGTCCTTCTCGCGGAGAAGCGTCGTGCATTCCGCGTTCTCCAGCAGCATGTTGTGCACTTCCGCCTCAAGGAACCTCTTCTCGCCGGCCACTCTCTGCAGCCTACTCTCCGTCTTCAACGCCTCTTCCCTCTCGCGCTTGCGTTCCGAATTCAGCGTCGCAATGTTCTCCTCGTACAGCTCGCACTCCTCACGCCATTTATCGGTGACTGTGTCGATCTTCTCTTCGAGCGCTTCCTTCGCCGTCTCGAGCTCTTCCATTCTCTTTTGGAACGCCGCTTGTTCGGTAACGTGCTCTTTCCAAGAGTTTACGTCCGCTCTCAACTCGGCCATCCACTCGTTCTTCTCTCTCTTGAGAAGGTTGATGCGATCCTTCAAATCGGCTAACTCTTCACGACGTCTGTCCGAAAGGTTTCTGGTTTGATGGAGCAGCCAGTCGTATTTATGGTACATCGTGTTCAGCCTCTTCTCGCGAGTTTTCCTCTCCGCGTACAAGTCGCTCAGCTCGTCCTCCATTTCAGTGCACTCGTTGTTCCACGAGTCTTCGGTGTCCTTCTGGCGCTCATTGGCTTTTGACAGCTGCTGCTCCAGCGCGGCGACCTCGTTGCGAAGCATCTCAATCTTCTGCTCCGACTCCTTTGTCATCATCGCCAACGACATCTCTGCTTCCTCGGCGCGGCCGCGAAGCTCCGAAACCTTTTCCTCGACGAGATCTTTCTTGACCAGCGAGTCCTTGAGCCACTTCTCAAGATCTTCGTTCTTCTTGACCAACTGTAGCACCTCGCAGTGCCATTTTTCCTCGACCCGCTCCATGTCATGACAGAACTTAGCCTTCTCGTTTGAAAAAGTGACGGTTTGCCGAGTCTGCTTCTCGGTGACCTTCTCAAGATCGCGACGGAACTGGTCACGGATCTCTTCGATTTTGACCATCTCCTCGTTGAGATTCGCGATCTGATTCTCGTATTTCTGGCAGTCGTCCAGATAGATTTGCTGCTCTTCGCGGAAGTAGGACTTTTGGAAGTCCAGCTCCCCCTCCGCCTTCAGTTTGTTCGCGATGGCGCCGTCGAGGTCGGTGCGAAGCTTGGTGTTCTCTCCCTCGAGTTCTTCGATCGCTTCCAAAGCATCTTCCAGTTTATCGTTCAGCGTCAACAGCTCCGCGGCATAATCGACTTCGCCAAACTTTGTCTTCAGATCGACCCGCTTGCCGGCTTCTTTCTGAAGACGTTCAATTTCGGCTTCCAGAAGAGCGATGCGCTCGGAGAAGAGTTTCTCGGAGTTCTTGGAATGATTGACGATGTCCTCCTTCTGGGTCTTCAAACTCTCGATCTCCTTCTTCAGCTTCTTCTCGCTCTCCTTGCACGCCACCGACATTTCAAGCTTCTCGATCTCCCAGTTGTTCGCCTGCTCGTTCATCTCCTCCATCATCTTCCGAACCGTTTTGGCGTACTCGCTCGCCTCCGACTCCATTTGGGTCTTGTCATTCAGGACCTTCTCGAGGTCCCACTCCAACTTTTTGATGGATTCCTGGAGCTTGAACGCCTCCTTGCTCTTCTCGGTTTTCTCCCAGAAGAGCTTCTTGAGCTGAGCGCGCTGCTCGCTGAGAATCAGCAGAATCATCTTGTTCGTGTTCTTCAAAATGGTATTCTCTTTCTCGAGTGCCTTCTTCACTTTGCTTTCAGCACCCGAGTGAGTTTCGGGGCTATCGAGCTCCCGGACAACTTCGTCCCTTTGAGCCAGAGCCTCTTTGAGAATTTTATTCTCCCCGTCCTCGATCTCGTACTTCCGGAAGAGTTCCTCCTTGTCCAGTTGGACCGTCATGAGCTCTCCCTTGAGCTGCTCGTGCTCCTCCGAAAGAGCACGAAGCTTCTCCTCCAAGTTCTGAAATGAATGGCGAATTCCCATCAACTCTCTGTCAAACGCACCATGTTCTGGTCCATCGACATTGTTCTTTTTTCGAGATATCGATTCTTTCTCCTTTTCTGCCGAGAGTTTTGCCACAGGCAGAAAAGTACAGAGTATGCTTCGCTACCTGCAAACACGAAATTACGCTGAAAGGAGAAAGCTAAAAAGGCGAGAAAGGAGTATGCCAGCGGGAGCCCGGCGTCACGCGCATCTTAACGACGCGCAGATGTCCAGAGGAATCGATATGTGGGGAGAGACGGGGAGTGAGGGGCCTCCGAGACTACATAGTATGTGTGGTGTGCGTTGGAAGAAGGCGTCTCTCCGGGGCGCACGCTGTCTCTTTCTCTTCTCTTTACTTTTCCTCTCTTCCCTTTCTTTCTCTCTCTCTTTTGCGACCGCTCTCGACGTTCTCTGTTGCGCACACTCAGAAGAGATGCGAAGATTCAAACGGAGAGACAGGAGAGAAGAGATATTTATCGCAAAGGGCAAGATAAGAGCATAATTGCCAAAGAACAGAAGAACCTGAGAACGTAATTGACTACTAAGGACACAGGGCAGAACTAATCCGGACAGGTGATTGCCAGAAGCAGCGAGAATAGCGGGCGGCAGATGAAACGTGCATTCGCGATGCGGTCGAGTTGTCATGGGGAATCACATAAAGCGAAAACGGAAGGGAAAGAGCCACGTTTGAAATACGGAGAGAGACAACAAACCGAATACTGGGTGTATAGTCAGAAAACAGAAGAGTCCCGCGAGGAAACACCGCTGCAGAACTCGCAGAGTAAAAGAGAGCCGCATGGATCAGAAACCCACGTAGACTTTGAGTATCGATATAATCGATAGAAGAGTGAAGTTTCTCGATCCGTAGGAAACTGCTTTCAGGCTGTTTTCGTGAACCCTCGAAATGTATCACTCTATTCGAAACAACTTCATTAAAAAATTATTGCCTCTTACGAAACAGTGATGCCTTCTTCTCCTTCAAAAAGAAGCGAGGTGGTGTCTAAACGCGGAATCTGACGAGAGAACAATGCGGTTCGGTTGCACGTGATCGCCACATGCCCATTAAAAGGGAGAACAATGCGCGCGGAAACGAGAAGGCAGAAACTGATAAATCGAAACAGCTGAGGGAAGTAGAAGTGAATGAGGAAAGGAGAGCGAGCTGTTTCGCTCCGCTTGTTCCAGTGGCTCGCGATGCGATGCGAAGAAGAGGAGAATGAAAGCAAAAGCATGCGTGGCTCTCTCTCTCTCTCCGTCTCTGTCTCAAGTTCCCCCTCTCTCCGTTTCCCGTGCTTCCTTCCCTCGTCGCTCCTTTCCATCTCGGTTCCTGTGTCTCTGCTTACGCCGTCTTGTCTCGCCACTGAAGTCTGCTGACTGGGGTGTTTGCGCCGGGGCGCGTTTTCTGACTCGCTTCGCTTCATCGATTCTCTTCCACTCCGTACAAATTGCAGGAGGAGGAAGTCATGAGCAAGCGATATGAGACCATCCGGCACTTGGGTGAGGGTCAGTTTGCCAACGTCTACATGGCCAAAGACACTGAGACTGGCGATGTCGTCGCCATCAAAAAAGTAGGGAAATCGGCCAGATGAAGTGTCGATTTGGAGCTTTTCAGATCAAGCTGGGCTCGCGAGAAGAAGCGAAGGACGGAATCAATCGCACGGCGATCCGAGAAATCAAGTTGCTCAAAGAGATCCATCATGAGAACATCATCACGGTACAATCCCATCCAACTACCGCTTTTCAGTCTCTTTCCAGCTGCGTGACGTCATCGGGCACCGAACGAGCATTCAGCTGGTTTTCGATTTCATGGACACTGATCTCGAGCACGTCGTCAAAGATCAGTCGATTATTCTGATGCCGGCGCACATCAAGAACATCACGATGCAAATGTTGCTCGGATTGGAGTTCCTGCACACGCATTGGATTCTGCACAGGGTACGAAAGAAATATGAAAAAAAGACAGAATGATGAGTGAGAATGGAATCGAAAGAAACTGTGACCAAGGTCAGAAGAAGAAATTAGGTGAAGATTCAGAAGACCGGTTTCTTGGAGAAAGCTGATCAGAAATGGGCAAGGAATTAAAATAAAATCGGTCGTTTCAGGATTTGAAACCGAATAACTTGCTGATGAACAATATGGGACGCGTCAAACTGACTGATTTCGGCCTTGCGCGCTTCTTCGGATCTCCGAATCGGAACTACACACATCAAGTCGGTTCTGGTGGATACATCGAAAGATCTGTTGTTCTTTTTCCAGGTCGTCACCCGATGGTATCGTTGTCCGGAGCTGCTTTTCGGAGCTCGGATGTACGGAACGGGAATCGATATCTGGTCGGTTGGATGCATCATCGCCGAGCTTCTTCTCAGAGTGAGATCCCCTCTGTTGAAAATCAGCTAAGCTTGCAATATTTTAGAATCCAATCT
Organism: Caenorhabditis sulstoni; assembly: GCA_963966605.1. NCBI lineage: Eukaryota > Metazoa > Nematoda > Chromadorea > Rhabditida > Rhabditidae > Caenorhabditis > Caenorhabditis sulstoni. Next base: position 5,919,689 of record OZ016475.1, read on the forward strand.
TCCCGGGAGAAAGCGACATCGATCAGCTCGTCAAGATCTTCAATGTTCTCGGAGCTCCGACTGAAGAATCATGGCCGATGATGCAACATCTGAACAGCTACATTGTGATCAAGTAAGAGAATCACAGCCAGCTCCATTGCTCTCGTTACCTTCTCCAGGCCCCAGAACGAGGCTCCTGGACTGAATTTCATCTTCTCGGCGGCTCCGCAGGACTTGATCGATCTGTTGCAAGGAATGTGGACGTTCGATCCGACGAAGCGTCTCAACTGCACCCAAGCTCTTCAGATGGATTACTTCAAGTGATTCTTCTGAAGCCTCCTCTCCCACCTGATCGTTTTCTTCAGGTCGCAACCGTTTTCGTGCCTCGACGAAGATCTTCCGCTTCCGAATCGCGCCCCACAAAAGAAACGTCGAAGAGACGAAGAGGGAGGCCCGCCGGTCAGAAGACTTGTTTTTGATTGATCACTTCTTCATTCGCACTTTACCATTTTCTAATTGTCGATTCTTTTGTCACCGTTTTTTAGGTTTGGCGGGTTTTTTCAACTGAATATTAGCCGTACAAATATTGAAAAAGTAATTTATTGGTACATTTGGGATTTATCAAACATGGTTGGGTATCAGAATCCGATCATTTTGGAGAATGACTTCCAGAGGTTTTCCATCGGTCCAGTCTCCACGCTTTCCTGCTCCGAATCATCCTGCTGCCGGACGACTTCGCTCTCATCATCCTTCTTTCCTTCTTCCTCATAATCTTCTTCTTCTTCTTCCTCCTCCTCATAATCTTCTTCTTCTTCCTCCTCCTCATAATCTTCTTCTTCTTCTTCTTCTTCTGCCTCTGTTCGACTACGAAGCTCCTTCAGTTCCTTGGTGGTTCGAAGGAAGACTCTCTGGAGGGTGTCGATGGCAGTCCGCATTCTCTGGATTCTCTGCTCACGGAGCTCCAGCTCTTTCTCCAGCTGCTCTCTTTTCTCCTCCGACTCGCGCTTCTCCTGTGCCAGCTTCGCGTTCTTCTCCCGCAAATCGAGGATCTCGTCCCTCCGAGCCTCGAACATGTTCACGTGGAACTCGAGCTCCTGCTCGAGTCTCTCGTTCTGCTCGACGAGCCGATCGATCGAGGACATTCTCTGAAAAACGGAAGGATCAACGAGAGGGAAAGGGTCGAGGATGGACGCATTCGAGTACGCCGAAAGAGACTGCTGAACGAGAGAAGAATGAGACAGGGGGGGGGGGGGATGAGCAGAAGGACCCTCCGAGGCTCATCGAGACATGCCCGCCTCCTTGTCGTTGCAGGTGTGAGAGGTGTTAATGCACAGAGACACGATAAGATCGCTCGAATCGAACGGTCTGGGAAACCGAACGGAACGGGCCGTCTCGAGAGTCGCGCAAACGCAGAGTTGCACGTTTTTGGGATGGAGAGCTCAAGACTTGACAAAGCTTTTTCGTGTTTTTTGAATGAAGAGTACAGCAAAAAGTGTATCAGAACTGAAGAAAACGAAACGACTCTGAGCCATTCTCAACTCGAACCGGATCGAAGAACTTTGCAAGAAACCGCTGCTCCGTGGCTCAGTTGCTCTCGAAAAGTCCCTCTCGATTCTCTCGAGACGACGCTTTCTAGAATCTTCGTCGATCCGTCTTTTCCACGGTCGATTCAGTGTCAACAATGCGGATTACGAGAGCGTCTATTAGCGGGTTACTGTCTCTCGCGCATTAACAAACAATCGGAAAGTAATGGAGTCATAACAGGATTACGGTACCGTACCACTCGGTATTACGGTCGAACTCGACGGAGCGGAAGATGTCGACTAATTCGAAGAAATATACAGAATGACGAGAAACGTGTTTATCCGAAGGTTTTCGTATAGATCCGGCTCTTTGGCACAGTGCCAAAATCAGATAGCCAAAAGACTCGCGATCCTTATCGACCGTATCTGCTCGCGAAATCCGAGCATATGACCCCGCCGATCCGCGGGAGTCGAATCCGTTTTGAAAGATAACGGGCACTCTGTTTCAAATGTCAATAGAACACGTCAGTGAACAATCTGAAAACAAGAAGTCAATCCTCTCGGACTGCACACTGATTTTTTTCCCATTGGAGTCACAAGCGCAAGCAAAGGCTTTCAGGCGATTGATCACAGATTTTCATGCGCATCACACGTACTTCTCGATGACGTGGGAGTTGGATAATCGGAGAAAAGGATCGGAGCAAAGAGAACGAGAGCTCCGCCGAGGAGACATCCGACAGATGTCCCCAGTCCGCGACCCTCTGATCCACGCGAAGAGGAGAGGCTAGGCAGGACCATAATGCGACGTAAGGACGACAGATGGACAGCGCTTGTGCAGGCATCTCTCCCTCGTGACACAAAAAGACCGATCGGGGGCGCACACCTGCACTGACTTGTGAGCAAGAACATTCCGATACGTCAAGGGTCTCGACTGATTACAGCATGGAGCACCATCGCAGAAGATCAAAAGCAATGCTTTGCAGGGAAACACGGATCCATTGAGTGTCTTGGTATCTCCTGGAACGGTGCCAACAGGCACTCAGTAGAACCGTTCACAAGTGGATCGTTTCTCTCTTCACGGCCCAGCTTCTCTCAATGATCCGTCCGAGTTGTTTCTTTCTTGCATAACCACCAGTTTCGCTCAGTGCCGAGTTTGATCTCCATCGATCCACTCACGAGCGTTCTGAAAAGTGAGATGCTTCTCTGGAAACCGAACAGTTCGGCCAGAACACCAGAGGGAAAGTCCCCCGGGAATCGCAAAGTGCGCAAGGACTGCAGTGGCCCGGTGTCTGGAGATCCGCCTTTAAAACGGTTACTTCTTTTCAAAGGTCCAATGTCCAAACAACGGGCGCTCGTCAGATCCGCCGAATAGTAGAAGTGCCGACAAGTGAAAAGGAGTGGACGACGGCGGAATCGGGAAAACGGGGCGGGGCGTTCCCCTCGCAGTGCCAATGGAATCTGCACGACCGCCCCCCGTGGGCCCTTTCCGAAAGATCTGCTCCCCCACTTCTTCTTCTCACTTCTACTCCTCCGATTCGGACCGACTGCACGTCGTCGGAGAACCCATTCAAGCAAGCAACTGAAAGGCTCTGTTTGAATGAATTCTCTGATGACGGGCGGCACGTCTTCATCCCATTCCAACTTCGATTTCAGATCCGACTGAGTTGCTTCTACATACTCTGAGATAGAGAATTTGCTGTTGTACATCGGATTCTGCAAAACTCATCTCAAACAATTTCGATTATGATTTCATTTTTGACATAATGCGAACAAATAAGTATAAATGAGTAAAAAGAGAAAAAGAACGCTTTTGTTTGTGTCGACTTAAATACAGTCAAGTTGACCGAAGAGTTCTAATCGATGGTGCCTCAAGGCTTTCACCTTCCCGTTCGTTTTCGAAGAGTCTTCGTGGATAAAAAAAAGTGCGTTTGCCGGGGAGGGGAATCGAACCCCTAAAGGATGTACATCCACATGTTCACAAGACACGCGCCTTTGCCACTTAGCTACCCCGGCACCGAAAACCTCGTATCACTTTCTGGGTGTTGGCCAGAGGACGGCTCGATCTGCGAGTTACAGTAACCTTGCAGTCTGAAACGTGAGGATTCTATAGAATCCTTCTACAGAATGTTCTTGGAATTGGACTCAGAGATCTTTCTACACTCCTATCAACTTTTTCTAAAAGACAACTCAGAATCGAATGAAGCAACTCTGTGAATCTGAAATCGAAGTTGGAATGGGTTGAAGACGTGCCGCCCGTCATCCGAGAATTCATTCAAACAGAGACTTTCAGTTGTTTGCTTGAAAGAGCTTTCCGACGACGTGCAGTCGGTCCGAATCGGAGAAGTAGGAGTGGAAGAATGAAGCTGTCGGGAGGGGAAGGAGAGGTGGGAAAGGTTACTGTAACTCTCGGAGACTTCTCGGAAGAAGCTCCGCCTACTTTCCTATTGTACTCATCGAAGGAAATCGCTGAACTTTGGGTACTGTAGAACCGGAGGAGAAACGGATCCATTCGGAGGGAAGGCGTGGGATCTGAAACAATCTGAAATTGCAGACCGGTGTTTTTCATGGCCGATTTCCGAGAGATGATCACTATTTCTTCAGCACAACAGATTTTTGAATAGGAAAAAAGAGGCCAAGGGGTTGTCTTTCAGCTTTTTTTCATTCTATCTGACCTGTTTTGAACTTTTCATCATAGCTTGTTAATCTGGAAACGGTTTCAGTGAAATTGTTCCTCAATCGCAGCGTTTTTCAATTGTTCCATTTGATTCTCCCTTGTTTTCTCGGTGATGTGTGGCGTGCGCGCTCAAATGACAACTTTGAGGCCGTGGCCGGCTGGCCTGCTTTTTCTAGGTCACGATTAAAATTTTCCTTTTTTTTGCTCAGAAGGAATTTGCTGACTGTTCTTCGTTTTTGCTCACTGTAAAAATAACGTTTCAGCAAAATGCTGAGGAATTGGAGAGTATCGGCGCGTAACTTTCGAGTCGCAATTGTTATGAACGAGGAAGCGGCGACGCCGAGAGTCGATATCAGTTTGTGAGTCTTCCGTCCGATTTCAGTTCTCATGCTGTTTCTAATTCAGTCTCCGACCACGTCATCGAATCATTGCGGCCGGTGGAATGCCTCCGATTCAGTTCGATTCGGAACGAGAACGGTCCGCCCGTCGGGAACGGTTCGGACGGTACGGGCTGGCGAGCGGAGTGCCCGTCGAGGAGCTTTTCCCAACGGCAGAGGAGATCGAGGAGGAAGAAGCGATCGGACTGTTCAGAGAGCTGAATTCCGTCAAAAAGGAGTATTTGCAGTTGAAAGAAAAGAAGAAAGCGGCGGAAAAAGCCAGGTTACCCTCATAGTTCTGCAAAAAAACGGCCAATTCCATCATTTCAGACTGGCCGAGCTCGAAAAGAATCTAAAAAAGTACCCGGCGGCACTTGCAAAGTACGAGGCGTCTTTAGTCAAACAGGAACGAGAAAAAGACGAAAAAGAGCTGGCACTGGAGAAGAGAATCCGCGAAATCCAAGAGTACTTCGGATACTGGATGGATCCGAAGGACCCGCGATTCGAAGTGATGCTGCAGCAGAAGGAGGCCGAGGAGAAGAAAGCGGCGAAGATGGCGAAGCGAGAGGAGATCCAGAAGAAGCGATACGCGGAAATCGTGCAGGGGTGACGGGGGCAGTGCTCGTTTATAGGTTCTCTAGTTGTTCTGTTGTTTGTTCTCTTTCCATAAATATTCTTCGTTTCCGCTTCCTCTCTCTTCCTTTTTGAAACCATGGTTACCCAGCCATTTCTATCTCCGTCTTTCGCTTCGATTTCGTAGCGTCCGAAGTGTTGTCATGACACTGCGCTCGCTTTCTGTTGACTATTGATTTTTTGCCAATCATTACGCTTTCGTTTTCAGATTGTGATGGCCTTCCCGGACCAATCTTTCGTGGAATTCCTTTCCGTCGGAGAGCGTTCAAGCTGCGGATACTGCAAAAATCAGAGAGGAGTACCGAGACGCGGTAAGAACCGGAGAAGTCTTCCCAGGAACATGTCGTCTTCTAGTCTCTTCTCATTCCCTCTCTCTCTCTCTCTAGTTTTTGTTTTATTTTGAAGAAGAAGAAGGCGGCGACGGCATCGCGAAATCAGCACAGGAAGGAGCCGCCGAAGCAGGTCATGTACAGTTAGCAACATCGGTGTCGACGGGTACGAGACGAGCTCCTCGCGCTCCTTTTTCTTAAGCGGGGGGCGCCACTTCCTTTTCCAGTAGCTTTTCTATTCAGCGATAAAAGGCAATGCAGTGTCAGTGAAAGCTTATATGCGACTCGAAGAGCTCGGATGGACCTCGTGAGTTGCCATCTGATCGCTCGGTCCCGCCTTCTCCTCGCCTTTGCCAGTCGCTTAAGTTCCCCGGGCGCTAAATATCCCCTTCTCCGAGATTCTCTTCTGTTCCTTTTTCGATGACGATCCCGATTCTTTTGTTCTTGGTGGCAACGTTCTGTTTACAGGCGGTGCATATGCTCACCAGTTGCTCGTTGAGGATTATGCCGGGCTGTTGGATTTGGGCTGGAGAAGGTGGGAATCGAAGGAATCATCCTTCCGCGGGGCAACAGGACCACTCGCTTTCTTTTCAGATCCGGTCGTTATCTCTACAAGCCGGACAACGAGAACACGTGCTGTCCTCAATATACGATCCGGCTGGATGTTACCCAGTTCAAGCTGTCGCGGACTCAGAAGCGAGTGATGCGGCAGATGAATGAATTCTTGGCGACTGGAAAACGACCGAGGTGTGGAGTGAAAGAGGAGAATCCGGTGGAAGATCAGATAGAAGAGAAGAGTCCATCCAAGAAAGAGGAGAGCAAGGAGCCGGCTGCGAAAAAGGCCAAGGATGCTCAACGAGATGTTCTCAAAAAGAAAGAGATTCGCAACCAGAAGTAAAGACCGAAACCGACTAATATGATCTAGAATTGCAGAAAGAATAATATATCATTTGAAGATTCGAGGAAAAATGCCGTCGCCAGAAGAAGGATCCGGATGCGGTCCGTGCAGAGCTTCGTGAGAAAGAGGCCGCCCGTCGTAGGACCATCCGATCTTATATCGACGAGGCTCGTCCCGACTGGCTGCACAAGTTGGAGATCCAAGTAGTTCGCCCGAACACTCCGGCATGCAACGAACGAGAGCTCGAATCTTTCGAACTTTACACCAAATATCAGGAAGCCATCCACAACGATACCGCGAGATTCGCCGGATTTCGCAGATTTCTTTGTGACTCGCCGCTGAACGTAACAAAGCGAAACGGGTGAGGCGTCGGCAGATTCTGAACTACATTCTGAACGATAGCGGGCGTTTCAGAGTGGATTTTGGGGCGTTTCACATGTGGTTCCTTCTGGATAACAAACTGATCGCCGTGTGTGTCATCGACGTGCTTCCGAAGTTCCTCTCCGCCAAATACATGTACTACGATACCGACTACTCGTTCCTCTCCTTGGGAACTTACACTGCTCTGAGGTTTCATCAGATTCCCGCAAATCATTCTCATTCCGAACTTCAGAGAAATCGAGTTCACACAAAGCCTTCATGCCCTTTCCCCTGCTATTCAGCACTACTACATGGGATTCTACATCCACTCGTGCCCGAAAATGCGCTACAAGGCCAAGTTCCACCCGTCGGATCTTCTTTGCGATCGCACTCACAAATGGCTCGACTTCGAATCGTGCCGCGAGATTCTCGACGCCTCCACGAAAGACAACGGATACGCTACGTTCTGCCCGGAATCTCCTCCCGGAACTCCCCTTGACATCGACGACATGCGAGTGATGACTACTGGGCTTCAGGGTGTCCCGATAGTCACGACGTTCCGTCGCGCTTGTGTGATCCATCCGGAAGCTATCGAAAACGAGGAGCTTCTTAACAAAGTCCGCACAGCTGCGAATCTTATCGATGCGAGTCTGTTCGGAATGATATTCTACTTCGCTGAATTGAACAACTGATTTTTACGCATTCTCTTTTGACTGTATTTATGTTTTTCTCAACATAATTCAACTATTACTTCATTACTTGTTGTGAAATTATGTATCCTTCCCGATTGCAAAATAAGAAAATAAAATTTCAGAGGGTTTTCAGAGTTGTTTTCTTTCAAAATGTATCGCGGCGTCAACAGGCAAATATTTTGACGAATTACCGCAATTGCGCGTCGGTTATGGCGTTTGCGTACAACGAGCGTCGACGTGTACGGTTGAGTGACCACTGCTTTTGCCTGTTTTCCGCTCCCGTTCATTACCATTTTCTCACCCGATTTCCATATTCCATCGATTTGATTCACAGATGACCTCCAAACGGGTTCTCCTCGTGCTGCTAGCCGTCTGCGTCTCCATCGGAGCACAAAACGCCCCGATCTTCAAAAAGTGAGCTCATTTTCACTCGGCTGAGGATGTAGAGAACGTTCACAGATTTGAGTACAAGCACTCGTTCCGTGCACCGAATCTCGCGCAACGTGATGGGTCTATTCCGTTCTGGATTGTGAGCGGAGACGCGATCGCCTCGGGAGAGCAGCTTCGTCTGGCGCCCTCGATGCGCAGTCGAAAGGGTATCGCATGGAACAAGAGAGCTTTCGTTGAGAGCGAAAACTTCCAGGTGAGCCAGAAGCCTTCTGATCAGGAACGATTCATTTCTCGTTTCAGGTGGACATCGCACTGAAAGTCGGTGGACAAGGACGTGTTGGAGCCGACGGAATGGGAATCTGGTACACTTCTCAACTCGGAGCCATCGGACCTGTGTTTGGAGCCAACGACTTCTGGACCGGAATGGGACTTTTCCTCGACTCGTTCGACAACGATGGCCAGAAAAATAACCCGCAAGTGTCGTTGATGCTCAACGATGGCACTCGCTCTTACGATCATCAAACCGACGGATCTCAGCAGATTCTCTCGAGCTGTCAGCGCGATTTCCGTAACAAGCCCTATCCAGTCCGAGTTCGCATCGAATACGTCAAGAATGTTCTCACTGTGCACATCGACGACGGAATGACTGCTACACCGCGCTACGAGCTGTGCATGCGTGCCGAGAACATCTTCTTGCCGCGCAACGGATACTTCGGAGTGTCTGCCGCCACTGGAGGACTTGCCGACGACCACGATGTGCTCGACTTCTCCGTCTTCTCGCTGTTCAACGAACAACAGAAGCCTGCGCCAGTGGCTGAGCAGATTCCGCAGCAGGAGAAGCAAAAGTACGACGAGGAGTTCGAGCGGCAGATGAAGGAGTACGAGCAAGAAAGAGCTAAGTTCAAGGAGCAGCATCCGGATAGAGTGAAGGAGGACGACGAGTATGACCCCAACAAGTACTACGAGGATGCGACGGCCCGCGAGCTTCGACTCATCTACGAGTCACAAAACGCCATCCATCAGGTCATGCAAAACATGGATCAACGGCTCGCACAGATTCAGCAAGCTCAGTTGACTGGAAGTGCCGCTGCAGTTCCACAGACGGGAGGAGCTGCTGCTCCGGCTCCAGTCGGCGGAGCCAGTTTCCAGGCTCACGAGAAGAACGAGGTGATAACTTCGCTACGAGACCTAACTCAGTCCGTTCGAGACATGAAACAATACGTGAACGAGATCTTCACGAGGACCTACAACATGGAGCAAAAGCTTCAAGGAGGTCAAGCAGGAGCCGGAGGGGGCGGAGTCGACAGCAGTATGCATCAAAAGGTCGACTCACTGCTCAACGAGCTTCGAACAGTGCGAGCCACGCAAATCCAAAGCGGAGCCGGAGGCAACTGTCCGAACGTCTCGTGCGTCTCCTCGACGATCTTCCTCCTCATTATCCTCGTCCAATCGGTCATTATCATCGTCGTTGTCTACATTCGAAGCAAACAGGACAAAGCGAAATTCTACTAACCTGAATAACTCTTTTCTTTATGCAAGTTCTAGTCTTTCTTCTGAAACTGTCGTCAAGTGCGGCGTTTTGTACGCAATACACTGCACTTCGCGAAACAGTTTCAAACTAACCAAGCCATTTGTTTTATCATTTTCTGGCTTCGCCTACAACGAAATTATTTGACAACGACTCGTGAAATAATATCATCTCGACCCTCATTATGTGTTGTGTCTGCTTAGAGATTCCCCGTTTCTTTTGGTACTTGAATGGTGCAGCTTGGTTGTTTCTTCGATAAGTATGTGGAAATTCTTGTAGAATATTATAAGAAGGACTGTGAGATTACAATAAATTATTGACTGAAATGGAGAAACATCGGCTCGAATCGAGTTGCGCGGCGGTGCTTCAGGGAATGGCCGGACGAAAAGTCGTCGTCGAAATGCGCGACGAACAATACGTGATCGGTGAGAGACTAGTTCGAATCAATCAGAAGACGTCCGGAATTGAAGGAATTCTTGAGAGCTGCGATTCGAATCTGAACATGCGAATGAAGGAAGCGACAGTGATTCGGAATGCTGAAATGAGCAGACAACCGGAGCATTTCGTGCTTGGAAAACACGTCAGGTGGGAGGATGGAAGTGCGCTCCACTGAGAATTCGCAGTTCAGATTCGTGCACTTCGAGAACACAGTCAACGTGGAAGCAGCAAGAAACAGATGCAGAAAACAGGGAGAAAGGCCGAAAGGCAATCGGCGACTCGACCAGAAACAGTTCGACTCCGGAAAAAAGAGCGTCGGAGGGCTTTGAAGCTACATGTATTTCTCGCATTTTATCTTGCACATACAAAAAACTCGTTATTTTCCTGCGTTACCTAGTCGGAAGTGTTCAAAAACCGGGGAGAAACTGCTAGTCGGTCTTCTTCTCGTCCTTTGGCTTCTCTTCTGCCTCCTCTTCTTCTTCTTCGATGACGTCTTCTGATCCGAAAACGATCTCACCAAAGTACCAGGCGATGAGCGGACTCAGCCAATAAACGAAAAGGTGTCCCGCATGCGAGACGCCGAGACAGTTGAAAGTGCACGCCCACGCGACGATCGGATTCGCGTACATTCCGGTGTAATTGATGCCTGGAGAGTTCGGTAGAGCGCGTTTTCGAGAGAGAGAGAAACGAACCGATGGCGCAGAGGAGTCCAGAGAAGAGACAGTTGGCGACGGAGCAGATTCTGGAGTCGCCGTCGTACCTCTCGTCCGCCCACTTCTCGAAACCTTTCGCCAGAAACGTCGCCGCTCCTTCGATTATGCAACCCGTTGTGATCGCGACCTGGAAGAAGAAACATTCGATCGGGGGGCATTGTGAGCAGTTACTGTCAGATCGGAAGTGCAAGAGTCCTGCTCGAGGAGCTCCGAATGAATCGGATGGAGTCCGATCCTCCAGAAGAGTCTCGCCACGAAAAACGACAGATAAGCGGCCGCCAACTGGGTCAGGAACACGTAGACGGCCCTTCGCAGGGCCTTACTCTTGCGGTAGCAGTTCGTGACCTAGAACTGCCCGGATTGGATTCTCGGCCGTCGGCTCGAACTCGCCAGTGGACACGGATGCGCGACGGCGTCCCTCTGGAAGTAGCAGTTGGCCAACTCGATGACAGTGATCTCGACGAACACTCCGAGAAGGCCGTAGTTATCGAGAATCGTGCCGACGTCGAACATGGGAACGCATATTTGAAGGGTTCCGATGAACTGAAACCGACAAGATCTCGCGTGTTTTTCGAGTGTCGCTCACCTCGAGAATGAGCAGTGCGGAAAGTCGTTTCGGGTTGTCGAACGAACGAATGACCAGGAATCGGAGCAGCTCGCATAGGCCGAACACGGAGCCGTAGAAGACGAGAGAGGCCACCCAAATGCGCATTTTGCCGGCTGAAAGAAGAGAATCGGCGCGGGCTCGAGGCACTCGGGCGGCTCAAAAAATCAGTGTGATGTGCTCTTTTCTCCGATATCCTTTCGCTTTCTCTCTTTTCACTCCGCATTCGCATTCTCTTTCTTACTCTCTTATATCACTTCTTTCCGTCTTTCTCTCTCATTTCATCCCCCCGAGTTCACATTGAACGAGCAAACAAACAACGACCACAACTTGCCAGAGGCAGAGTTGTTCTCTACCTCTAAAAAGCACAAAGACTGAAAATGTGATGGCGCGCTGATAAGAGAGACTCGTTAGATTGTACAGAGGCAAAAGCAATTCGCAGCGAGCAGGGTTCGAACCTACGCGGGCAGAGCCCATTGGATTTCAAGTCCAACTCCTTAACCACTCGGACATCGCTGCACGGCCGAGTGCGTCCGCGGAGGCCGTTAAGAGTACGAGTAGAGAAACGGAGAGAGAGAGAGAGAGGAGGGAGGTTTGTGTGTGACATGTTTTGCAAGGAGAGCGATGACTAATCGGAACTCTGTTTGCACATTCAGGAATACTCAATCAACTCGAACACGGAACCACAAGGAATTCTGTGAATCCGCTCGACGAGCACCCTGTCAATTATGAATCGGAACGTATCGAGATGCCACGTCAAAATCTCTCTGAAACAGCTCCCTCGGCTACAGTAAACCCTCATTCTGTACGTTCTTTGGGGAGTGCCACGTCACAGTTGTTGACGCGTTTGCCCTTTTTCTTCTGGGCGGCACAAACAAAAAGGGCATTCGCGGGAGAGAACATTCTGGAAATCCGCCCGCCTCTCGTACCAACTTCTCTGTGTTTTGCTCCGTTATTTTTTTCCGAAAATCGCTCCAGGTTCTTATGAAACCGGATGTTTCGCAATTTCCGCCAACTTTCCCAACGCGACTTCTTATCGTCGTCTGCTCATTTTCAGCCTCTTCTTCCTGTCTGAAACTCCCGCCGACGCAAACAATTCGCACCGAAACACTTGCTTTTTAGTCTCGCGACAACAATTTACAAAAGTCGCCTTATCATACACTGCGTGCACAAAAGCATGATCACTGTCTGCTCGCCGAGCAATCTTTATATAAACTGGTGCTCATTCGAAAAAGAGCGCCCGTCACGAGAAAAAAAAGAAGAAGAAGAAGAGTGACGTCTCCGGAAAATGAAGGCGTCATAAATCCGTCATCCTCACTGAAATTGCACCTTTGCCCCCCCCCCCCCACAAAACCGAGCTGCTCCTTTTTGCTCTCGACTACCGTAATCCCGTCATCGACCCCTTTCTTCTGCAGAGAAAACCCCTTTTCCGTTTTCAGAACGGCGAAATCTGCCCGCCGCGCGCGTTTTCTCCCTCTGACTGTCTGCGTCTCTCGCCGCGCCGCAGTCTCTCGCTCCCTGCACTCTCTCGTTTTCACACACTCTCTCATACTTGTTTTCATTTTTCTCTCCATTTTTTCGTTCCTTTCGATTGTGAGGGTGGGCCCGAAAAACAGAAAAAGCAAGCAAAAAAAGAGAGAGAGTGACACACACACACACTTTCACTCTCAAATGACCCAGAGACTGGAAAATGGGAAAGAGGCGAATCTGTTTTGCAGAAGGAGTCGAGACACGGTTACGGTATCTCCCCCCGCTGGCATCCAATTGGAAATACGAGGTTACTGTAGCCCGGGGGGGGGACAGAGTATCGATGCTATCAGTGCTCTCAAAATCATCTGATTCGAATGTAAACTGAACGAGTTTTGGGCTGTTTTGACGGGGGGGAAACAAACACTCGTCGTCCGCCGACCGTTCGACGTCTTCTTCGAGACTTCTGAAGGCGTGTCACGTCTTCCGAATCCCCCTCAACCCCATCATTATTCCTTCCATCTCCTTCCCATTTCTTCCCCTTCACAAGGTCCTTCTTCTTCTTCTTCTTCTTCTGTGTGTGTGTGTGCAAAGTGGGCGGAGTCAGTGTGCCACTGAAAACTGTCAACATGTTATTCGCGTTCTCTCTCTCTCCTCCTCCTTCCTTTTCCGATCTCCGCTCTCTTATTCGTCGCTTTTTCTTCCCTTATTACTCACACATCTTCACAAAACATCGAAATTCCCTCTGCTTCGAATCGAAAATCGAAAAGTTTCGAGTCTTCGTTTCGAAATTAGAGGAGAAACCTGAAATCTTGACCCAATTTTCCGGTAAAAAACACTCGAAACTCGATCGATTTCAACCGGAACAACTGAGATTCGGGTTTTCTTTTAAAAAGTCCGATTTTTTTTGGTTGCCAAGTCCGTTTTGATCGCTTCTTTGACTGGCTCCAAAAAGATTCCACTTGATATGAAACGGGAAATTGATGCAACTTCTTTGCAGAATTGATACAATCGAACAGAAAAAGAAACAAGAAGATCTTTCGAATGGCGCAAAGAATGTCTGAAAACCTTGAATTTCCCGCCGAGTTGTGCACTTTTCGAGCTGCGGCGGTCTCTCGTTGCTCGCGGAGCACAACACAAGTCGGCTCGAAATGAATGTTTTCAGGTGCTCTTTGCGTCATCCGAACGACTTCAGAAACTTCTATCTTCAGTTCTACTGGATCATTTAGTAGAAAAAGTTGGTCACTTTCCCTGCATCTCTGCTCCAAATCATTACAATTTCTAGAAGATTCTGAAATTCAGAAGACGTCATACGTCATCTGCAAGAAATCGAAGAACGACTTACAGTAGAGGAGAATGAGTGGCAGAAAAGATAATCCATTGGAAATCGGGGCGGAGAGAAGAGGGAAGAGAGCAGGAGAGCGCATTTCATCTTCTCATGAATCATCTCTCTCTCTCTTTTTCTCTCTTTCTCTCTCTCTCTCTCTCTCTCTTTCTCTCTCTCTTTCTCTCGTTTTTCTCTTTTTCGAATTGATATCAGGAGATGTTGGAGGGGGACCGAAAGTGTCTGGAGACGCAGTGGCGACGACGGATTACACGTCTCCCATATTGGCGAGCATATAAGGAGTCGAGCAAGAGAGAGAGAGAGAGAGAGAGAAGACTAACTAAGCTTTCTTTCTCTCGCACTCTCTCCTCTGGCCACACTCTCTCGCTCGCCCCTCGGCTCCACTGATTGAATTGAGCCGAAAAAAAAGAGCTGTGAGTGTGACTCTGTGTCTCTCGGCTCTTCTCATTATTCATCGATGACATTCGAGACCCTTGATTATACCTTTTCGAAGCCGTTTTTCGCCCTCAAAAGTGCACCACTTTGCCCCATTTTCGCCGTTTACTTCTCCCGAAAAACTAGTGACGAGAGCCAAATGGCCGTGTCGATTTACGGGACCCGTTCTCGTTTTTTTTTCTCTTTTTCCTGCCGAAGAAACAGGGTTCAGATGATTCGAGAGTTCATTCCTAGTGTGCTCATCGAGCACCGGCTTCTTCTTTCCGTCGCGTGCTCTCGAAGTGTCTGCGTCTCTTCGTCTCACGCATTCTCTCTCTCGTCTCTGTACTCGCTGCACTCTCTCGATTATCAGTGGTGCGAGATTCGTTTCGATTCCACATCATCCGCCACGTGGCACATCTGAAGACGTGCGGAGCCAGTTTCCGTCAAAAGACGTCACTTCTCCGTCGAGATTATCCCTTCCGAGCTCGGTCAGATCACGTCTTCTTCTCCTTTCTTTTCTTCTTCTGAATCACAGTTGCCACGTCACAGTACGTATTCTAATTAGCGGTTACGTCTTCTTCTTCTTCTTCTTCTTCACACCCCTCTATTAACTTCTCACTCACTCTCCTGGCTACCGTAATTCGCCCCGTCTCTTTCAGAATCTTCACCGGAGTCTCTCGACGGAAAAACGATTCCCGAACGCCACTCTTCCTCGATAATCAAAGGTGCGTTTCCTCGGCCATCACTGGAGTCTTCTAGTCCCTACGCGAGTTTGCAGATGTTGATGGACTGCAGCTTGTCGGGCGGCTCCAGCAGCGGAGCCGGCGGCCACCACCACCACCATCCGCAGATGGGCGGCCACTCGATGTACTTCCGAGACCGCAAGAAGCCGTGCGGTACGTGCTCCCGGGTCTCGAAACGAACGTGTTCCGCATGCCTCATCTCTCTGTCCTCGTCTCCTAGAGACACCGTCTGCATTCTTTGTTAGGTATCCGTTCGTCGCCGACGATGTGCTCGCCGACGACGTCGACGTCATCATCCGTCCATCGACTGCCCGTCTTCAGGAACATCCATCGCGAGCCGCCGCGGGGACCTAGTTCCGTCATGTCAGGTACCTCTGTTCGTCGTCCCGTCGTCCTCCGTCTTCTACTTCTACATCTTCTACTTCTCCCACTTCTCACGTCATCCGCCACGTCTCATCATACTTAGAATCATCCGCTTCCTCGTCCGTCTCGACGACGCCCACACGATCCGGAGCGACGACGCCGACGCAGCAGAGCTACACGGAGGAGGCGTTTAGTCCCTTCCTCGTCCAGATGACGAACGCCCCGGCGACGACGACGTCTTCTTCTTCGTCTTCTTCGTCGCACTTGTTCTGCCCGTCGCGACCTTCGTCCAGCTTCCATCACTTTAACTATCGAAATCAATATCAGCATCGGCATCCAGCAGGTTACGACTTCTTTTTCAGACTTACTCTCCAGATTTCTGTCTCCCATGTTCGATGTCATAGAGAATAGAAAACGAGAAAGAGCTTTTAGAATCAGAGAGAATCAGAGAGCATGCAAACCAAACGAAGAAAACGGTACCATTTCCCTTGCCACGTCATAATCATATCCTGACGAGCCCTTCCCTTAGAAATCTGGCCATCCTTGTTCTCTCTCCTTTTAAACCATCGAAGAGGGAGGCCAGAACAACCAGTCGTGTTGGTGGTCAGACAGGGCGAAAACAAGAAACAAGTAACCTTTGTCACTCGATTTCCCTTTTCGCCTCGAAAGTGTTGTTTTCGTTGTCGACGTCCGTTCGCGGATATTCGAAGCGAAAACGAACGAACGAACGAACGAGTGGGAGGGAGCGAGGAGAACGAGTTTCGCGCCTGTCTCTCTCTCTCTCTCTCTTCCAGTTACTACTCTCACTAGCCAAATAAGTGAGAGAGAAAGAGAGAGAGAGAGAGAGAGAGAGAGAGAGAGAGAGAGAGAGAGAGAGAGAAAGAGAAAGAAAGAGAGAGAGAGAGGAGATCAAAAGGGAGGCCCCTCGCTTGTTGTATATCGAGAAGCTTATCATGCTCTCCGCCACAGACAGCTTCTCCTTATCAGTCTGGCCGTTCCAGACATCGTACATGTTGACCGAGGCGGCCAGTCATCATCATCATCAATTCAAAAGATGCTGCATCCAGACTTGTTTGTGTGTCCGCGTCGTGCCGCTCGTGGCGCCGCGCGGCAGCCGCCAGCGGGAACGGCGCGGCACCTTGTTTACGTAAACAAATCTGTCTCGTCGTCTCGCCCCCTCCGCCTCTTTTTGCCGCCATCGTCATTACTCGAGGGGGTCTTTCTCGTTTATTTTTGCTGCAGCTGCAGCCCGCTGTCTGGCCCCGCCCCCTCTGGGAATAGGAACTAGTGAGCGACGGAGCGAGTGAGCGAGGGAGGGGGGAATGTTTTTGTGTTCTTCCCAAAGACCAGAACCCGCCGCGCTCTGTCTCTCAGCTGATGCTTCTCAAGCCGACGCTCCTCGCCGCTGCCACCGCCGCCAACCACCAACAGAACTGTAAGAGAAGGAGAGAGAGAGAGAGAGAGAGAGAGAGAGAGAGAGAGAAGAAAGAGAGATGGTCCCTTCTGTAGGCCCCTGCTATGACGTGGCAAGACCCTCCCCCTACGATCCCCTGACGTTGCCCAACAAGCAACGTTGCAGATTCAGTTGAGTACCGGAAGCGATCGAACACGCTCCTCTCGCGGGGATCCGACAAACGATGGCCGAAGAGGGACATGGGTCCGCAGTTCGAGCTGAGATGCTGCATCGACCCGGAGGTACCGTAACCCCGTCCCCGTGCCCTTCCAACTCGCTTCTCGTTCAGATCCTCCGCATCAACGTCGACCGTCAGTACTACTTCGAAGACGAGACGGTACGTGTGAACGGCTCCGTGTTCCACAAGAGAACCGACTACGACAATCTGCTCTCGATCATCCCGGCGACCAAGTTCAACGGCATCCACATCAAGATGGAGGACGACTGTCCGCAAGGCGGCGACGACGTCCGTCTGTGCCTTCTCAAGTCGCTCGGCGCCCACAATCAGCGCAGTGTGAACTGTGTGCAGTGCAAAGAGGAGCTCAAAGTGTACGACAAGTACCCGCTCATCGACGGCGTCTTCTACATTTCGCCCGTGTGCCAGTCGCCGCTCAAAACTGAGATCTCGCTCGACGGACGACGCTTCTTCCTGCAACAGTTGTGCGCGCGATGTCTGTGGTCCGAGTGGTCGTGCAAGAATTGCGGCAAAGACGAGTGGTTCGACGGCAAGTCCATCATTCTCGGCACTCTCTACTACTACGACATCGGTGAGCATCAGAAGACGTCGACGGCTCCAACATGCGCATGTTTTCAGTGTCGGCCGGTCGATGCTGCCCGTCGGCGTGCCAATCGTGCAAGCAGCCTCTCGGAGTCCGCGACCAACTCGCCGCTCAACTCTCCAGTGTGAGTCGCTCGTTTCTCGACTACTCAAACCGAACTCGCTTCTCTTCAGGGCAACTACGCGACAATCAACGAGCAGATGACGTGCACCTCGTGCGGCTCCTCGAAGTTTCATCTCGTTCGTGATATCAAGACGGTCCACGTGGCGACTCGACCGAACTTTGCTCCCGATTAATCACCTTTCTCTTTCTTCCTCCTCCTCCTCTTTCTTCTTTTTCTTCTCCTTTTTCTCCTTCTTCTACCTCCCAATCATTTAGAATCTCTTTAGGCTCCGCCCACTTTCTCGACAACTCCGCCCCTTTTCTACCTCCAATTGCGCGTAGATCTAATTCGATTATATGCACAATTCGTTCTTTTTTTCCATCTCACTCAACATTGCTATGCAACAAGTCTACCTCAGCGGCTTCAATGGTCCGCACCCGCCCCCGAACACCCTTGCTCCGAGGTACCGTCCTCCACGAGCTCTCCCCTTTGCTTCAAAGCCCTGTGCTCCGCGAGCTCTTCCCCTTGCTCCAAAGCCCTGTGATCGACGAGCTCTTCCCCTTGCTCCGAGGCACTGTGCTCCACGAGCTCTTCCCCTTGCTCCGAGGCACTGTGCTCCACGAGCTCTTCCCCTTGCTCCGAGGCACTGTGCTCCGCGAGCTCTTCCCCTTGCTCCGAGGCACTGTGCTCCGCGAGTTCTTCCCCTTGCTCCGAGGCACTGTGCTCCACGAGCTCTTCCCCTTGCTCCGAGGCACTGTGCTCCACGAGCTCTTCCCCTTGCTCCAAAGCCCTGTGCTCGGCGAGCTCTTCCCCTTGCTCCGAGGCACTGTGCTCCACGAGCTCTTCCCCTTGCTCCAAAGCCCTGTGCTCCACGAGCTCTTCCCCTTGCTCCGAGGCACTGTGCTCCACGAGCTCTTCCCCTTGCTCCGAGGCCCTGTGCTCGGCGAGCTCTTCCCCTTGCTCCGAGGCACTGTGCTCGGCGAGCTCTCCCCTTTGCTCCAAAGCCCTGTGCTCGGCGAGCTCTTCCCCTTGCTCCGAGGCACTGTGCTCCGCGAGCCCCCCCCCCCCTGAATTTGTTGTTCTACCCGTCAATTCTCCGCCCCCCGTCGCGAGCTCATCGCGAGCCCTTTCGTCCCATTTTTGCCCCGTCTAGTCTCGTTTTATTTCCGTCTAGTTTCACTTCATTTTCTACTTTCTTCACTTCTTCTAGTTCCTTCTCGTCGCTTTCAACTTCAAAAAAGTCGTCGTAAAAATGGGATTTTTGGCCTTCATTCTCACCGCTGGAATTGTACCGATTCACTCGAATTCCATCGTTTTCTCTCCGTTTCACTTCTTTTCCATATTTTTTCTTTCTTATTTTCTCGATTATCCCGAAATAAATTTTTAAAAAACTGTTTTTTTTTCTTCTCTTCGCTCCCAGAAAGTGTCAAAATGACGAATTCAATCAAAAAAAAAAGAAAGAAGTCTGCATTGTTTTGGCAACAAAAATGAGTATAAAACGGGCGGCTCAAAGAGAAAAGATCACTTTTTCTTGTCTGAAAATGCAGCATTTCTTCGCTTTTCTGGTCGGTTTTGCGGAGAATTTCAGTCCGAGAATCTTCCGATTTTCAGCTCATCTCTCTTGTTTTCGTCGTCAGTTCGACAGAGGGCGCTCGAAAAGGACGGACCGACATCGACAAGGAATCGATTCAGACTGGTCCGTCCGTTGTTCGATTGTTCCGATCGATCCGGTTGTTGCAGAGCACGTCCTCTACTGTCCACGTGGCGAGAAGTGGTTCGAGTGCGGAACGGGATGCGAGAAGAGCTGCACGCACCCGAAACAGCCGACTGGAAAGGTGGGCGGATCTGGGGACATTCAGAAGACGTCACTCTTCAGAAGTGCAAGCTGCCGTGCATTCCGTACTCGTGCCGCTGCAAACCGGGCAGATACAGGGACAATCAGGGATCGGGGCGGTGCGTTCGCAGAAAGGATTGCAAGAAGTGGTGAAAATGTATTCCGAAAAGACCGAATACCCCCTTGTTATACCAATAAAGATAAGATTCGTTCATTCGGGATGGAATTTTGACAATTGAAGATCGGGCAAAGAATGATAAGTTAGACAAAGAAAAGTGGTTAAGTTCATGTGAATGCAGATAGGAGTGAAACAGCAGGCGCTCACTTTCCCGTTTCTGAGATCTCTGGCAGAATTGCGGTTGCCGAAACTTCCCACGTCTGCAAGATGGAATTAATAGAGGCTGAAAGGATATGAAGAGTGGATACCTGCAGTTTGTTGTACTCGTCACTACTGCAAATGGTCAATGGACGGTTTGGGTTCCATGAGAAATCAGCCACTTTTCCCTCGTGTCCCTCGTGAATGAACAACACTTCTGGCGGCGAACGATGGGATGTGGCGGAGGAAGAAGCGGTAGAAGGAGATGAGGAAGCCGTGGAGCCAGATCCAGAAGCGACCGGGGCCCTCGATATGTCCCAAACGATGACCCGACTGAAATGAGAAGAAAACTGCGGTCGGTTCGTTTCGTCGGTTACTCACTCGTCTGACCCGCTACTGGCAAGTATCGTCTCGTAATGAGGGCTGAACGCGACTTGGAACACCTCATCCGAATGATGGTTCAGTTTGTGCAAGTGCCTTCCGAGATTTCGCATATCCCACACTGCTACCATAGAATCGGCAGATCCGGTCGCCAGAATGAACTCAGAGAACGGGTTGAATGCGATGCAGTTCACCTCTGCCACGTGTCCGATCGAGGAGAGTTGCGGTCGTTTTGAATCACGAAGATCCCAGAGATTCCTTAAGAGAAAATAGAATTAAAAGGCAAGTTTCCGATGCAGGTTACAATTTTCGGTCTCCACCGACCGATCCGAACGCGTATTCGTGCAGAGCGTGGAATGCGACATCCTCCACATTTGAATCGTGCCCCCTGAACCGATTGACAGGCCCGATCTGTCCGGCGATCGTCTGATTCATGTTGATGTCCCAGTGACACGTGGATCCGTCATCTCCAGCCGTTAGAAGAATGCCCTCCCTCGTGTTGCTCCACGAGATACCGTACCCCTCACCATCGTGCCCCTTCAACCTCAATTGCGGCAACAACCTTCCGTCGATCGGCTCCGACGGGTGCTTTGTGTAGTCAAAGATGTAGACGTCGTCGGCAGGTCCGCGACTCGCAATGATGATCGGATTGTGGGGCATGTAGCGTGCGCGATGAACCTCTCCCGGATGGTTGATCCGGATTTCGTGCTCTAGCTTCGCCGTACTCCCAGCCCCATAGCCCCCGAACTCGTCGCGCTCCGAATCGTACTTCGAGGCGTCAAACTGCCCGCTGTCGTCTGTTGGAATCGTCAGTTTCGACACCATTAAATGATTCTGCACGCCGCCCGCGGTATGCGTGCCGAGAAGCATCCGATGCACCGACTGATCGGCTCCTTCTGGCTGAAAAGTGGGTTCAGGACGCGCGATTCTTTAAAAGAGCTCACTCTGACGACATCGGGCATCCACTGCACAGTCAGCGAAGGCCATTCAAGCTCTTTCGTGATGACCGTGTCGTAGAGGAATGGCACGTTCTTCTTCCAAATCCGCTGCTGTCGGCTCGTCGCGTCTTCGTTCGAAGCACCTTCGCTCATCTGAAACCACCCGTTGTTATTGAAAATCTGCAACTCCGAGTCACAAGTACAAGTATCTGTGCTATCACAACAGTCACAACAACAACACAATAACTGGAAAAGCGCAGTTTCGATAGTAATGCGACGTGTATTTTTTACTACATTTTTCTTCCTTCAGTCAGTAATGGTGGTTCATTGAATTAATGGTTCAAATTTACAGAATGCCAAAAAAATATATGATGCAGGTTTTTCGGAAGAAATAGGGAAACAGAATAGGGAAAATGGGTTTTCTGATGAGATTGGGGAGCAAGAAATAAGGGATTAAACACGAATAAATTAGAGTATATCATTGTCTTTCGACAGCCTCTGGCGTGACGTCTTCATCGACCTCATTATAGATATTGTCGGCCATCTGCCACACTTGCAGTATGTTGTCCTCCGATACGCTGCACACCACCCACGGCTCGCTCGGATTCCAAGAGAAGTCACTGATCTTGGCGGTGTGGCCTCCGTGGATGAACAGAAGCTCTGGCGGTCCATCTTCGGCGTCTTCAGCGGTCTGATCCTCGCCAATCTTCGACAAATCCCACACATGAAGACGTTTGTCAGTTCCGCTCGACGCAAGGATTGTCTCGTTATGGGGACTCCATTGAACTTGGAAGATCTCGTCACGATGAGATTCAAACGAATGCAACTTGAGACGGAGATTGCGGAGATCCCACAGAGCCACTGTTTTGTCAGCAGATCCAGTGGCGAGTATGAACTCGGAGTACGGATTGAACGCTAGGCAGTTCACTTCAGCAGAGTGAGCGTCAATCGAATGTCCCGGAGCTTGCTGTCGGAGATCCCAAATAAGTCTGAAAGTATAAAGTTGAAAAAAAAACATTGCTTCGGTTGTTCTCACAGTCTTTTGTCATCTCCGACAGATCCGAAGACTCCATCATGAAGAACGTGCCAAGCGACGTCTTCGACCACAGCTTCGTGTCCCTTGAACACCGTCTTTGCTTGGAGCTCTCCTGCGACCACCTGGTTTGCGTTTATGTCCCAATGGCACAACGTCATGTCATCGGACGCTGAGAGAATAAGCCCAGCTCGGTTCGGGTTCCACGACAGTCCGTACCCTTCCTTCGTGTGTCCCTTCAGCTTGAGCAACGGGCTGAAGGTACTATCGCGAGGAACAGCCGAACACTTCTTATAGTCGAAGATGTAGACGTCGGCCGACGGCGACTTGGTCGCGATGATGTTCGGAGTTTGAGGCATGTAGCGTGCTCTGTTCACCTCTCCTTCGTGGTTGATGCGAACATCCGGCTCGATCTTTCCGTTGACGGCTCCAAAACCTCCGTACTCGCTGCGCTCGGTGTCGTAGCGAGACGCATCGAACTGAGACTCATCGGTCGGCATACAGATCTTGGAGATGAGCAGGTGATTCTGCTCGTCCGATGTGTGCGTTCCAAGAATCAGTCGGTGGACATAATGATCGTTCATTTTCTCTACATCCGGTAGCCATTGCACAGTCAATGATGGCCACTCGAGAGCGTGCGTCATTACAAGATCGTAGAGGAACGGTGTGTTTTTCTTCCAAATCTTGTACTCGTCATTGGCAACGCGATCTTCGGAAGTACCATCTTCCAAAGTAGCCATTTCCTGCAAAAAAACAAAAAATCAATACGATAACTAAAGCAGCAAAGCAAGCAAATAACAAAGAAACAAAAATTCGAATTCGGAAAGAATAGGCAGGTAGTTTTTGAGCTTTTGTTGAAAAACTTGTTTCGCAATGCTGAATTTCAGTATTTAGGAAGAAGGAAAAACAAAAATCCTGCGAGAAAAGAAAAAACGAACGCTAGGCGAAAGCGCTCAGAAATGAGCGACTAACCTCACTTTGAACGCCTGCGCGCGTCGCGGTTTTCCCGCGTGTACGGGTCTCGCCACGATTGACCGCGCTCTGTGACACTACGTACGGTAGTGCTAATACGGCTCTTTTGAATTCCTCTCGGAGAACCCGGCTCGCGAGTATGATTGCTCCAGACGAAGCTGTCGAGTTTCCCACTTTTCCCATCTGGGTTTCCAATAATCAAAATTTTTGCTTACACTTCTACCAATCGATTTCTCAATTTTCTTCTTTTTAACGCTGTTCTGAAGTTTTTTTGAATTTTTTTACAGATGCAAGAAGAAATAATAGATTTCTTCCGGAATCCGGCCTTGGCATTTTATGTGACTCTGATGCTGACCGTTTGCGTCGTAAGTTCCTGTTTTTTTCCAAAGTCGTTCAGAACAATGTGTTTAGGTGAACGGTTCACATCAGATAGGAGAAGTCGTGGAAACTGAGTTTCATGCGTATCGGCTTCATCAGTAT
This sequence comes from Caenorhabditis sulstoni, assembly GCA_963966605.1. Classification (NCBI taxonomy): domain Eukaryota; kingdom Metazoa; phylum Nematoda; class Chromadorea; order Rhabditida; family Rhabditidae; genus Caenorhabditis; species Caenorhabditis sulstoni. The sequence continues at coordinate 5,943,451 of OZ016475.1, forward strand.
GAGCTCAGTGGAAATATGTACGGAAGCAAAAACTACAAGGTTGCCTACGAAGCCGTCCCTCTTGATGCCATGGCCCTCAGAAGGTACATATTCTTTTGTTCCCTCTTTACTGAGCCCCTTCCAAGCTTCAGAACGATGGTGACGACGTGGCGTGAGATTCTGACCACTGACGTCGATGAACTGTGGAGTCTGTCCAACGGAGCCGTTCTTATTTTCATTCCCGATAACATTGACGAGCTGAACGACGTCGATAGAAAGGTATAATCCCACCTCTATTCACATCATCATAATCCTCTTCCGATTTCCGTTACAATGCGAATAATCAACAACGCCCATTTCCAGGCATTCCTCGACTTCGAGGCGAAATTGGCGAGTGTAAAGACGGATTTGGCTGTTTACGTGGCACCGCATAATGAGGACGCCATCTCGATACTGAATGATTTAAGTGCGCAGAATGAGAAGTCGCCGTCGGCCGTGCAGAATCTGATTCAGTCGATTTCGGGAAACACCATAAGTATCACGTCTTCTGACCTCGTTCCCGAGCTTCCAGATAACTACAAGCCATTCAACGTTGTTGTGAGTGAAAAAAGGATCCGATAAGAAGAAATAATTAGGCGGAACCTTGCAGGGTCGTTTGAACAGTGGAGATCGGGGAGCCCCGACCATCGCCTTCGTGGCCCACTACGACACTGCCTCTGTGGTCCCGGGAGTCTCCTCGGGAGCTGATTCGAATGGATCCGGAGTTGTGGCTCTTCTCGAGCTGCTCGCCGTGCTCTCCAAGTTCTATGACACTCCGGGCACTCGGCCGCCTTACAACATGATTTTCCTCTGGACCGCCGCCGGAAAACTCAACTACCAGGGAACGCGCCAATGGATCGATGAGTTCCAGAAGGGTATCGAGACCGAGTTCACGGACAGTGGAAACAACCGAAAAGGTATATTATAAGGGAATTATCGTCATAAAAACGATTCTTCAGAGGATCACATCGACTTGGCCATTTGCATCGAATCCATCGGACGTAACACGGGCGGTTTTTACATGCATGCCGGGAAGCAGCCATCTGAGAACTCAGCTGCTGCTCAGCTTTTCAGAAGACTCAAGTATTGTTCATTCGTGTAGTTTCTTAACCGTCCCCTGTTTTTTTTTTCCAGGAGCATCGCACCAAACAAAAAAATTGAGTTAGTCACCAAGAAGATCTCTTTGACATCTACAAGCTCGTGGGAGCACGAGAAGTTCAACATCAAGAGGATGCCGGCCGTTACCTTCTCGACGCTTCCCTCCCCGGCCGATGTCTCTCGTAACTCGATTCTCGATCTGCCCTCTCTAATTGACGAGGATGAGCTGATCTCAAACATCCGCTTGCTCGCCGAAGGAGTGCTTGGATTCATTCTTGACCTTCCCGAAACTGGACCGTCTTCCGACTCCCGTGTCACTTCCGAAATGAGCATGCTCTCGAAAGAAGCCATCGACAAGCAACGAGTGCACCATTTCATCCGTCAATTCGCTTCAAGACCTCGTCCAGTCGGAGACAAGAAGGCCACCGAGAGCGTCAGCTCGAACCTCGCTTCAGCGGCAGCCGGCTACGGCTCCGTCTTCAAGTCGCCCGTCACGATCACCGACGCGAAGCCGTTCGGAGTCACCCACAACAGACTTGTCGCCGAGAGAGTCAAGCCGGCCGTTTTCGAAATTGTCATCGCTTTTGCTGTCACGGGTTATCTGTCTCTGTTTTACTACGTGAGTTGCCGACTCACGACTTTTCAGAACACTCCCTCGTTTTCAGGCCACGACGCACTCGCAGAAATCTATCGAAGGAGCCGTGTCAACTATCCGCAAATCGATCTTCTAAAACTGCTCAAACCTTCTCAGTTGTCTCTCTTCAAGATTTTCTTATTTTTGCCTCCCGTTGACAAGTGTTGTTAATGTTTGTCCACATTGTGATTCGAAACAATGTTCTTCTTTCGTTCAAATCTCCCCCTTAAGAGTTAGGCCTAATAAATTATTAATTATATACCTCCATTCTACCTCCTTTCTCATCTTCACTTTATCAATACTTGATCCCACGGCACTTTTTTTTCAGAAGCACCGAAATTTGAATTTGACCTATTTTTCGACCGACTCGAAGCGCGCTCACTTTGTTTTTTTCGTGTTTTCGGCGCGAATTTAGTACTGTTTTCGGCGCGAATTTCGTACTGTTTTCGCCAATTCCTCTGTTTTTATACGGCAGTTTTCATTCTTTTTCTGTTTTCGTCGTATTCCGATGGCGCCTCTGAGTAAAGAAGAAATGGAGCGATTCGTTCGAGACATGTGTTTCGTGCACGAATCCAACGAGAATGTGGTCAGTTTACTAAAAACGAAAGAAAAAAAGAGAAATCTTTGGAGAGTTCTCTGAGAATCGCCGGAAATCTTCAAGATTTCGCAGGGAGTTCGCACACAAAACTCTTCATTTTTCAGTCCTTGAACGATCAGCTGACGAAGAAAGAGGAGTTGAAGCCGTTCTTCGACAAGTCGATTCGCGAGAAAATAGAATATCTGGACGAGCTGAGCGACGATCAGAAGATCGCACTTTCGATGGTCGGAAAGAATCTGAAGGAGTGGATCTACGCGCCCGACGTCATTGTTTCCGTCGATATCCGGTCGGAGACGAAGACCACTCGCAAGAATCCGTTCGAGAGAGAAACGAAAAAAGAGAAGAAGCCGGAGGAAAAGCCGGGAAAGAAGCGAGAGGAAACGCCGTCGGCGAGCCAAACTGGAACACCTTCGAGTCAGACTAGACCGTCTTCCAGCTTGTCCGCAACGCCTTCGAACCAGACGAGACCTTCGTCGAGCCAGTCCGGAACATCTTCAAGTCAACCGAAGCCTAGAAAGTCGATCGGCGGACGCTCGGACAACACGAAGATCCGGCCACGTCCTCATTCCAACATCACGCCTTCTGCGAACCTCGGCGAGATCAGAGAGCAAGCTGAGTCTCGTCGGGAATCTCTCGCGCCCACGACCCCGGCTCCCGAGACTCCGAAGAGAAAGATCGATGCGGGCGGGCAGGAGCCGGAGCAAGAGGACGAGGAGCCGTCGTGGAAGAAGGTGTCGGAGGGAAACGGCGAGATCGAGCTGAACGATCCCGGCCGCAGAGAGCTCGAATACAGGGCCAACATCGGAAGAATGACGAATGTCACAGACGAGAAGACGAAGACCGTGCGCAAAGTGTTCCAGAATGTTCACTTCACGTTCGCAGAAGACGATGACGGCTACACGCACTTGAAGAAGTAAGCGGGAATCTCTTTTTGTGGGATTGTATGAATTCGTCGTTTTCAGATGGATCGATGTGGAGAAGGAAGTGGATCGCGACGCGAGCTGGCCGACGAAGAAGAATCCGGAGATTTCGAGACTCAACGCGCGCGGTGTCATCCACGAGACGGCTCTTTTCCTTTCGAAGTTCATCGAATCCCACCAAAACTTCACCGAGCATTTGCACATTGAAGTGGACCTCTGGTCTCACAAGTTCGAGTTCCCACTCTTTCGTCACGTTAAGAAGTTCACCATCCGGCACAACTCCTTCACGACTACCCAGTGGTGGATGAAGCAAGTGCGCACGAACCGAACGATTCCCGAGATCACCATCCTCCGCAACTACGACGGATCACATCCGTCGGAGGCCACTTTCCGCGAGGAGCAGCCGTTTCAGAACCACGAGGCGCTTCCGTACGTGATTCCGTTCGAGGGGAGAGAAGTGCCCGGATGGGTAGAAGTGGTGCCGTACTGTGAGCACGCGGTATGAAAGTAACTCTCGCTTTCCAGTGTTTCACGCTTTTTTCAGATATTCTACGCGAACAAACTGACGATAGAGCCGGTCGTCGGGATGAGTCTGACCGACATTTCGAGGCTTTCAGCTCTTTCCGAACTCAACATCAACCTCAAGACTTTCAATGTGGACAATCTCAAGCATTTTCTGTGGGATTGGGAGTGTGGAAAGATCGGACCTCGTTTCGTACGCATGACGATCAACTTCGACGATCAGTTCATCTTCCGAACTCCTTTGAACGTAGCTCACTTTTATTCGGAGATTTCCGAGGACACGACTGATTTGTGAGTACCCGACAAAGAAACCCGGAATCAAGATTCACATTCACAGGTCTGCCGAGCTGAGGAATATCATCACTGGTCCGAACACGAAAACGTTCGTTTTCTATCGTAACTGGACACTGAAGCGACAAGAGAATATCTCGAATCAGAGATTGCGGGTGGCTTCAGAGAGCTCGCATGGACAGGAAGATGCGGGCCTCTCCGCTTCGAGTCTCAAAATCGCGAGACATCTTGATTCATACAAGGGAAGGAGAAAAGAGCTGTCAACCTCTTCAAACTTCTCCAGCGAATCTTCGTCGAGTGGAGTTCCTGGATCATCTTCTGACTCCGGATTTTCGGACGGCACACATCGTGGAGAGAGCGGCTCGGGCAGCTCGCCCAGTTTCAGTCGATCTTCGCCAGAGAAGGAAATTAAGAACTACCATTGGATCGGCGGCGCTTGCGCTGTTCTCCAGATTGACGAGGACAACAAGCAAATCACCTGGACTGCTGTACGCAGCGAAAACTACGCTAGTCAGCTCGTTCGTTTCAATCTGCAACAGCGATATGCCTGATTTTCCGCTTCATTATCCCTAAACCCTGACCATCTTTATTCGTGTCTTACCCACTAACGCAACAAATATTCATGGATATTTCATATTTTCCCAGCTTTTCATTCTCCGAAAGTTTGTGTAAGTCTGTGTAAACGGGAGACTGTGAATAAATTGAGTTTTCGCGTTTTGTATTATCTGTTTTTTTTTGGAGTGATCCCCCGGTACGAGACTCCGAAATAAAAAAAAAAAGACGAACGGCCAACTTCGAACGCTCACCCGGAAGTTACTACCATGGAAACCAACGAGTCAGAACACTGTACTTTGTTTTGAGTGCTTTGAACAATACTTTTAAACAACAACGTTTATAACACAAACAACGAGTGTTTAGGCTTGTTGTCCCGAGGATCTGAGGCTGAAAGCGATTCTGTCCAAATCCTTGCGACCCTGAAAAGTTTTAAAAATAGAAAACAAAACTAATTTTTGATTATTTCAAAAAAAAAATTTTTTTCGATTCAGCACGAATCGAAAATTTCTCATTAATTACCTGCTTGGAGAGGATTCTTCCCTTGCCGTCTGGGTGCTTCTCGACCCACTTGATCTTCTCAAGCTGCTGAACAGCCTTTCTGAGGCAGTTTCCAGCAGAGGTTTGGAAGTGGTTCGGGGCAACTCCGCGTCTCTTGTTTCCTCCGTAAACCTTCTTGAAGGCTCCGATTCCTGAAGAACGAGCTTAATTTTGAAACTCAAAAAAGCTTACCGGCCGGGCGGAAATAGAGGTGACGGGCCAAGCTGGCGGCGCGGGTGTAGAACCAATCCGGGTCAACTGGGGCAAGCTCCTTGTTGACTCCGAGCTTGACGAGGTCGGACCACTCTGGGACCTTAACCTTTCCGCTCTTCTTCAAGAAATGAGCGATCGACTTAACAGCGTCATGCTGATCGACGTCCTTGATGGAGGTCGCTCTCGTCATTTTACCTCAAAACAAATAATTCAGCACTTTAAAAAAAATTGTAAAAATCAATTTTTTCAGAGAAATTTGGAGAGAAACATGATTATACTGAGAAAAATATCATTTTCTTATTGCTAAATTCGAAAATCGATGAAAAAAGTATGAAAAACTACCAAAAATTGAAAAAATGGGTATAGGAAAGGAATTTTTTGGCCAGAATTTGGATGAGACAACCGTAGTAGACCTGCATACAAATTCGCTGCGTAGCGACTCAACACGCGACCGCGACGCGCCCGAAGGAACTGAGACCGCGGGCGATAATGGGGGCGGGCGTTTGAATTGAGTTTTCGGAAAGCTTTTTTGACCGATTTTATTGATTTTTAATCATTTGTAAAACGGGATCATTGACTCCGACAAGGGAATAGTCTATTGCAGAACACGGCGACTGTACAGACACAAACGAACAGCGGAATGTCGTCGGCCAACAATAGTCTTGGTAACAGCTTTTTTTCCCTGAAATATAAATATATCTCTATATATATAAGGATATGGGGTTCGCAGACGAAATTAATAAATATCAGAGTGCAACGGGCCGGAGTCAAAATTTTCTCAACCCCGCTCGTCCGGCCACTCAACTAAAGTGAGATGAACTCTCTTGAGGGAGACCAAAATCAAAAAGATGTATTTTTTTCGGAAGTGTTTCCTGCAACTGAATGACCATGATTTGTTAGGAATTAAATTAGAATTGTATCGAGACACATTCAACCGCAAAAAGTTTCAAGAATTCGTATGCCCCACACAAAAACCTTCCTCCGACAACCTCAGTAAGAGACGGGTCTGCCCGGTTTTGGCAACCCATGGTTTGCAGCTCTGTAAAATACAGCTACATCTGAAGAAACTGGTGATATTGTTTTTCAGACAGTGACGACGGAAAATCCATCGCCAACCACGAAGGGTTGGTTTCTACCGATCCTCAATCAGAATTCCCCCAGCATTCCAGTCTGCCTTCAACAACTTCTGTTCTCGACAAGAGTAGGAGCCTCTTTGGAAATTCTGGAAACTCGTCCTTTCCTGTATGTTAGCCTTCCTTCTCCTCGTATTGATTTTCTCAGCAGGCACGGAATCCAACGCCTGATGCACACGAGACGAGCCCAGTTAGCGAGCCGTTGGTTGCCATGGCTGCGACGGATGAAAAAGTTGAATCCGTCATAGATTCAACTTTAACGGAAGACTTGGAGCGTGTTGGCGAAGAAGAGATCGACAAACTGTCAGCGGAAGATAAAGAAATGCCAATCGACATATCAGATGTTTCCGCGTCGAAACCAATCAAAGATCCAGAAGAAGAGGAGTTGATCGAGAAGAAAATCGTTTCAATGGATACGATTAAAGATGATGAAGCGGTTTTGGAGCCAACCGAAGCGATGGAAACTGAAGAGAACGGAGATGAATCGCAAGAGATAGAGGATGAAGAGGAAGAAGAGACACCAAAAAAGAAGGCGAAGGTGAGTAACTTCACTTTTATTTCTGTTGATGTGTTTCTTTTTCTTACAGAGAGCTGCTCCGACTTCAGAAGATGAAGAAGTTACCGAAGATTTTGAAGACCCAGAAGGCGAGGCGATGGAGGAAACCGGCTCGCCCGGACCTCAGTCGATGACTGAAGAAGATGAAAAAGAAGTCATTCCGATCGTCGAAGAGGAACCGTCTAAAAGTGTTCTAGCTCCTTTAAAAGTAGGTAACGAGGAGCCCGCTTCTGCTGAGGAGATGGTTGAAGCCGAAGAGAAGGAAGAGAAAGAAAAGGAAGGCGATAAGAAAGAAGGGGAGGAAGATGCTGATTATGAAAAGGCTGAGAGAAAGGAAGATGAAAAGGAAGAAGGCGAGACGAAAGAAGAAGATGTTGAGCGAATTCAAGGAGAACCTGAGTCTTCCACTCCTCGCGGACGTGGTAGGCGCTCATCTGGAGGTGTGATTTCTTCGTCACGTCGTGGAACTCGAGGACGTCCGTCTCAAGGCAATAGCAAAGTCGATGAGACAGAAGAATCTGCTCCGAAGCGTCGTTCCACCAGAGGAAACAAAAAAGAGGAAGCTTCAAAGGAAGATGAAGAAGAGGTTCCAGAAGAACAAGAAGAAGATGGGACCGAGGAACCACGCAATAAAAGAAGGCGCTCGTCAACTACCGCCCAGAAAGACGAAGCTCCGGTGGAAGAAACACCAGAAGAAGATGCCGTGGACGAAGCGGCAGAAGAAGAGGTGGAAACTCCAAAACGAGGAAGAGGAAGACGTTCTGCTGCTTCTCGTGCTGCTCCTACTCCACGTTCAGCAAGAGGGAGGGGAAGAAAGTCAGCCGCTAAACAAGAAGTCGAAGAAGAAGAGAACGAGGAGCAAGAGGAGCAAGAAGAGGAACCCGCGAGGAAGACTCGCACTCCGAGAGGTAGAAAACCTGCTGTTGAAGTTGAAACTGAAGAGAAAGAAGACGATGAAGGAGAAGAAGAAGAAGAAGAAGATACTGATGATCTGGATAAAACTGATGCTCCGTCGTCGTCTCGCAGATCCACCAGAGGCAGGGCTTCAGCCAAGTCTACTCCGAAAGCTCCTCCTGCTTCGAAGAAAACTCCAGCTCGCGGAAGAAAGAAGCAGGCTTCGCTGACCGAAGAAATAATAGAAGAAGAAGAAGACGAGACTGCCGAGGTAACTCCACCGAAGAAAGGACGCGGTGGAGTTAGAAGTGCACCATCATCTTCTACGAAGAAAAAAGACGAATTCGATCCGTACGACATGGATACCGAAATGGAGCACCACCCGGAGCCATTAAGCAACATTCACGTGAGTTTTTTTTGCAGTTCAAAGATCTAAAAGTATAGGTGAAACTTTTATTTTAGATGGAAGTTCAAAACTTTGGAGCTGTGAAATACGGTCGATTCGGAGCTTCTCAAGCAAAGTACTCAATGACTGAGAAAACTGCCGAGTCCAGAGTTCCGGAACTTCAAAGTTGGTTTTTCTATTAACTTACGTCTGTCAGACGTAGTAGCAAGTACATGAAAAAAGAATTATGAACAGAGCAACCAAAAGATTAATTTTCAGCTACAACTCCTGCTAAGAATCGTCGTTCTCTCGCGGATATGACTCCTGGTAAAGAGAAAGTAAAGCATCGCGTTTCCATGGGAACTGGCGGAAGGAAGCCTAGAGCCAAGAAAGAGGAGCTTGAAGAGATGGAAGTGGACGTTGAAGAACATGAACAGCCGTCATCTTCTGCCACCCCGTCACGCGGAAGAAAGCGGAAGAGCGATCTGAGCGACGTCGCTGTTCCCTCGGCCAAGAAACCGGCAACGATCCCTGTTAAGGAACTCACGGATATCGAGCAACTTCGTGTCGACAATCCGCACGACGACAGCGATCCATACGCCCCGGGATCCCGTGTTTACGCAAACTTCCAGAAAATCTTCTACCCAGCCGTCATTGTGTCAGAGCGTGACGGTCTCAGTCGCTACAAGTTGCAGTTCACGGCGGACAAAGTGGTTAAGGACGTTCCGAACGCTGGAATTGTCCCGATTCGCGCTGTAACTCCCGGAAAGATAGCCATGTACAATGAGGAAAGTGTTATTATCGACTTCCCTCCAAACAGCAATGATGCTAATGAGTGGGCAAAGGGAAATCTGCTCATCACAGTTCTAGACGACGATGGAGAGCCGACAGAGGAGAGGAAGAGTGTCGCATGGACGGAGCTCTCGTTCGAGCACAGTGAGTGGCGAGATTACATCAAAACCAAGGAGCAGAGCGCCACTGCTATTGTCACCTCTAACATCACATCGATTGCGGAAGCCAGTCGTCCTCGGAAGCCTCCAGTAGCTAGACCACCCCCAAAACCAAGAGCAACACGCAAACCGAAAAAAGCGTCTGCCCCTGTCGAGACGGTCGTCGAGAACGATATGACGTCTTCGAGAGGAGCCTCCACTCCAAGAAGTGCTATCGGTGATGACGACGAAGACAGGATTCTGCTCATGAAAGAAGATGCTGTCGGAAAGAACATATTCCACGGCAAAGCCTTCATGATAACTTCTGCGAATCGCTCGAATCCTGTAGTCACTCCTTCAAGATTCAAGAAAAACAATCTCGTCAAGTTCATCACCTCGAACGGAGGAATTGTCGCCGAGAAACTCACGGTATGCCGTCGTCATATTTTCCTCGTTAATCTCGACGTAATTCAGGATCGCTACCCGAACCATCAGCTTATTCTCATCTCTGATACCTACTACCGTACGCACAAGTATCTCGCAGCCTTGGCACGTGGAATTCCGTGCGTGCACTTTTCTTGGCTTCAAGAATGCGGCGAACAGGGAGAATGTGTGGATTTTGACTCATTCCGTCTCTCCGCCGGAGCTTCAATTTTCGATGAAAAGGAAAAGCAAGCGTTAGTTTTCTCACTTGAAAAAAAAAACTAGAAATTTATTCAATGTGGATGATCAAAACTTCAGTCACCGAACTTCCAGATTCTTTCTGCTTTCAGACCAAAAGATCCGTCGGGACTTCTAACTGGAAGAACAATCTTTATCCATTCAACGCATCCAGCCCGTGAAGTCACTCAGAACGGACTTGGCAGCACTTTCGTCGGAATCTGGGGGCCGATCTGTCGACTGCTCGGTGCGAATGTCATTGATGCCGACTGGGAGACTCTTCATGAGACTAAAGTGCAATTCGACATTGTTCTCGCAGATGCAAGCTTCAAGCAATCAGTGATGGACTACGCAGACAGTATCGGAGCCGCTAAAGTGACTTCTGAGTGGGTTATCCAGGTAATAAATACCCTTCTAAAAATTCATTACCAATTTCGTTCCAGACTATAATTCTCTCCGAAGCCCCTGAGCCGACAGGCCATATAAAGTTCGATCCGTTCCGTCTGAGTAATCGTACAGAATACCAAACTCCACCTCAGGAGGTACAAGATCCTCAGGAGGCGAAGGAAGCACAAGAGGCACACGAAACGACAAATCAATAAACATCATGTTACTGAGAAATTTGATTCCATACTCTTTCACCCTGTAACTTATTTCAATTTCCCGATTACTCCCCGTAAAGCTATTGAAAAGGATCTCACCTCTCGGCTATTGAATGGACGCATAATACTGCAGGCAGTTAGATGTGTCGTCCAGGCATGTTCGTCGTCACCTTCAGCATTCCGTTTTTTTTTGTCTCTGTATTTATTTTTATACCCAGAAATACCACGATCCTTCAGATTTACTATCCCTGTTCTGTCTAAACTAATGTTTTTTCTCCCATCGTTCCGCGTAATCTATGTTTCTCCCCTCTAACTCTATTTATACTGGAGAATCATCGCCTTGATAAACGTTCTCCTTTATTAACTAATTTTCCGAAGGCCTAGTACACATCTCTTCCTTAATTATTTTTTCTCCCACCGCGCGCATGTGATGAAAGGAAATAAAAATCTGAAGTGAAATGGTGAGCAGTTGTTTTTGTGTGTGTCTTCGTTCATTTCATCATACTTTTGCTTTCGAAAAAGCGAGGGGAATCGATCGATAGAGAAGAGAGGCACGCTGTTCCCCTCGTCGTCTCGTTCCTCTCGCAAATCTCGTCTGCCCGCAAACTCACCTTCATTTCTTCCGCTTTCTTTTTTCGAAACTCCGTCAATTATTCGTTTTCCAGAATGTCCGGTGGGTTCGGACGCCCTAGCTTCCGCGGAAGAGGTGGGCCGCCTCGTGGCGGAAATCGTGGAGGTGGAATGCGAGGTAATCGTGGAGGCCGGAGCAACAGTCCCGGCGGAAGGTGAGCAGAAGAATTCCCGTCCGTCTGAAAATCTCCGATTCAGTTCTAGAATGCAGAACGACGGGCCGCCGGCTCGCCAATATCAGAACTACCGGGACCAGCAGCGGCCGATGAGCCGATCTCCGAGTCCGGCAACGTTCAACGATCGTAGTGCGAGAGACGTGTCGCCGAGACGCCGAGACCGCAGGGATTCGCCATCGAGAAGAAGAGATCCGTCGCCCGAAACATTCTACGGATCGAAAGCGGATTACGCGAAAGCCATCGTCGACGAGAAGCTTGAGGCAAAAAGATGGCAGCTGCGTCTCGCCGACGCCCAGGAAGCCATCCGAAAGGCCGAATATGCTCTCCGTCGCGCCAAAATCGACATGGAGGCGACAGAGGATGCTTACAAGGAGTGGTGCAAGCACAGCAATCCAATCGAGAGTCTCAAGAAGAACTGGTGATGGCGACGATCTGATCAAAACAGTCAACGGCCCCATACTTAACCCTCCATTGTGAATGATTATCTTGTTCCATATTAAGTACGTACTACATGTTTTCATCATTTCTTGTGCATTCTCGCAAAAAAACGTCGCCGCTTCTCTTGCATGACCAATAAAACCGTTTTGAATGTTCAAGAAATCGCGAAACCAGGTAGAGAAGTGATGTTGAAGAGCAGAAGATCATTCGTTCCCTTCCGGATTGGCAGAAAAGGCTCGAGCTCGCCGAGCAAGTTCTGGCTTTTCTCTCCAGAAGAGTTCTCTCATTTTCTCAATTTCCGTCGCTTCCTTCCGAGCTGGAATCCTCTGGAGCATTTTGAAGGCAAAAAATTTCCGAACATCCGGGTTTTCCGACCTATTTTCTCGGCAACGTTTTCCGTTTTTCCGAACCTTTACCGAAAAAATGTCACCGAATTTCCGGCAACGCGCAACCCTGAAACAGAGCCCGATGAGCACATTCACGCGGAGCAAAGCCCTCCGAGCAATTGCTTCTTAAGAATCGGGACTTGGATAGGAACGAGCACAGCCGTCACGCAGTTCATTTGAATTCAATTTTCTCGCCGAGAGTTCTCTTTGGCTGCTCCCCAGAGAGTTTCGATTTGAAGTTTCTCGAAAGAATCAAGACAGAAGACATTATAGTGCAGGTCGGAAACTCTTTCAGATCTGTCGAGGTCGGGAAAAAGAAAACAATCGGATTGGGATTCGCAATTTGAATCGATTGAGATGTTTTCAGAGCGACTTGAAACACTCTCAGCTCGTCGAGATATCGCTGCTCTCGATCATTCAGAACTCTTTTCTCGCTTCTCTTCGTCACTTTTCCGAGATCCGTTTTCAGCTCAAATCCATTTGCAGATATAGATCTTCTCATCAGGACTTTCCTCCAATTAGGTCAGAGTGAACGACAAGTTTCGGCGAAAAAATAGAAAAAAAAACGGAGAAAAGATAAGAATTGGGGAGAAATGAGCAAGAGAACTACGAGAAAGCAAAGAAAAAAAAAGAAAAAATCAGTCACTCGAGGAGGAAAACGAATCGAGGCGCCCAATAGAATCTCCAGATTTTTGCCTCCGTGTCCCTTCTCCTCTTGAATTTCTCTCTTTTTCATTCTTTATCTAACAAAAATTGGGCATCCGGGTCGAGAAGACGAAGACACTAATCCCCGGCGAGTGCACCTGCCGCCGCTTCTCCGACCCCTAAGGACACATTTCGGCGGCTCGAGCTCCGTGGCTCCGTGGCTCCGCGTGCCATCCCACGCGCACGTCTTCTTCTTCTTTTCGTTTCTGGCTGTAGTCGGCTCATTGCGTGCGGCGACTCGAGGCGGCGATTAATCGCTAATTGAGCACAAAGCAAGGTGGAGCTCTGTCGGCTCACGCCCTCCCTAATTAAGCTGGAGATCTCATTTAGTCGTTCCCTCTTCATCTTTTTTCCAGACTCTTTTCCTCTCTTTCTCGTCTCTTCTCCTTCTAGATGCTGCTCTTTTGAGCAGTTCCTTCCATGTAGTTCTCAGCTCTCTCTAGAAGACGTCAACGAGAGTGTGTGTGTCAATAAGAGAGACGCAGACATGGGGCCAGCAGGCAGCACAAAAAACGAAGGAATGTAACAGAGAAACAGAGAAGAATGGACTCGAAAAGGGTACCTCCACTCTCTTTCTTCCCTATAATTTATGTCTCCTCTCTCTCTCTCGTCCATCCCCTTGCTCTCAAACGACTTGCTGGTACCATGGCACCACCGCGCGAATCTCACCCGGAGCCCCCTCATTTTCCGGCTCTCCCCATCCATCACTCTTGCTTTCTTCCATTTCAAACGGCCGCCTCTCCCTCTCTTTCCTCTCGCTTTTTACGATTCTCACCGAACCTCCCAGTTCCTTCCAACCTGGTTTTCACTCTAGAGTCCCCCGTTTCTCGCGAGAATGTCTTCGGTGTGGAACAGGAGACTAGCGGCAGCAGGCGATTCTTCAGCGTCTTCCACAAACGGAAGATCGAGCGGATTCCGTGCAGTCGGTCAGTTCCTCTCCCCTCTCTCTTCTCCGCATCCCCATCCTTCCAGACGTGCCCACTCGTTCCACCGGTCAGCTCAGCGAGCTCGACTTCCCCGCGCTCCCCTCATCGGCTCCCCCCGTCCCCACGGCGTCTGCTTCTGGAGCCTGGGGACGACGTCCCGTCCACCAGCCGCCGCCCGCCATCCTCCGCATCCCTCTTTCCACTGCCCCGGTCGTCGCGCCCTCTCGTACCTCTCCCCCCGCTCCGGTCGCCGAGCCGGTTCTCGTGGTTTCGAATCCCGATTTGGCCAAGCTCGACTTGCGGGACGCGTTCCCGGTGCATACGAACGTCTTCGAGTTGCTTGTGAAACCGAAGACAGTGTTCCGATACGACGTCACGGTGAGAAGAGTACACAAGTATGTGAAGCCGAACGGCACCGAAGCGATCCACGATCCTCCCTTCAAGAAAACGAACGATCGCAGAAAACAGGCCGAGTGCTGCGAGATTCTGAAAGCGGCGTTGAGTAAACTCGACGTCGCGACGATTCTGTACGGATACGATGGAGCGCACGTGTTCTACACTCCGACCGACCTGGCAGACGACGTGAAAAGGGATCTGTCGAGGGGAGTGAGACTCGAAAGAGAGGATGTGGCGGAAGAGATCGTGGCAGCTTACTTGAAGACCGAAGACGACTACTTCGATGTGAGACTCGAGCCGAACGCGAGCAAGTTCGAATGGAACACGGGCGACGTGTTCGACGAGACGTTCGACAAAATGACACCTCACGACACGTCGACGAACGCGCTTCTTCACATTGCGCTGGCTCAGAACGCGAGAGAACGGGGGTTTCTGTTGACGGCCGGGGGCAGCGAGATGTACGAGACGAGGAGCGACGAGACGAGCTGGGTGCTGAACAGAGACGGCATCGGAGCGAGTGTTCAGCTGGGAGAGGGCGATGGCGGCGGGCAAGCGCAGCTCGTTGTCTCATGTGAGTCCCCAGACGAGTTCCCTTCTGATCGGGCAGTTTCAGACAAACAGTCGTTTTTCTTTTCGCGCGGAAAACTGTCGAACATGTCGAAGATTGTGAACTTCTACGATCCTGATGAGATGAAGAAGCTGATCGGGCTAAGAGTGGTCCCGTTCTACAGTCGAGACTCTTTCGCGATCGACAGCATCACGAGTCGACCGATGGAAGAGATGACGACAGAGAACGGAGACTCGATTCTCGAGATGGCGGCGAATGTTGCGGCGAGAGAGGGCAAGCGACGGATGGAGTACGACGGCAGACGGTACGGAGTGCAGTTCTCGGTCTACTCGACGACGACTAAGAAGATGCGCGAGTTCTCGTTCCCAGTCGAGAACGTGCTCATTCTCGACAATCAGAAGGTTCCGGTAGAAATGAAGAAAGCGGTGGGAAAGAGTGTGTCAGATCTGCTCACCGATAGCTTCTTTCAGCCACTCCCGCCCAATCCGAACGACAAGTGGACCAATCTTGCCCGAATCGCATTCTCCGAAAACGGCGCTCTGACGTCCAATCCGATCTTTGAAAAGTTCGGCATCTCGGTGCGAAACGAGCCCATCGTGGCGAAGGGTGTTCGTATAACGACGCCTCTCATCGAGTACGGGGGCAAAATGACGGTTGCGTCGGATGCAAAGAGCAAGGTGAGCGCAGCGGGAAGTATTCTAATCGGGGCGAGTGTCAGGCGGGATGGACTGCTCCGATGATCGCTTCGCAGCGCGGCGGGTTCGCCGTTCAGGGGAGCATCAGGGAGATTCTGGTGCTGTTCAACACGAGTGCGGAGCCGAAACGAAACCGGGAGAGTGGGCGGGCGAGAGTCGAGTCCTACGTGGAACGGCTGAAAACGACATGTCGAGAGTACGGCATGAAGGTGCTCAACTGGAGCATGGAGGACCTCGCAACTACTCACCCGGGCCTATCGGCGAGCGTGGCTCTTGAGAAGGTGAGCGAAAAACAGCGGATGGCGATCAGATCTTTCGGATTCGCAGAGAATGTTGGTTCTCAAAGAGGCGGCGCTTCGCTCGTTCGTGCTCTACCTCGATGACGAGTCGCTTCACACTCACGAGACACTGAAGCTGATGGAGAGACTGTGCGAAATCCAGACCCAACACGCGTGCTTCAACCAAGCCGTCCGGAAAGCGTCAGTTCTCGGCCTCCGTGAGCAGAGAGCGATTCGGATTGTTTCAGAGAATGCTATCGACAGAGCCAATCCTGCCAATACGTGGCCATGAAACTGAATGTGAAGTGCAGAGGGCTCAACCACAAAGTTCGGTATGCGGACGGTTCGATGTGAGTCTTGTTCCACTCTCCCCTCCAAACGATCGGTTCCAGAAGCCACCTGTGGGGCGATGACTCGAACACTCTCATCATCAGCTACGACGTCTGCCACGCCTCCGGAGCTAAGAATTACAAGCAAGGAGAAGCTTGTCTCGAGCCGAGCTGCGTCGGTGTCAGTTTCACTCGCACCTACTGTCTCGAAAGTGTTGAATTTCAGTTCGCATTCAATGGAACAAAGGAACCGGAGATGCTGATCGGCGATTTCAGCTACCAGTCGACCAGAAAAGAGAAAGTGGACGAGAGCATTCTCAGGGCGAGAGCCGCGAGGATCATCGAGATGTACGCGACGGCTCGCAACAAGATCCCCGACAATATCGTGATTCTGAGGGACGGAGTCGCCGACAACCAGTACCAGATGGTCATCGATTGCGAGTTTAAGGCGATCAAAGAAGGAATCCACAAGTTCCTGGCTTCGAAGGGCTCACAGAAGCGCCCCTCTTTCGCAGTAATCATTGCGACGAAGAGACGCGCCCATCGGCTGTTCTTCAAAAACGCGTCTGGTCAGTTTGTAGCACACATAACGGACCAGAATGAATCAATTCCAGGAAGCTTCGAGAATGTTGCTCCGTTCACAGCCGTCGACAATACAATCGTCCGTCAGGGAGCCCACGAGATCATCTTCTCGGCGCACCGTCCGATCGACGGAACCGGCAATCCGATCTGCCTGAACATGCTGCTCAACGACGGAGTCTTCACCGCCAACCAGCAAGTCGTCCAGTTCATCGGAGCTCTGTGCTGCTCTCTTCAGATCACCAACAACATCACCTCTCTTCCGGCACCCATCAAAGTGGCCGACAAGTACGCGAATCGCGGAGCCAGGCTATTCGTTTCTTACAGAAAGTGAGTTTTGTTTTTTCGAGAGCCGTCGCTAGAGAGAAGGGAATGTGCATTAAAATATGGAAGAGAGTCTGAAAAAGGAACACTGCGTTTCGGATTGAAGCGGAGGGAGCGCGCGCGAAACGAAAAGACAGCTGTCGGCTGTTGTTTCCTAGAAAACAAGAGCGCGCGGAGGGCGGAGCCTTGAAAGCTCATCGAAAGCTCGTAGCTCATTGAAAGCATCGACGACCAGTTTTGGAATCTAGGCGGTACTACGTTTTACACTTTTACTATTATCTGTTTTTTTTGGAGTGATCCCCCGGTACGAGACTCCGAAATAATGAGCCCCGCCGCGCGCTGTTGTTTAGCGAAATATTCGCCGCGCGAGATTTGAAACGAATAATTGCGGACAGAGAGATTGAAAAATTTTATTCGTTTCAAATCTCGCGCCCAACATTTTTGCTAAACAACTACGCCTGGCGTGGCGAGACCCGTTATTTCGGAGTCTCGTCCGGGGATCACTTCAAAAAAAACAGATAATATTTAATTATTCTTGTTCCTCTTCTTTGACCATTATCACGATCAGAGTTTTCGAAAGTCGGATGAATTGGCCTGGATCAGAATTTCACTGAAATTGTTATATTCTTTCTGGGGTAGTAATGATAAGATGCCGACAGACTGAATTCTCCGATTTCGTGTTCGGAACAATTCCCTCTTCGAACATGGGCCCGAAAAAGTATTTAACTCACCCGGAATCGAGTGAAAAATGACCAAATCCGAGCTTCAGGTATCTGAGCGACCGGAACAAGACTCTTCCTGTTACGGACTGCAGGAAACTGGATCACCGTTCGCTCACCGAGAAGCTTTGCTACGACACGAGTGCAGTTCTGCAGAGCCGTCGAGTCACTTAATTGCCGCAGTTTGTCCGATTCATGCGGCACCCATTCAAATTCACCTGACATCCGATCTCATTCAACTGGCACTCATTCTAACTCACCTGGCACCTATTCCCATCCACCTGACAATCATTCTAACTCATTCTAACTCACCTGTGACCCATTCCGACTCATCTGGTAAACACCCATTTCTAGCCCCCTCGCCGTTCCAATTGCGAAATACTAGACGTGCCGCGTTCTCGTCGATTCGTGGCGCGAAAGTGTCCGCTCCCAGCACCCGCCCGCCAAATTTTGGATTTTTTTTTTCGACGGGCGTCCCAATTCATTCATTTGCTTCCCATTTCTCCCTCTCTCCCGAATACTCCTCGTTCCACTCTAAAATCGAACGTTTTTCCTCACTTTACTCGAGAAGTTCAATTGTTTTTTGTGTTTTCATCTCGTGAAAAGAGGCGAACCAGGTCATATTTTCTCTCCCTGAAAGTCTGTTTGTCTTTCTTTCCTTTTCTGTCACGGCCCATTCTGAGTTTGTCCGACCTGCCTCGTTGCTCTGCCTTCGGAAATGAAGAAGATTACAGTTTAAAGTTGTTTTTTTTTCCACCCACCTCTGCCTTTTTTGTTCCTCTCGCCTTCGACTCTCGTCATTCTTGTTCATGATCAATTCACAAAAGGGCGAATTTTATCTTCGTTTTTCACTCGACTTCGAAACACAAACTGGTTTCCTGTTGCCGTGTAAGAGTGAGCAATGGAATGTTCGACTGCAGAGGGCGGAGCCCGCGGACGTCTGGTGTGAAGTATACTCTTCCACGAGCGACCCGTCTCACTTCTCCTTCGTTCCCTCCTTTCCGTTCTCTCGATTACTCTCTTTTTCTACTTTTTCAAATTCAATAATTTTTCAGTAAACAAGACCCTAACTACTAACTAACCGTCCTGTCATGGAATCGAAAAGAAACAAGAGAGACTCCAAAGAGGCGAGACAAGAAGAAGCTGGAACGGCCGATGCCGAGACCGGTGCCGACCTCCAATCGGAACAAGGTTAGTAGACAGGCGTGGGAATCAGATAAGCGAATACTCTTTCACTTCAGTCTCTTTCACTATCTTTTCTCCTTCTCTCATACGAAAGTTTTTAAATCTCTTTTCGGCACCATTTTCGAAGGGGGCATCATGTTCCAACAAGGTATTATTCGTTCCGAACCTAAAATCGGAGGTCGCCGTCTTATTAAAAACATAGTCTCCCGAATTTAGAATCTAGGTGGTTATCAAGGTCCATTTTCAAAGGCGCACCCATATTTGATAGCCGCTATCAGAAGGGTCATCGAAAGGCACCAAAGAGGCATATTCACTACATTTTGCACTTTTACTACTTCTTGTTCTCTGACTACCACCACCAGAACTTTCGGAGCCCGGATGGATCAGCCTGGCCCAAGGAGTTTTCTGAAATTTTTACATGCTTTCTTTTTTTTAAAGTTAAATACCTTTCTGACACAAGAAAAAGAGAAAAATAGTGAAAGAGAAAAGGGGAAAAGTTGTGAAATGAGAAAGAAGTGAATGAGACGGTAGTGAAAGAGTATTTGCCGATTTGAACTCCCAAAATTGCAAAATGTTATTCGTTTTTTTTTCTAACTGATCTGTCGAAGTTGCCACGCGGCGGCTTTTTTGTCGTTTTTCTATCTCTTATGTGCGCGGTCTACGTGGCAGAAGGCCCAGAAAAATGCACGGAATAATAGTGAACCTGACTCAGAGAGAGCATAGAAGACTCCCGGGCTCGAGTTCTTATTCTAGTAACCACATGAACAACTTTTTTGATTCGTGAATGATCAGAATCTAAGAGCGATCGCTGATTCTAATTGGTTTGCAGGTGCGAGTTCGTCGAACCCCACCGTCGTTGCCGGTTCTGATCGATCTTCCGACCCCCCGCACCCATCTGCGCAGCTCGAGATCCCGAATAAATTTCCCACCGCACTCAGACATCTTAAGCGTCAGACCAGCCGCCCGCAAACGGTCGTCACCAACTCTTTCTCTGCCACAATCACGGACAAAAAGATTTATCGGTACGATGTCTCTGTCATGAGAAAACAAGAAGGAAAGGTTGCGAAAGAGGTTGCTGGAACCGCCGGAGGAAGCCGCAAGAAGCAGCAGTGCTTTTCTCAGCTCATCAGAAAGGCCCTCGAGTGGCATAACTCTAAACGTAAGCATGCGATTGTCTACGATGGAGCGAAAACACTCTACTCGCCTTCTCCTCTGATACTGAAAGAAACCAATTATGAGGTGAAAGATACGGAGCTCGAACCGAATCTGAAAAAGGAGTTCTTCCAAAAACAGAACGGAACGTTGACTGTGTTATTTGTAAATTCGGAAAACGGAACTCTGTACACTTCTAACATCAAGAATGAAACGCTCAAAAATATGGTGTCGGGAGACAAACGAATCACCGGAATGTACCAATTGGTTCTCACCCAGAAGGCAAGAGACGAGGGCTTTCTCATTTCCGACGGAGGCAAGGAGATGTTCAGTTTGAAGGAGACGGCCCACAGGGACGGTATCATTTTGCGCACGGGAATCGGAGCCTCGATCAGAGTCGCCGATGGAGAAGGCGGAAAGGGAGAGGTACAAGTTCTGATAAACTGTAAGTGAAGAGTAGTAAACGATTGGTGTCTTACGCTCAGTATTTCAGACAAGCAGGCGAAGTTCTTCGCGCCAACCGGCCTGAAGGAGCTGGATGTCCTGAAAAGATACAGATCCAAAAGCCACGCAGAGGTCGCCGAATACCTGAGAGGAATCCGGGTGGGAGTGATTTACAGCCGGAGAACTTTCGTCATTCAAAACATCACAAATATTCCGATCGGAGAAATGACAGCGTCGAATGGCGAACCCCTTATGGATGTAGTAAAAGAGGCGCGTAGGGAGGCTGATAAGGATGCAGAGGATATCCCAATCGACAAACATCTGCCAGCCGTCATCATTAGAGTCTATGACTCGACTGCGAAAGTCCACAAGGACTTCTACTTCGCAGTC
Source organism: Caenorhabditis sulstoni (assembly GCA_963966605.1). Lineage (NCBI taxonomy): Eukaryota > Metazoa > Nematoda > Chromadorea > Rhabditida > Rhabditidae > Caenorhabditis > Caenorhabditis sulstoni. Next base: position 5,964,316 of record OZ016475.1, read on the forward strand.
GAGCATTTGGTAATGACTGGGGATCAGAAGCTTCTTCAGAAGCACAAAGATATCGTGAGTCCTTTAGTCCTTCGGTGGATTCGTTCGTTCGTTTCAGCCACCGCCGCCGGAAACTTCCACTAGATGCAATGAGACAAGGAGACTTGCGGTGGCGAGCTACCTTATGGGACAAAACCAAATCTTCGCAGATTTTGGTTTGAAAATCAATGAAAACCCGATCAAGTGCACTGGATACTCTATCGAGGCTCCTCGCGTCGAGTACTTTGATAAAAAGGAAGCGGAATTGAATGCACGCAAGCAATGGACTTACGGAAAAAATAAGTTCAGTTCAGTGGGGGGGGATATCCCCGAACTGCTCATCTTATACAATTCGCGGACCGACGGCAACATATCTCGAGCTGCCTACAACCTGAAGGAAAAATTCAAGGATTTCGCGCGTGGAATAGGAATGAAGTTCACTTCGATCGAAATAGAGGACCTGAAAGATTTGCCAGTTAGAAGAGGAACTTCAAGTGAAATGGCCTGTGAGGCCATCGTTGCGAAGACCAAAGATATAGAGAAACAATATAAGAAAAACGGGAAAGAAAGGCCATACTGCATCTACATCGACAAAAGCAATCAGGACACTCACGACACCATCAAGCTGCAGGAACGTCTGACTGGAATTACAATCCAACAAGCATGTGTTGATAAAGTTCTCGGCCATGGGTAGGTGTCAGCGTCTACAGACTGACCCAATATGTTCATTTCAGATTCGGACCCATATCGGCGCGCAACCTTTTAGCGAAGGTTAACTTCAAAAATGGAGGTCAGAACCACAACGTTGTGACAGATGAAAGCATGTGAGTCGGTCTTTTTCATCCAGCTTCTTATTGTTTCTTTACAGTCAGCACTTGTGGGGGGGCAAAGCCCGGACATTGGTGTTCTCCTATGATGTCTGTCACGCTAGTGGCAGAAGAGTCTTCAAGAAGAACGAGGAGTCCGATGAGCCCGCTTGTGTCGGAGTGAGTTTCTGAGCTCTCGAACTCGGCTCAGTTTAAGCTCATTTCAGTTCGGGTTCAACATAACTCGCAATCAACAAGTTTTTGTGGGTGACTTCAATTACCAAGATCCGCGGAAAGAAAGTGTCGATGCGGACATTCTCCACGCGAGAGCAAGACAAGCCTGGATGACGTACACCGAGAACAACCACAGAGCTCCCCAAACCGTGATAATCATCCGCGACGGAGTCTCCGAGGGACAGTTCGCTATGGTCCTGCAAGAAGAGTTTAGGGCGATCAAATGGGCGATGGTGAATGCTGCGGAGGAGAAGGAAGAACGGGTCCCGAGTTTCGCCGTGCTTGTGGTGACGAAACGAAACGCGCACCGCATCTACATCGAAAGCAGGGGTAACGGTGAGTTGCTTCCTTCTCTAGCAATGTTTTCTTCTCCTTTCCAGGCTTCAGAAATGTGCCCCCACTCACCGCAGTCGACTCGAATGTTGTCCGAAAAGACGCGAACGAAGTCATCTTTGTCGCTCACCACCCACTCAGAGGAACGTGCAAGCCTCAGCTTCTGAATCTGCTTCTCAACGAAAATGTTTTCGATAGCAACCGCGAGATGCTGCAATTCGTTGCGTCTCTCTGTGCGCTGCACCAAGCCCACACGGGATTCGTCTCCTTGCCGGAGACGATTTGCGCAGCCGACGAGTACGCGGAGAGAGGCTCAAAGCTCTACAACATCTACTTGTGAGTTTTAAGACAACGAATGAGAGATCGGAAATGATTTCCAGACGAAGAAGAAACACCATTCCAATGGTCAATAACAAACCGGACTACAAAAAACTGACAAAGTTGCTCAGCTACGAGGATACCCGGTGGCGCGAAATCCATATTCCGTGATCTTCTATTACTCCGAGACACCTACGGACGAGCCTCTCCCGAACCTATCGGTTTTCATCTATTCTAAATTAACCTCAGACTTTCCAAACTTTACTTACCACTAACTCTGTACCAATAACCCCTGTGTTCTTGTGAAACCGATTGTTCTCAAAGTCAGAAAAATGAACTTGTTCTGACACAAAAATCTCGGGTTCTCGTTCTCATTTCTCCTTCACAAACGAACCGTTTTCAAAACTGAGAAGAAGGCACTCAAAACTGAGAAGAAGCACTAAACTTCGAGGCGTTCCGCTGCTCCTTCCCGTTTGCAAAACTATCTCAACCTCAGCAACATCCTCAAATCGGTCTTTCGGTCTCTTATTCACACTTCCATTCCGACGTTCTGCCTTCACTTGAAACAATTCGCCGAAAATCACGGTTTTACCACAGAAAACAGCAGAAAAGTTGGAGGTGGATGTTTTCGAAACGTTTTTCTAAATTTTTTGAAAGACCGATCCGTTTTGACATGGTTCTCCTATCTTGTAACCAACCCGGGAGCGCAAGCAAGATTGTCACCAACAACGAGATGATGTCACTCGAAGATGTCACGTGACAGTCTGAGAGTGCAGCCTTCTAGAAGAGAAGAATCTGGAGTCATCGCAAGTCGAGGATAGTGGCGCTGACTCGAAGAATGGCTCTGGGAAGAGGGGCCGTTACTGTAGTTTCCGTGTTCCGTGAACGGACGAGATTTCATCACACTCGTTCACATCTCTCGATCGGCCGCCTCGCTTCTGTTCTCGAGATCGTTCCGATGAGTTCCGCCGTTTCTTTTGCTCCCTCACTCAGTTGCACGCGCGCGCGCGCGCTTCGAGGACGCTTCGGTCAAAGAGCAGAAAATCAAAAGAAGCGGAAAAACAAGAAGAACTGATAACGAGACGGCGTCCTTCTCCTTCTTCAGCCTTCTTCGTTTTCTTCTTCTTCATCGCTGATATGATTCCGTGACTTTTCGCCTCCTGTGAGACCACGTGACAATTCCCCCTTTTCCGTTTTCTCACCGTCACAAAACGTCGTTTCGCGCCGAAACGATAAACTTCCGACGATGGCGGCCGGGTTTCTTTAATGACGCGATCTTTAATGGTCGTCCTGTCCTTCTCGTCCACTTTTTATCTTTTTGTTGCCATCAAGGTGATTTGGAGGACGCGTTTGTCCGGCGGGAAGTGCGCTCCAATGCGAAATCATACCGCACAAAGTTATTTGTTTCAAACGGAAGCCGAAGACTCTCGCGGTTGCTGTCTTCCAGAAAACCGTCAGAAAGAGACAAACGGAAGAGAGATGGTGTCGACGACGAGGTCTCGAAAACTAGGCCACCGGTGACTTTCTAGTCCCTCCGACCACTGATCTTTGTTGGCAGTAGAGCGCACTCTAGAAGACCGCGAGAATTTCGAAAAAAGCGTGCGATGACGGAGACTGTCTCGCCGAGGTCGTGTCCTGCTTGTGATGATATCAATAATAATAATAACATGAATTCCTCGTCGATCAGTCACTCGTTTTCGCTTCCTTCTTGTCCCACTAATACACTCATTCTGCGCGCGCGCACGCCGTTCTTTCCCAATCTCTCTCTCATTTGTCGTCGAAACCGTCGTCGTTCTCTATTTTTATCTCTCTCTCTCTCTCTCTGGGTTAGCGGGTCTCGCCACGATCGCGACGAAAGCGTTGATTCTTGTCTTACAGAAATCGAGAATCAGATGGCCGATCGACGACGTCGCAACCATCCCGAGCCGCGGAACAACGCGCACGCCTACATGTCCGTGTGCGCGCTTCGAGCCCCTTCAAAAAATAAGTTTTGTAGGCAGAACCTGCGAGGCGAGCACACGAACACGCTGTTCATCGGGTACTCGATGGTGCAGGGCACCCTCGACCCCTCCACTCCGGGCGTCTTCAACAACCCGAGCACTGTCGTGGTGAGACGTTGCCCCGTGGCAAGCCGGACCCTATTAGCTTCCAGTTCACCTTCAATGGAACCTCGTGTGCCGACCACTTCATCGAGTACTTCCACTTCCAGAAGGCCACGTCGCAACACGTGGAGCCGGCCGTCATCCAGCGCGTCGCCAGCTGGATCCTCGAGGACTTCCACGCAGAACGCCGGCTGCTCCCCGATTACGTCGTCGTGCTGCGCGATCAGGTGCGCGACGAGATGGCGCAGACGGTAAGAGAGACCTCCCACGAAGGGCGAAACGTTCTGGAAGCGGGCTACGGTGATCGCCCGGTTTGCAGAGAGCGATGACGTAATCTGTGTTGTCCATCCATCAGCAGCGTCTCTTTCCCCCCGATGATTGCGTTTTTATTACCCGCTGCTGACGATCCGTTTCGTTGAAAAATCTTTCTCGTCGTTATCAGACAGATTCTAGACAGAGTTTAGTTTCTCTGCAAAAGCACCCGCCCGCGCGTATGCAAAAGAAAACTGATTAAAAGAGACGAAAGTTTCATGTTTGTAAATCCGAGTGTATTTACAACATCGTAAAAGTGAAACAACAAATAACAAATAACAAAGCAAAGTAAAATGTTTAATTGGTCTCCATCGCCTCGGCGCTCTTCTTCTCTTTGGCCGCCGCTCTCGTCTTGACGCCCTCTTTGCTTGCCACCGGGGCGCGAATGAGATGCATTTTCTTGTCGACTTTCGCCAAAAGCCCCTTCTTTTGAACAATCTTGCCTGGCTGCAGCCTTTTTCTGATCAAGTTTCCGTATCTGAAAATCAGTATATAGCCTCTGAGGTTACTTTCAAGATAACACAAACCTCTTGTGTTTCAACGCGGAAATGGTCTTCGCGGCATCGACTGTCTTCTGGAAAAGAGCTCTCTCGTATTTCACCGGCTCGTCTCTGCGCTGCTCGAGAAGCTGGGTGGCGTCGTTGATGAGCTCCTTTCCGCGGGCACGACGAGAAGCTTTGGTGAAGCGGAGCTTTCTCGGGTTCTTCTTCTTCTTGAATAGCTTGTTACATCTTGATCGGCAGAACTTGAAAATCTAAAGAAAACAGAAACTAGTAACAGGTAATTCGTTAATCAAAAACTCACTGTGCTGTCGTTTCTGACGAACTGAATTCCGTGGCCCGGATAAATGGGTGAAGAACAGAAGTAGCATTTTTCAATGCGCATTTTTACCTGAAAATTATGAAATTTAATTTCTGCCTATGAAAACCGAAAAGTCGAGCGAAAATTCGCTGAGAAATCAACGATATTTGATGAAAAACGGGCCTTTTGCGAAACGAAAAAAGTTTGTCACGTGCGCGCCAAGGCACGAGAAAGACGCCAACAATGTCCTTGACACGGAGTGAAAGGGGCGGGAGTTCAAATTGCGATGTTTATTGTTTCCAGGTTGAAAATGAGGAATTCGAGGCGTTTAAAGAGGGAATTCTGAAGTATGCAAGCTCGCGACCTGAATTCTCCGAGTGGGCTCCGCGATTCGCGTTCGGACTTGCTCCGTGGCGACCGGAGCACGCGGAGCCGCTCGTCTACTTGTATCAGAACGACAACGTTTTTCTGAAGAACGAAGAGTTCCAGAACCTGATCGTCAACATGTTCATCACGATTCGCGTGCACAATTATCGATTTTCGGTGCTCGAACCGTTGTGGACGGCCGAGAACTCGGCGCGTCTCTGGACGAAAGTCTTCCCGTCGTACGCGGCGTGAGTGCTCGCTGGAGCGCGTTTGCACCGCCCTATCTATCATTTCCAGATTCACGGAGAGGGGACAGAACAGAAGATTGCCACGTGTGGCGGGCACGAATCAGTTCGACTTTGACACGATCACTCTGCAATTTCACACGACGGACGCATAACTTCACTTCATCGACAAGAATAAATCTATTTTTGCTTCTTTTCCCTCTGTTCCGACGCGTTCGCCGCGGCCGATTCCGCCGCTTTTCTCGCCTTTTCTTTCTCAAATTCGCGGATGCACGGGTGCTCAGCCATCATTTCTGCAATGGAGCACACTTTCGAGTCTCAATGGAGCGCACTTGCCTTCCTTCACGATCTGCCAGCTTCGATCGAGTTCCGCCTCGAACGCGAGCATTCGTCTGCGAATCGTCGCGACGTCTTCGTTCTCGCGTTGTGGCGAGTGCATGTAGCTGCCCATTTTATCGATTGTTTCCAGAATTTTCATGTTGTGCTCGTCTTGACGATCCATTTCCGCCCTGCTCTCAGTCCAGAAAATTCAACGTGAAACGGCTCTAAAACGTAGAGAAATGTGAGATTAGTTGGAAAATCGATTGTTTGGGAGAGGACGGAAAAGGGGAGCGGCGGACCCCTTCGGGGTCTCGCCGTCTCGCAGCCGCCGTGCATAGGCTCTATTCATCTGACGACGATGAATCATTTTTTATGCGTTCGAACGAAACAGCACGACTAACAGAGAGACACGAGAGTAAAAAAAAAGAGAACAGAACAATGAAAAGACAAGAGTCTGATTAAAGAGGGAAAAGACGGAACCGTATCGAGTTTTGAGAAGGAGGTGGGCGGAAAGAGCAACGAGGGCAGAGAGAACGAGAGAGATAGAGATTCAGACTCTAGGCCGCTTGGCGTCGGGTTGGCCGTGCTGCTGCATTCTCGCCTGACGTTTCCGTTCGAGCACTCGAAGCGAATGTTCGATGTATCTGAAAGATCGAATCGTCCGAAACGCTCTTCGAGCTAGAGTTGTTCGTTTCGGACAGCATTCCTCACTTGAAAAGAATCTCTTTCGTGACGGGATTTAACATCGTTTCGAGAACGTTCTCGGCGGTTCGAAGTCCGTTCGGAAGCGATTTGTCAGTGCGTTCTCGCATGAACTTCCACTCTTTTGCCTGTAAACACTTTCTTTCGAGCTTTTCCACTCCTCTCGCTCACTCTTCCTTGCGAGTCCAGTTCCAGAGTGCACTCGATAATCTTGTTGTCGTATTTCTTCAAAGTTCCCGTCGCTTTCATCGATCCAAACGGCTCCCGTTGATTCTGGACGAACAGATTTCCGCGCCATTCGGGAAGCATTCCTTCGCGACAAACTCTGAAGTTAGCTTCACAGTAAAGAAATTTGATCGGGTGTCTACTTTTCGATTTTCAACTGGAAATCGACCGAGTTGTGCGACGGCGGCTTCCATTTCAGGACTTTATCACATCTTCCCGTCTCGTATGGCTGAAATCGAAGAGAGAATTGGCTGAGTCCGGTGGATTCGAAGCCTACCCGATCTCTCGGTTGAAAAATGAGTCCATCGATTTCGTGGCCGACGCTTTCGACGAAACTCGGCAAAAACAGCTTGTGGGTGGAGCCGATTTCGTAGAAATCCTTTCTCCGCACCGACATTATCTGCTTGTTCTTCTGGATTCGGCCCGCTTGAAATGAATCTTTCCGTTTCTTGATAATCTCATTCAAAATAATTTCGAATCGTTTTTTGAATGGTTCTTTCATCGTGTTAGCGTTCTGAAAACAAACAGATGCCGAAAAAACGAACTTCAAAAGGCTCTAAAACTTCTGAATTAACTGAAAATCAACAAATTCAGCTCAAAGCCTTACATTGAATCGCATGATGTCGTAGATCAGCATTCTAGCCGTACTCTGTCCGTTGTACTGAAATTCCGAGATCCTTGTGACTTCCGAAGTTCTCAGAATACCTTATCAATGATCACTTCAGTGTCCACGAGAGTCTCCATCAGCGGCTGTCCATTTCTATCGACGAAATCGAGATTCTCAATTTCGAAAACTTCGTTGTCTCGGTCGAACGCATAAACTTCGCCGTTGTTCATGTAGACTATGTATCTGGAATCGCGATGAGTTTCAGCATTTCAATTTTTTCAGGATACCTCATTCCATCGGCTTTCCAGGAGACCATATAGGGTTCCTCTTCCAGAAGATGCATGTTTTTGCGGCTGAGAGAGACTGGCTGCAGACCAGGGAAACCCTGCTTCGTGTACTTGCACAGCTGCTGAATCTTCGCCTGCAGCATCGCCTTCTTGCCCTCGTCCTCGCAGACTCTGACTCCGGCCACTAGTCCGTCCATAAACAGCTTTGTGTTTCCATTGCTCGAACTGCTACTGCTTCCTCCTGCAATCACTGACGCCAACGTCTTCCCTCGTGTCCCAAGTCATCCAAACTGACCGTTCGCCGGCGGAGCACTGCTGCTTGCCGCTTCCTGTCCGGTCATTCCATTGAACGACTGCTCTCGTTCCCAGTCCGGCTTCGGAGGCGCTATGATCTTCTCTTCCTCCATCGGATCGTATCGCGCGTACAAATCGTCGATGTAATCCTGTTTGTAGATGCCGCCCTGACGGTTCTGCTGGAAGTCGCTGATGGCCGCGTCGAGGCCCCATTCCTTAAGTTAAAAGAAACTAAGTTAATCGATTCTGATGTAATTTTTCGATTTTCCTGTTCAAATGGGCTCTACTAATTTGACGGTATTTTTTGGACGGATTCTAAGACACTTCTTGGAATTTATTGGTACTTCCCATACTTCTTCTTGGAATAGGAACGCCGCGATCAGAAATCCGGTTCTGTTGAATCCGTGAGTGCAGTGAACACCGATGACTAAGTCCGGATTGCTCGCTCGGAACTCCTTCACGAGTTCGATAAACTTCTGAGTTTCCTCCGGAGTCGGAGAGATTCCTCTTCCGGCCATTGCCAATTTCTTATAGATGGCTCCTTTTTCGGTCACCTAAATCATAAAATTCCCCGTTTCATTCTCTAATTCGATGCGGACTTCGTCACGAAAATAGTATCGATCCGTGTTGGTCAGATCGATCCAGAGTCCGATGCGGCGGCCCATGAGGAGGTGATGCGAGAAAACGTCGGCTGGATGGAACTGCAGAGTGCGTGGCTGGACCTGCTGGTCGTACATGGCGCACAGCGGCGTTTTGAACGGGAAAAACATGTTATTAATGAGCTGAAAATTTGTCAAAAGTCGATAATTTTTCTTCAAGTAAGTAACCTTTCCGGTTTTCGGACAGTGCAGCCACCGATCCGGAATTCCCAGTCTAGCTTTTTCTGGAGTTGGACCTGGCGGAGCCATTTTGAATCAGAATCAGACGTCGGAATCGTCAGGAAACTGAGAATATAAACTTATTTGTGGCAAGTCGATTCCGGCGTTTCGGAGACGCAGACTGCTGGCGCGATTCTCGTACTTGATGACCCGATTTCCGTGCCTTGGCGCGTTTCGAAATTTTCAAAAAATTCCAATTTCTTTTCAGAAAACAATCCGTTCCAAACCAAATAACGAAATTTCATGACCGTTCAAAAACTCAAAACAGCTTTATTCAGTTCTCCTCCTTCTTTTCTTCTTTCTTTTCGTCCTCGTTCGTCGCTTCCTTGTCCTCCTTCTCATCTTCTTTCTCCTGTTCCTTCTCCCGTTCCTTCTCCTTCTCTCTTTCCTTCTCTTCTCTCATTTCCTTTTCCTGTTTCGCTCTATTTTTTCTCGCCGCTCGAGCCGCCTCCTGCTGCAGTCTCAGATTCTCTTTTGCGTTACTTGCCATCTTCTCCAATATGACGATCTCTTCCAACGCCGCCTCCCAAACTGTCATCCTATTGCGAAGCTCCAGACGCAATCCCATCAAGTTTCTCTTCATGTGCATCAGTTTCACCTTCAAATCGGCCAACACTTTGTTGTTGTCCAACGGCGTCTTCGGGCCAGCTGGTCCCGTCGGTCCGGCTCCCCCTTGTTTCTCGGCTCCTCCCGCTCCACCGTCTGACATTTTTCGAATACTAACTTTGCAGAGAAATGGCTACCGATGAAGTGGCACAAGACGTTTCGCAGGTCACCGATTTCAACTTTCACGCGTGTCGCAAGTTCCGCATCTTCACATCGGGGTCCACGTCTTCTGGAGAAGCTCGCAACCGACTTGCTACATCATCACACCTCGGAGTCACGTTTGCACTCGTAAACTCTCATCAGATGGTCTGTTTTTCTACGAAATCGCTTCTTGATTACAAAGTGACGCGTGAGAATATGAACTTGGAAGTGGTTGAATTCCCGATGAAGCCGATTGATTTCGCCGGAGTCACCTCGATCAATGATATGGGAATCAACTCGGATGGCACTCTTCTCGCCCTCCTGCACACTCATAACAACGACGTCTCCGTCGACGTCTTCAACATTAAGACGCTCTGTGCGAGACCAGATTCCGGCCCACACAAGTATCTATGCAGAACCCGCGTCGGAACGGATAAGACGAATCGAGGAACTGTTTTCGAGTGGAATCCCGCGTTCCCTGACACTTTCGCTGCTGCTTCCACTGATAAATCGATTATCGTCACAAAAATCGATGTTCAAAATCCGCAAAGTCAAAAGCTCGTCGGGATCGGAAAGTTCGGGGCGACAGTGACAGCGATCAGTTGGAGTCCGAAGGGAAAACAACTGACAGTGGGAGATGCGCTCGGGAAAGTGACCCAGATGAAGCCCGAAATGGAAATCGTCCGAGTTCAGTTAGCACCGGATCACACGCCAGAGTATGGAAAAGTAACCGGACTGTGCTGGCTGGCCACGACTGAATGGCTTGTTTCGTTCGAAAGAGGTGGGTCATCGGATCACGACGCCTACTTGCTGAGGTGCAAAAAGGAGAAGCCGACCGAGTGGATGCAGTTCCATGAGCTCTCCTACTCGTCCTCCAAATGGCAGCTTCCCTCGCAACTTCTGCCCGCCACACAACTGCTCGTCGACTGGAATGTAGTGCTTGTGGGCAACTCGAAAACTAGCGAAATTGTGACAGTCGGAAAGAGAGAAGATTGGCAGAGTTGGGTACCCGTGGAGGGAGAAGCCATCTACCTTCCGACGACTGCAAGCAACGCGGACACGGTTCCCGTTGGAATTTCAATCGATCGGACTATGACCGAAGAGGTCCTGCTCAGTGAGTTCATACTGTTCACGATTTCTAGAAAAGAGCGTTTGCAGAAGCCGACGGATCCCTGAAATTCCGCCCATCCCCGCTCGTTCTTTGCTTGACGAATGACGGAGTTCTGACTGCTCACCACGTCATCAGCTCTTTCCCTCCACACAAACCTTGTCAAATGTGAGTCCTTTTTATTCTCCTCTCGGTGTATCTTTTTTTTCAGTCCTAGTCAAAAGATCTCAATCGCAGGACTAGCTGCGCCGAAGTTTTCTTCGGAATCTTCTGCTCCTGTTCAACAGCTTCCCACCATCGCCCCTTCCACCGTTTTCGAGCAGAAACCCAAACCAGAAGTCATCGCGACGCCTACAAAGCCCTCGACACTCTTCGCGCAGGCAGCTCCCATCACGGCGAACGGTCTTCAAACTCCACAGCCGACATCATCGTCCTTCTTCGCCGCTTCCTCGTCGATTTCCTCTGACCCTCCCGCAGCTGCCAAGTCTTCTGCTGTCCCTACTCCCTCTATTAATGCGACGTCTTCAAAAACCCCTATCAAGGCTCCTGAAACACCAGCTCCTCCGTCTGCTTCGACACCACCAGAACAGAAAAGAGCCGAGAAACTAGTCGATCAGAAGAAGATACTCGTGGAAAAAATTCAGAAGATGAAAGAAACAATGACTTCAACAAAAGACGCTGTGAGGAAGATGTCGTTCGCCGCCGGAAACGCCAAAACCGCAGTGATGGACTGTTCCGAAGTGGTGAAGGCGTCTCTGGAAGACTCGAGAGAAGTGATAGATGAGCTGCGAAGTCTAATTTCCTCGATAGAATGGGTCTCCGAAAGGACGAAGCACACGGTTAAAGAGATGGATTTCGAGATCGAGGAGAAGATGGAACTCGTGGCAGAGGTAGCCGACGGAGAACGCATTCTCGAGAAACTGCGGGACATATCGGAGACGGAGAAGATGATGAGATTCAACAAATTGGAGAAGGCGGCCGATATGCTGAACGGCAAGTTCGCTGATTGTGGAGAGTTGATTAAGAAACTCGGGCAGATGCTCACTGAGAAGGTAATCTTTGAGTTCCAGGACATTTCCAGTGCTCCATAGCAGGCTGAACTTCTGATTTTTAGGAATCCAACCGAAAGCAGGCAGTACTATCGCCTCTTCGCGTCAATTCGAACTTCAATCAACTGCAAGCCGGTCGTGAGACGGAGGTGGCCTTGAAAGTGATGCGCAACGTCTCCAAAATCATCATGGATACTCGAGAACGTATTCAGCGAGCGGAACTGGAATTCGTTCATTTCCAACGTGACGTCAAGAATCAGAAAAAGGAAAAAGTCGACGGTGAAAAGATTAGCGCGTTTTCAAGACAGATGAACGAAGTGAGTGTTCTGGAGGACAATGAGCCGTCGACGAAGAATCTTGCGGATTCTGAGGTCATGAAGGCGAGAAAGGCGCTCATCGCGAGGATTCAAAAGCGAGGTGTTCTCAAGACGAAGAATGTCATTGTTGAATCTTATGGAAAACCTTCTGTATCCCAAAAGAAGAAGGTGGACCCCATCGACACATCGAATTTGTCGAATGCGATTCTGAAATTGAGCATGACTCCGAGACGCGTCATGGCGACGTCTTCGCTCTTCTCTCCCGCTGCTCCTGCCACTTTATCGTCTGTGAGAAGAGATGCGACGACGCAAGCAGACTCGGAACCGATCATAAAGATCGTCACAGTCGAGTCGCCTCCCAAACCAGCGTCGAACGCTCCAGTCACCTCAACTCCTGCTTTGAAAGCCTCTACGAACTCCGCCTTCTCTGTTCCCAGTCCTAAATTGACGATTCCGAAAGAAGAGCCGAAAACTCTGCCAGATTCGAAAGTTGCCACAACTCCCGCTTCGACGTCCTCTTCCATCTTCTCCGGTAGCCTGTTTGGATCCAAGACGACTACAGCGGCTCCGCTTACTCCTGCTGCTTCTACGAAGTCTTCGATCTTCGGATCTCCTCTGAGCAAAACTACCGAGGAGCACAAGCAGGAAACGCAGGAAATACTAAAGCAACCAAAAGAAGAGCCGCAAAAAGTAGTGGAGCCAGTGCTCACAAAGATAGAAGAGCCGCCGAAAGTAGAGAAACCAAAGGTAGAGGAGCCGAAAAAAGAACCAAAATCAGAAGAAAAGACTTCGGAGCCTGTGAAAGCGCCAGAAGAAAAGAAGGAAGGAATCCCCAAAACCCCTAGTTTTTGTAAGCTAGAATGCTTTTCTCCCCGTATAGAATTGATTTTTTTTCAGCATTTAACACATCGGAAAATGCTTCAAAACCGACTTCTTCCGTCTTCGGCGGAGGCATAAAACCGCAGACGACGCCTACTCAAACTGCGACCCCCAGCATTTTCGGTGCAGCTGCCAAGAATACTACGGCTGCTGCGGGAAGCTCTACGAGCATCTTCGGAGGCGGACCTAAAACGACGGCTTCGCCGTTCGGAAGCTTCGGTCAGACCAGTCAGCCAGCCCAGTCTGCGGCACCAGCTACTTCCACCCCTACTCCGGCAGTCAGTTTCTCTTTCAACACTGCTGCTTCATCTACTGCCGCAACAGCTAAACCTGCTGGTTTTGGAGCATTTGGCGCTCCCGCTTCTAAGCCATCCGCAGTGTTTGGTGGATCGATATCATCAGCGTCTCCCATGGTTCCGACTGTCGGAGACGAAGGAATGGAGGACGATTCGATGGCGAACGGAGGAGGCGGTGGAGGGGGATTCATGAGTGGCCTCGGAAGTTCCGCTAATACCTCGGGAAGTTCGAATCCGTTCGCTCCGAAGCCTTCGACCGGATCAGCGGCTAATAGTTCGTGGCTTTTCAGTGGAAATGCAAGTCAACAACAGCAGCAGAAAGTAAGAACCCCGTTCGATCAACTGAGTCCATAATCTTCTTCCAGCCCTCATTTTCGTTCAATTCTTCCGGAGCCCAGCAGACCGCCTCCCCGACAGCCACGTCATCAGTGTTCGGTGGTGCTCCCAAATTCGGCTCGCAGCCAGTTTTTGGAGCAAAGCCATTTGGAGGGGGAGCAACCTCCACGGGAGGTAGTGGAGTAGGACTAAGCAAGAACGCTTCGATCTTCGGAGGTGCCGCCGCATCTTCTAACGCAGCGTCCTCCAGTGGTGGCTTCGCTCAATTCGCCACCGGACAGAAACCATCGACACTGTTCGGAGGAGCAGCCGGAGGTGTCACTCAGCAGTCTTCTTCTATCTTCGGTGGCGGAAACAAGACTGCGGCCGCACCGACATCATCGATCTTCGGGGGAGGATCGACGACAAACAGCAACAAACCGAGCAGCTTCACTTCTTGGCGATGATCATGTCTAACATATCAATTAACCATCATATTTTAGTTTATATAATTCCCATCTCCGACCGTTTCCCCTCTCCCCGTTTTAATCTGATCCTAGCCCACAGGTTGTTTTCTTTAATTGATTTTTGTCTGAGTAAATGCAACTTTCATTTGTTCAACAGACTCTCTGAATAACTTGGTTTTTGGTACGGAGCAACCGGTTCTATCTCCATTCAGCTGGCATCTTTCATCTCGTGAGGATCAGAAGACGCTTTCAAAAGAAGAGTCGGGAAGTCTCCAGTCAAAGGTTTGCAGAATAAAAGTAGAAAAATAAACACTTTACTCCCGAGATACCCAAGAACATTCAGTTATTTCAAATGAGTCTTCCATAAGTTGACGAGAGCTTGCGGGTTGTTGGCATTGATCTGGACTTGGCCGCGTCCGTCTCGTTCCAGAAGTGTGCCGTCCGGAGTGAATATCAAGAGGGTGGGGATCGAATTGACTGAGAAGTGTTCACCCAACAACTGGCCGCAAACACTTCCCCACTGCAAATGAAACCAGTTTCCATGGTGCGTTCGCATGTACTCGTTCATCTGTTGCTGGCTGTTGTCCCACGAGATGAACACAACTTCGAAATCATTCTCGACTTGTCTGTAGAAATCGCGGAGGATCGGAGTGAAATCGAGCGACGGAGGACACCAGGAGCCGGAAAAGTAGAGACCGATTATCTTGCCGTTGAGAACCGACTCGTTGTAAATCGAATTCGGATCGCTGTACAATTTGAGAGTGATGTTCTCGATGAATGTGCACTGATTGGCTGCCTCGACCGCTTCCCTTCTTCGCTTCTCTTCCGCCTTCTTTTTCTTCTTTTGCGCCTCTCTTTCCTGCTTCTCCTTCTCTAGTTTAATGGCAGCTTCTTCGGCCTCTCTCCGTTTCTTTTCCAGCTCCTGCTGCTTCTTTCTCGCTTCCTCCTCTTCTTTCTGTCTCCTGATCGCTTCCTTTCTCTCCTCCTCTTTCTTCTGTCTCCTGATCGCTTCCTTTCTCTCCTCCTCTTCCTTCTGTCTCCTGATCGCTTCCTTTCTCTCCTCCTCTTCCTTCTGTCTCCTGATCGTTTCCTTTCTCTCCTCCTCTTCCTTCTGTCTCCTGATCGCTTCCTTTCTCTCCTCCTCCCGTTCCAGCTCCATCTTCCGCATCTTTTCGTCCAGCTGTCTCATTCGCTCCGCCTCCTTCTTCTCGTACTCCTCTCTTAACGCCTTCTCGATTCTTTCGATCTCCTCCCTTCTCCTCATCTCCTCTTCACGCTCCCTCTCCATCCGACTTCTGATCTCATTCTCAATCTGCCTCCGCCATCCCTCGGGTCCTCTCGTATCTCCGATCGAGTTCTCGATAACCGTGAAGTTTCGCACTGAACTGCTCGAAACTATCGGCGGTGTCGAAAGAAGAGGAACTTGCCACGCAACCGAATCCGACGGAACGACTGTTGTTGTAGATCTGAACGTCGCATTGCATCTCATCACCTCGCAGGCTCCAGTCTCACCGTTCGAAGAGCACTCTCTTCGACTCGAAGAGCCCCTTGATCCTCTCGGAGTCGGCCGTCAGCTGACTTCCCACCGCTTCAAACATTCGAACGAAAGTGCCCCAGTGCACCTGGCTGAACTGCTCGTACTCGAGAACCTTGATCATTTGCGCAGAAAGAGTCTCCGCGAATTTATTGCGAATCTCCACACTCCCCTGAGTTTACAGATTCTCGTTAGGGCGCACTTCCTCTCTCTCTCCTCACCACTTGGACTTCCAGGAAAACGGAAGCCAGCAATCGAACACTAATAAAGTATCGTTCGAATTTCTCCGCATCAAAAACCAAAATCCGTTCGAAACACCTGAAAATGGCATCCTTGAAATCGTCTTCTTCGAGCAAGAAGCAGGTCAAATGAACGAAGACGTTCTCCGATTCAAAAGACTTCCAGCACGCCTGAATTTCAGAGTTTCCCAGAAGGTTCTGAAGAGTCACGAACCATTTCGAGGATCAATCCGAACGCGACCGACTTCTGCTCTTCGTCAAGCTTCTCGATGAGTAATCTGAGCTCGGCCATCCAGAAATTAATTTCCAGCCGCTCCTCGATCTCCAGAATCTTCTCGCAGATCATCTTGATCTTCTGAAGAGCCAGACTCCCGTTGAGAGCCGCGATCCACGTGGCATTGGTCAGTTCGAACCGATTCGACGCGGGCTCATCGGAGACGGAGACGTTCGAAGTGAGAATGCGAATCTCGTCGAGGCTGCCGTTCAGCACGTCGCACGCCTTCTGCTGCCTCCGTCCGATGTTGGCCAGTCTCGTTCGGAGTCCGTTCAATCGGTTCTGCGCCTCCTGCAGAGCTTTCGCCTTCTCCTCCGCCGACATTCGAGAAGTCGACAAGTGCTCCAAATCGTTGTGATTATTGTAATGATTGGAGTACGAAGGACTCAGAAGAGCCACATATCTGAAAGTACCGTAACCCTGCGAGACCCCCCGCGGGTGGCTAAATACCTCTCCACAAACTCGATTTCCCGTTCCAGCCGGAAACGGTGCAATTCGATGGATACGAAAAGTTTTTGTTTGAGCAACTCGACGAGCTCGCGGTGAATACCGGAAACCAGTGGGAATCCAGTGACTTCCGCAGCATTTCGCTCTCCGACGTCGTCATTCTGAAGAGATTTACGGGCGGTCCGGGGGGCAATCGGACGACTCACTTCACAGAAAAACTCGACTATTTTAGGCCCGACTCCAGTCATAGCAGTAACGAAGCGAAACGGGCGGCGGCACGAAACGAGTGACTAAACGGGCGGTTATCAGTTCCGTCGAATGTTGGCAAAGAGCGCAGTTTCTAATCGTCAACAATGTTGAATTTCGTTTTATTGGAGAAGCGATGAGTTGAACCCGGTGTGCACAAGTTTGCAATGAGATTCGAAACGTCTAATTATCGGAAGAGGGGTAGTTCCAGACGAGAAACTGGAACTCGAGAGAGTTGGCGATGACGGTGGCTTCTGTTCCGTCGGCCCTCTGGATATCTTGTCCGTGTGTACAGTCGATCTTCCGAATGGTTCTGAAACGAGTCTTCTCTCTTCTGAAAACGCCTCCATCTCTCACCCCGGATACTCATGGATCCTGACGTGCGTGCTCTTCTTCTCGTCCCACGCCTTCATTTCGAGCCCCTCGTACAGATCGCGCTCTCCGTTCCAGTCTCTGTCCCAGGCCCAGCCTCTCGGGAAAGTCATCGCTATCCGCCGCAACTTCCGATCCGTGCCGGCCATCCAGTGGTGGATGACGGCATTCAGGTCCTTCAGACTGACTGTCGGATCGCCGAGATCAACCAACTCGGCGCTCAAACTCAGAAGCGTCTCAACAGTTACCCATTCGGCGTACGGAAATGAGAAGATCCGAACGTTGATGGGCTGCAAAAAGAGCGAATCAGTTGGATTCTGGATTGAATTGATTGCTCACTTTGTTGTATTTGAACTCGTTGGCCAGAATGCCGTTCTGGTGAAGAGTCTGCAGATGCTCCATGTCGAGAATCTTCTTCAGAAGACGGTGCGAGATGACGCATCCGGCCGAGACGGCGAGCGTTGGGCACTGCGCGACGCGGTTCTGGTTGAGCACGTGCATGACGACGTCATCGAGAAACTCCTGCACGTATCCCAGAGACAGATGGGTGATAGGGCCCGAAAAGAGAGTGAGCAAGTGGTCGAGCACCTCATAGAACGCGTCCAGCGGGTCAGTGGTGAACACCTTGTACGAGGATCCGTCCACTTTGCTGAAACGAGCGACGAATGAAAGGAAGCGAAGGGCAACGGACCATTTGAGTTCGGTGCTTTTGAATTTGCGGAGCACTATTCTCGCTGGCTCGCACTCGATCCGATCGATCTCGTCGCGACTGCGCTCGTAGAAGAAGAAGTGAACGAAGCCGCGTCGCATCAGCTGCAAACCGATGACGATGCTGGCGGTGCCCGGCTGCGAATTGGCACAAAGTCCGCGCAGATTCAGGTAGAGCGTTTTCACGTGGATGCGCCACGACGTGATCAGAAGACGCCATTGGGTGGAGCAGTAGGCGAGCTCGATTCTGAAACGGAAGCGATTCAGAAGACGTTGGCTCGTCGAGAAGACGCTCACAAGTCGAACGGACTCAAATGCCTGCCAACGGCCACGGTGACGTCAGTGGAAAGTTGCTCGAGCTCCATGTTTTGATGAGAATCGGATCGAAGCGTCGATTTGTTTCTTTGTTATAGTGTATTCTGGATCGATACGAGAGAGAGAAAGGGGGAAACGAGAGAGAGAAAGGGGAGAGCGAGAGGCGGCAGACGACGAGAGAGTCGTTTGGAGGCGGCAGAAGGACAAGAAGAAGAGCGCACGGTGACGAATTGTACGAGCACAGAAGACGAAGAACAGTGTAGTGAGCAGGTACACACACACACACACACAGAGACATCAGCAAAAAGTCCATCTTTCCACCCATCCATTTTCGGTCACTTCAAACGAGATTCGCGTAGAGAGATTGATGGCAAACTGATAAGAATCGGGTGGGATGGATGTCAAAGATCACGACGACAATCAAGGTTTCCGATCGCAAGTCAACGACTCCCCCGGTCACCCGTTGGAAGTGCGCTCCATCGCAATCGTCTTCCGATTTCTTCTCGAATCGTTTTCCGAATCTTCCTCACAGCAAATGTGCTCCACTGCACAACCGTTCGTCTCGTTCTTTCATCCCAATTACCGTAATTCTGCACCCTCCCTCTTCGAATCGGAGAACTGGTCGCATTTCGGTTTCCAGACCGATGAGAACGTCATGTAAACTCGAAAGGGTTTCCGAAAAAAGTGCGCGTCGCGCGTCAACTGATGCATGAAAACGAGTCGAAAAATCCAATTTGAGAGGGTGGTCGCGAGGAGCGAACGGATTACGGTAGCGTCGAAAAAAGCGGCACTCCGATGTAGGCGCTCCGTTTTTTTCGTCGCGTGGCAATTAGGCGACGCAGTGCGGGTGGTCTTTGGAACTGTTTGAAACGGGAAAGAGATAATTGAGGACGGCAGTGAAAGTGGGCCGCGTTTTTTGCGGCTCTCCGAACAAACCAGTCCGTCTCACACGGCTACCGTAATCCTGTCTAGTGCCCCTTTGGGAAGTGTCTCTCCGTGTTTGTCGCCTTCCTGTTTGCCCTCTTATCAGCCCGCCCTCCGTCTGCGCCTCTCGCTCTCTCGCGTGTTGACACCATTTAAAGGGTGGACTCGTCGAGTCACCAGTCATCATGGACGACCTTCTGTCGCCGATTCTCGCCGTCGTCGGGCTCGTCGCGCAGCTCCTCCAGATCTACCTGACCGCCTTCTTCAAGTACATCCTCCCCTACCAATATCTGCCCAAAAAGAGTCTCTCCTCGAAAAAAGTGCTCATCACGGGAGCCGGAAGCGGTCTCGGAAAGCTGCTCGCGCGCAAATTCGCCGCCAAAGGAGCCATTCTGATCCTGTGGGACGTGAACGGAAATGCGATCGAGGAGCTCCAGAGTGAGCTCAAATCCAGCGGAGCAGAGGTCAGTTCGAGTTGCTCGGCGGGCCGATCGGAGTCTGAAATCGCTTGCAGGTTCACTCTCACCAAGTGGATCTTTGCGATTCGAAGAGAATCGCCGAGATGGCACGCAAAGTTCGCGACGAAATCGGAAAAGTCGACATTCTGGTGAACAACGCCGGAGTGGCCACAGGTGAGATCGGGTGGAAGCGACGGGAGTGAAGAAGTTGAGTTGCAGCCAAACTGATCATGGACACGACCGAGGAGGACATCGAGAGATCGTTCGCCGTCAACGTCAAATCGCACTTCTACGTGAGTACCGTAACCGGGAAGTGTGCCCCTTTAGGACGCGAAAGTGCAATGTCGGACGCCTGTCATTCCGAATGAAACAATAGTTGTTTGTTGGCGTGACATTGACAGGTTGCTGCTGATCTAGAAGTTTTGTTTTCCGAAGGCAGCCGCCCGATACTTCTGCAGCCTCTTCTCCTTGTGCTGCGTCCCCAGAACCGCGGAGAGGAGCGAGAAGTGGGAGGAAGTAAGCTCGTCGTCGACTCGCTCCTCGGTTCCTCTTCCTATCTTCCCCCCGCACACCGCTCCGATCTTCCTCTTCCAGACAGTCCAGCAATTTCTGCCGGCGATGCTCGACGCGAACGACGGTCACATCGTGACGATCGCGTCGGCAGCCGGCAAGATGGCCTCCGCCGGACTCGCCGATTACTCTTCTTCGAAGCACGCGTGCGTTGGATTCCACGACTCGATGGTGGCCGAGATACTTCTGAATGAGAAGACGGGCGTGAAGACGACGCTCGTCTGCCCGTACTACTTCCACACGCCCATGTTCGACGCGACCGGCGCCTCCACAAGGTAGCTGAAGAGAAATGGAAGTGCGCTCCACCGAACACTTTCAGATTCCCGTCGTTGTTCCCGATTCTGGACGGAGAGTACGTTGGACAGAAGATCTTCGAGGCCATCGAAACGGAGCAGGAGTACCTCGTGACGCCACGTGGTTTCTACTGGGTTCTCCCGTCCACGCAGTGAGTAGATGAACATGGCCTAGAAATCCTCTTGTGTGAAACTAGTCCCTTTCCAGTTTCCTGCCGTATTCAGCCCAAAAGCTCGTCGGAGAATTCTTCGGACTCATTCAAAGCCTTCACAGATTCCATGCTCAGAAGAAGTGAAACTCCAGCTAACGTCCCGTTTATGCATCCAATTCTTCACCACTTTATTCGAATGAAACCATTTTACTCGTCCACGTCTTCTTCTTCTTCGCCGTCCACGTCTTCTTCATCGTCTTCTTCATCGTCTTCTTCGTCGTCGCTCTTGAACTGTTCGGGTTCGAGTCGCACTAGCTGCTCGGGCCTCGGATTCAGCGTCGCGATCGGACGTCGGTCGTGCCAGACGACGAAATGAAAACTGTTTTCGCGTCGCCAATAGGAGGCGAGCAGTCCGTCTTTGCGTCGGATGTCGAGTGCGAACTCGCAATTGTGCCAGTCCGAATCCGGTTCTCCGAACACATCTCTGCAATTCTCCACCCCGTTCTCTTCGGATTTCCATCTCTGTCACTCACGGAAAATGGCTGTCCCTCTCGCTGGGATCCCACTCGTGCAGCTCCTCCAGACCGTCGTGCTGCCATCCGTCCCAGTCGCCGTCGAACGAGATCTCGAGCATTTTCAGTCGCCTACTCTCGCTCGATTGCCATTTGAGCATGAACAGTTTGAACGCACGCCAGTTCAGTTTCGTCTCGTTCAGATTAGCGCACTCGCAATCGAGCACACTGATCAGGTCCTGCGTGGAGAGCCATTCGGAAGGCCACGAGATGAGAGTGTCCAATCGAAGGATCTAGCAAACGAGCGATTCGTAAGGAGGGACTAGAAAACGCGGCCCACCTTCGGGTTGTTCCAGTCCGCCGGCAGAGTGCATCGGAAATCAAGTCGTTTCAGCCCGACGGCCAAGTCCAGAATCCTATCGATCATGGTTTTCGAGGAGACGCCGTTCTCGAACAGAAACATGTCGCCGCACTGTGCGATGGGATTCAGACGGAACAAACCGACGAGAAACTCGGAGATGTCGCGACTCGGAATGGTTCCGGTGACGAAGGCGACGGATCGAAGGGGTCCCGGGAAGATCCGGAACAGGTACTCGACGAGCGAAACGACGCCGACAAACCGGTTCTCGTGGTAGACGCTCAGTTCTTGCGCCGACTCTCTCGTGCTGTGCGCGAACACGACATCGCCGATCGTCGTCGGCTCCTCGACGTCATCCGTTGAGACGTCGTCGAGACTGTAGACGAAGAAGTGCGCCGAGTAGTTCTTTTCCTCTCTTGCCACACTGATTCGAATAAAGTCGCAGTAGGTTTCGATGAGAAGATGCGAAATGGAAACGGCCGAGTTCGCGACGGACTCGCGGAATTCCAGCGATTTGCGAGACTCGTCGAATCTGAAAATGCCGAGATTCGCGAGAAGTGGAGGTGAAAAGACTCGCATTTCGAGGACGGTCGAGCTGTTTTCGAGCTGAAAAACCATTTCGAGCGATCGAGAGAAATCAGTCGTCAAACGGTCGAATCGAGCGTTTTTATGACTCGCTCGCTTATCAAACATTCCTTGCGCGTAGTTTGGAAAGATGATAAATCACGGGAAAGGGCGCGATGATATCATTGCGACTGAATGGGATTTCAGAGAAAAGTTCAACAGATTGTGCAATTCGAAGCGACTTTTTGCAAGAGGAGTTCATTTTCAGAGGTTTCAGAATACACTTTTAGCTGAACCTTTTCGATTCATTACTATCGTCACGTCTTCACAAACTCGTCGTTTCACTCAAGAGACTAACGAATTCCGCCTTCGTCAATTTCCGGTCGTTGCCATCCATCCGAACGAAATCGCTCTCGTTTTCTCGCAAAACGTAAAGTGGTCGTTTCGATTCTCGCTGTTGCTATGCGTTGTCGGCTCGCTCCTTTCGTCCCTTTTTTCCATTCGCTTTTCTTTTTTTCAGGCTCTTGCAAATATCGAAATGCCAGACTATGAGGTCGGTTTCTTTCGTTTTCAAATCTGTTCATCGTTTCAATTCAGAAAGAACTCGACAAATATGAGAGAAGTGTGGAGGAGCACGTGAAGAAAGTCAGCGCTCAACTGGACCAAGAGCTAGCTACCATCGTAAGTGCGCTCTACTGCACTCGAGCATCGGAGCGAGATTGCTTGTTGCAGACTCAGAAACATAAGGAGAAAATCGAGTTGATGAGAAGATTGGAGGCGGAGAACAAGAAAACGGCGGAGGAGAACGAGCGGATGCGGCAGAGAATGGAAACGAGAAAGAAGGTAGTGTGACAATAGCTGACTTCATTCGGGTCACTGTGAGATGAGCGGCACACTCAACATAATTATCGACTTTTTCATTCATTGGGCCTCTTCGGCCTTTTTGCCCTTTTTCTCCTGCTTCTTCTCCGCCTTCGACGCCTTCTCCGGCTTCTCTTTCTTGGCTGGTTTGGCTGGAGCAGCGGCAGCAGCAGCAACGGGCTCCGATGGGACGGCTCCGGGGACGGCGAGCTTCTTCTTGAGAGACTCGGGCATCTGAGGAGGCGGCGGGCGGGGGAGGTTCATGGCGACCTGGAAAGGTACGAGATGATGAGGGAAGAGATCGGAGGGGCACCTTGAACGAATCGTAGATGAACCACTGGAGGGCCGTCAGAGTTCCGACCATGATGATTCTCGGACCGAGGCCTCCCCAGAGTCCCTTGAACCCAAGCTTCTTCACGAGACTTCCGATGCTCGCGTTCGAGTCCTGATTGAGTTTCGAGACGAGCACGTCCGGAGGATGCGAGACGACCGCGCAGAAGACTCCGGCGATGTATCCGGCCGTGAAAGTGACCATCAGCTGCTCGGCCTTGGAGCATTGAGCACGCGGCTTCGGGACGACGTACTGGTAGAGCAGCTCGACCGTCTTCTCGAAGCACGTGAACTTCATCATCGTGTACGGGATCTGGCGGGTCCAGAGGGGCGGCAGTCCCTTGAAGAAGCCCTTGAGTCCTTCCGTCTGGTAGATCATCGGAGCACATCCGCGGAGCGTGGGTGGAGCTGTCGGCGAGGTTTGCATGCGCACTTTAACAGCCTCCATCGGGGCGAGGAAGATGTCGGCAAAGAACTCGGCGGAGGCGGACGCCGCCAGATAGACGGACGTTCTCCAGATGTACGCGTTCTCCTCGCCGAGCGCCGAGCTGTACACGTTCTTGAAGACCTCGTAGAAGCCGAACTTTCCGAGTCCTTGCGCCGAGTAGCCGATGAAGGTGGGAGCCCAGCCACGAGCGAGCCCGCGCACGCCGTCCTCGGCCACCGTCACTTTGAAACCCTGCACCATGCTACCGTACTTCTCCTTGTTCACCTACAACTCTCCGTTCCTATCCGGGGGGCTCATTTCTGAGTGCTCACCTGAATTCGACACTTGACAATGTCCAACGGGGTGATCGCAAAGTGCGTCAATCCGCACGAAAGAGAGCCGCCGAGAGCGCACAGCGTGTAGAATCTAGCCGAGCCGAACTCGACGGGAGCAGCGCTCGGAGCACTCGGAGCAGCGGAGCAATGAGCGGAACGGACCACTTGGGACGGGAGCACGAGTCCATTATTTTGGGCCGTCTCGCAAACCTCGTGAAACAGTCCCATTTTCCTAAAAACCGGACTAAAAGGAGCCGGGTAGGAAGGGGAGAAGGCGCTCACCTTCGATCTTGAGCCGTCGATCCGGTGCGAAGTGGGAGAAGAGGCTAGAATGAGCGAAGAGAGACACAGAGACACATCACCGGACACGTGGCAGAGGGGAGTTCCACGCCGAAAAGCGAGGGGTCACGTTTTTATTCGAGACCAGATGAACAGAGACCGGGTTTCGCGTCAAATGAATTTCGAACGATAGAGCGCGTTTGCACAGTTTCCTCCGTGATTTCCATGTTGTTACATTTGCGCTCCAATGCTAATCTTTGAGAATTTTCAGAAAATTTCGAGCTTTGAAAAGCAAATACTGAAAAACAAGAGCAATCTGATGAGTTTTGAGGCGCACATCTCGGATATTCAGGAGAAACTTCCGGAACGGCGAAAACAGAGTGAACACCAGATCGACACTTTAGAAATATTTTCTTTCCATTTCAGTCGATGAGATTTTGAAGGCGTTGAATGAGAAACGGCGTCAAGTTCTTGAAAAGCAGACGGAATACGGTAGTTATCGACTGAATAGGACAGAAAACTCGATGAGGACGAAGGTGGAGAAGTCGAGAAAACGGCTGGAAGAGGCGAAAACGAAGAAGATCGCGCAGGTGGGCACGGCGGATTCTTCTCGATAGAGCGCATTTGTTGCAGGACAAGAAGATCGCCCGTCTTCGGGCGGACATCTCGAAAAGTGAGAAAAGTTTCGACAAAATCGAACGAGAAATGCGGAAAGAAATCGAGTGAGTCAGCAAGTGCGCTCCACTGAACACCTGGTGTTTAGGCGGCAGTTTGAAAACGAGTCGAAGAAAGAGGAAATCGAACGGAGAATCAAGATATTCGAAGTGGAGAATTCGGGAATTTCAGACGAATTCCAGAAGCTTCTCGTCAGTTTAAACGAAAATTCCGAAATGTGAGAAACAGAAGACGTGTCCAGAGTTATCGCGTTTTTCAGGAAAGAGAAAAACGCCGAAAAACGAATCGGAGAGCTGAAAGTGATGATGGCGAAAGGAGAGAAGTACATTGAAAAACTGGACGAAAAGATTCGAAATATGCGAGAAATGAAGGGCGCTCCATCGCACAGTGTCGGTAGAGCGCATTTGCAGCAGACACGGAGAAGGTCGAAATCCGAAAAACCGCCGAAAAGCTGGAAACGGCTCGAAGAGCTCAAAACGCGCATAATCCAACTGAAAAGAGAATCCGAAGCGTTGGCAATGAACAAGTCGAGAATGAACGAGGAGGAAAGTGCGCTCTACCGGACTGTCTGATCATTTCTCGAATTTCAGAAAGAATCACTGCAAAAGTCAATGGAGGAACACCAGAAAAATGCAGATCGTGCGGCGCAAGAGCTGCGAAACGCTGAAAATTCGCGAATTGCCGAGCTGAATCAACGTATTGATTCGGAGAAATATCGTTTGAAAATGAATCGATAATTTCAGAAAACCGAAAGTTACCACCGTCGATTTTAGTGGAAACGAAGGAAGAAAAAGCGGAGAGAGAGGATTTGGAACGAGAGGAAAAACTGAGAGAAAAAGTGCAAAGTCTCGAAAAATCGACTGGGGAGCAGAGGGAAGAGCTGGAGAAAGTACAGTAAGTTCGCTCGGAGAGGCAAGTGCGCTCCATTGAGAATGTCGCAGGAGACGGTCCGAGTTCCTGAGACGGCAGCTGGGATCGCACAGTGAGACGGATCTGGTGCAGTTTGAGAACGAGAGGACGGAGCTGGGCGCAGAGATAAGAGGACTGAAGAAGAGGTGGCACGATCAGATAATGACACTGAACGCTTTGAACAAGGTTCGCCGGAGCGCACTTCCATTCTGACACGAATCGTTTCAGAAGTTGCAACAAAGAGTGCTGCAACGAGAAGCGGCGATGACGAAAGCGAACAGTGTGGTGCACTTGAGGACGAACGTGAGAGAGGAGAGAAACAGGGAAATCGAGGAGCTGAAAGGCGAAATGGCGGAAACGAGGGGGAAGTTGTGACAAGATAGTGACGGGGGAGCTAATTTGACAGAGAATCGAAAGTTAGATATATTTGGTGAAAAGGAACAATGAAACACGTAAAAGAACAAATATTCATGAGAAAAACGAAACAATACGATTGAAACAAGTGGGTTAAATTTTTCAGCGACGATAGCGATACTTCTTGAACATGAACCAGAGTTGAAAAACGCCGTTTTGAAATTGGCATTTGTATCCGTTTTTGTAGAGTGTCTCCCATTCTCGGTTGACCACTTTAAAGGCGATATCCTCGTAGGGCGGTCCCGATTTGAAGCGGATGACGGCGAAATCCCGATCATCGCACGGAGTTACGGTGAATGAAGGCGTCTTGGTGACGTCGAGGAGGTCGGGATAGAATATCTGGAACGAATAATTCTGAAGAGCAGGAGGAACTGCTAATTCACGTTGAACTTGTATCCCTGCACGATCTTCGGTGGTGGATTGTCCTGATCGTAGTGTGTCTGGTTGTACTTGTTCCAGTCAAATCCGGTCTGCACACGATTCAAGTATGTCGGCTTTCTCGGGCGGTATTTGTCGGACCAGAGATGCTTCTGGGTCTCCAGTTTTTCTTCCACAGAGAATGTCGACTCGTCGCCCTCCATCCCTTGGCGCGCAATGGCGAGCATCTTGGGATCCGTTCTGTCGGCTTCCCCGGTTCCTTCCGATCCTGACTGTTGACGATTCTTACGCTGACGATCCGCTAGATTATCTCGGCCCAATTTCTCGTCGATTATCTCGATTCCGGGCATCACGTCGTCGAAGCTGTTGTACGGAGGGCTGTAGCATCCGATGCGATAAAGTTCGAGTGTCACGTCCTCTAGCTGGTCCACTGTCAGAGCTCTGAAACAGGACTGATTTCGACCTTCATACACCTTCGGTACCTCCACTTGCGTTCCCTCTCCTGCTCGTCGAGCTCCGGATCGTCGAGCACTGCCACGTCGATCTTTCTTCTCACTTTCTTTGCCATCTTCTCTTCGTCCTCTTCCATTTCTTCATCTTCCTCCTCCACTTCCTCACTTCTAGCCTTCATCTGCGGAATCACGCGAACCAGCTGTTGTTCGTCTTTCTGTATCTCCTTCCTCTGCTCCTCCTTTATTCGAGCCAATTGAAGACGAAGCTGTCGGGCATGATGTTCGCGTGTTCGCTTGCGGGCTAGGAACACCATCAATCGTTGCTCGACCTGTTGCCAATAAGTCGTGTTTCCACAGTGCTCTTTGAGCCGATCTTTGATTTGCTCCAGTAGCTTCACTAGTTCGTCGACCGTCTTGTTCTTGAACAACTCCTGAACCTCCTGCAGGACGCTGCTTCCTTCCTCTCGATTACCGATCTCTTGCTTGAAGATCTCGTCTTCGGCAATTTTCTGGATATCGGTCCACCAGATTTCGTTTTTCGTCCAGCCGTCTAATTCTCGATACGTTCGGATATCCTCGATCAAGTCCTCTAGGTCTTCAACGGTTTTGCAAGTCGACTTGATGTACTCGAGCGGATTCTCCAGCTCGAAATCGGGAATCTGGGCGGGATCGTCGGCGAATCGGGCGTATCTCGACAACAGATCGATAGCTTTAGCGCGTCCCTGATCGATTCGGATCCTCGTCCGCTCCTTCACCTGGTTCAGCTGGAATTGACGTTCTTTCGAGTCCGAAATCTGGCCGGCACGCATATCCGCGTCTCGCTTCATCATCTCGGCGTCCTCTCTGGCAGCAGCGCGCGAATCGCGGATGCGTTTGAACTCGGCCGCCTCCGTCAGATTCTTGCGGATCGTCTGACCGACTCTGAGAGATATCTGGTTTTTCTACTTGTTATACAGCCGAACACTCACTGCCTGCATATTTCTTCCTGCGAAAGTCCGCTCTTCCCGTCTCTCTCGAGTTTCTTGCCCCAGACGAACGTCTGCGTGAGCTTTGGGTCGTTGAAAGGATTGTTGAGGTTCGTGTAGTTGAGTTCAGAAGGAATCAGCGTGTCTTCCGCATCTGCGTTGCGTCGCTTCGCTTCTTTTTGCATCTTCTTGTTCATTCGACGCAGCCGCTTCTCTTCTGGTGTCTCCTTCGCCTTCATTTCCTCCTTCT
Source organism: Caenorhabditis sulstoni (assembly GCA_963966605.1). NCBI lineage: Eukaryota > Metazoa > Nematoda > Chromadorea > Rhabditida > Rhabditidae > Caenorhabditis > Caenorhabditis sulstoni. The sequence goes on from OZ016475.1 coordinate 5,992,584, forward strand.
GTCTTCGTTTTTCTTCTTTTTTCGCTGCGCGTTCGGCAGCAAGTCGCTTTTCCAATCGACGTGTCTGCTCATCATCGGAACTCGACGAAGACGACGATCTCTGTCGTTTTCGGTTCTTTTTGATTTTCTTGTTTTCCGATTTGCCCATCTCGAGTCACAAGCTGAGAACAGATCTTAAAAAGTGAGAACTTAAATAACCCTGCAACTCGAAACTTTAAACAAAAGCGAATTGTTTATTTGCAAAGTTTTGAGTTCGAAGAATTTTCAGAAAGTTACAGAAATTGCTGTGCACATTTGCGTCATGGTGTTTGGTGTCTACGGTCTCTCAATATCACACGCTCTATCGTTTTTCTTCTCGAGACCTATCCGCAAAAGTTTTGTAATGCGCCTTCAAAAAGGCTTCCGAATCGTTTTGAAACCATTTCGCCTTCAACTGAAAGTAAATATCGCCATCAATTGGAATATTTAAACCCAGACGACGTTTACTCCTCTGATCCCACACCAATAAATAAGTCATTCCTCCCAATGAACAGAACAGGGCTGGAAGGTACAAATAATTCATTCTTTGATATTTCTCACTACAAAATCAAAACAAGGAAACTGACGCAAGTCAAAGCTTCAGTGACATGGAAGAAAATAGAAAAATGAGGAGTCGGACGAGCTGTGAAAATGACTTGGTACAAGACTCGCAATGTAGTCCAGCTAAACATTCGTTGCTCATGTGGAACCAACAGTTTGTGCCTTGCCACCGTCTGAAACAGAAGTTGGAACTTTTTAAATTTTCCGCATATTTAGGTTCGAGTGTGATTTGAATTTGAGACGGCCAATTTTGAGGAGGAAATTGTGATTTATGAAAGAAAAGAACCAAACTGATACAGTATCTGTTGGGAGCCGGAAAACAGCAATGCCTCGTGTTCTCACTTGGCCGTCTCTCTCTCGTTTTCTCCTTTTCTCTCTCGGTTCCATCAGATTGTCATGAGATTGTCCTCGCGCTTTTCTCCCGATCGACCAAGTGCTTGAACCAGAGACCCGCAGAAGTATTGCGTCGAGCAGAGAGACGCAGACATCCTCGCGGAGTTTACACACAAGAGCAGGCGGTCGCTTCGCTCGCGGCGAAACTTCATTCCGATATCCACTCGTTCGTTCCGATTATCGATTCGAACTGAGACAATGTCCACTGCCGATTCGGAAGTCAACGGACACGAGAACGGTGTGCTCAAGTCGCGCTCCGATTCGCAGGTACCGTAACCCGTTCGTCGTTCGCTTCTGAATCAGCCCGGTTTCAGATGACGTCGCACGTGCACAAGTCTCCGAGTCAGCTGCGTCGGCTCTTCATCGAAGACATTTCGACGTCAGAAGCATCTGCGGGCGACCGCGTCTGGGCCACATTCTCCGGCGACGTTTCCGAGCTGCTCATCAATATCCACTTCCTAGGCGATCAATTCGAAGAAGCCGCACTCGATGTGAAAAGAAAACATTCAGTGAATACCCCCTGGATGGCACACAGAGCACACTTTCTCCTCGTTTCAGCTCGTCATGTTCACTGTTCCTTCTCTGAAAATCGAGTCGGAGATGGAGCTGGAACTGCGCTTCGCCGCTTCCGATGACAATGTGACGACGATCCCTTTCAGATATCTGCCGAGGTTTCACGATGTCAGAGCTCTTCGAGAACGCCATTCGAACATTCCAGAATCGCCCGTTCCAGCAGTCAGGACGTTTCGCTTTTCGACAATCTGCTCGAGTTCGCCACCAACGGAGACACCGTTTGTCTCCTGCAGCCCTTCGTTTCGCAAATCTCGAAGCAAGATGTCGAAGGGAGCACGTGAGTCGATTCGCGGTGGAGCGCGTTTCCAATGGCGACCTAATTCCAGTGTTTTCCACGTGGCATCCAAAAACGGACAGAGTTTCTCACTTAAATTGTTGCTTTCCGTGCTTCCGGCAACCCAAAAAGACGGTCGGTTGAATTGTTAGCACTGGAGCGAATTTGCAGACGTTTCAGAAGTGATCAACATGCAGAACAACCACGGTCTGACTGCCTTGCATTGCGCGATACGAGCCGGAGACCCGGACGCCGTGCATTATTTGATGAATCACGGAGCGAAGATCGACATCTCGGACAGTCACGGGAATACGGTGGGTTGTCCGTAGAGCGCACTTCCACCCTGACCCTTTCCAGGCCCTTCATTACCTCGGCGACGCCTACAACGAGTCGATATTCAAAGAGATTCTGGAACCATCGCGCGGACAGCGGTTCGATGTGAATCAGATGAATTCGGAAGGATTCGCCCCAATCCACGTGGCAGTTCGCAGGTTACGGTTTTGAGCAGAAGACTCGAGAGACTTCTGAAATTCAGGCTGAAACTGTCTCTGATCGAAATGCTCCTCGAGGCGGGAGCACTCATCGACTTGCTCGACACGGAAAGGAAGCGGAACGCTCTGATGCACGCCATCGAAATGAACGACTTCGAGACGATTCAGCTGCTCGTCGAGGCGAGCCGAGAGAAAGTGCGCTCCATTGAGAACGCGTTTTCAGAGAGGATCCGACACGAACGTCGAGGACGAGGCCGGCGAGACGGCGTTGAGTTTGGCCGTCAAGAACGTCAACTACCCGGTCATTGGGCTACTTTTGGACAACGGAGCCGATGCGAATCGGCAGAATGCACGGGTAGAGTGCGATAGAGCGCGTTTGCACGCGAAGAGAACTAGTTCAGGGTGTGTGTCTGGCCGACAGCGAGGACCACGTCATCCAGAACATCATCAACGGAGAACGGCCGGAGCTGCCGAAGAAGGAGGCGTTCGGAGTGCCGAACGACCTCGCCGTCTCGAGATCGCCGCTGTTCGGAAGATCCCATCCCGGACAGGCTCCCAGTGAAGAGAGCGGTCGAGATCGCGTCGTGAAGCGGTCCCGAGAGGAGATTCTCAATGGTATCAAGTCGCTTCTGATCCGTTATCTCCACGGTCTTCTTCAGTTTCAGACGCTCAGAATCTGCTCAATGAGCCGGAATCGTTTGCTCCGCGAGTCTCCCGAATCTCGAACTCCGAATCCGACGACGATCAGCAGCCGGGGCCGTCGACGTCTTCTGGAGTGCATCGTCGCCGTCGCTCGGAATGGGAACGTAACCCGAAGCTCAGCGATTCAGTTTGCAATCTCGATTACCTGACTCGTATCCGCGTCTCGAAAATCTTCGACGATCAATGCAAATGGCAAGGACTGGCTAAGGTAGTCCTCATCTGAAATTATCTGACAGCTGAAATTCATCTCAGGAGCTCGACTGCGAGCACATGATCGAGCTCATTTCCATCTGCTCCGCCGGAGACGACTCCAGCCCGACAATGATTCTGCTCGATCAATTCGAGCAACTCTCCGACTCGTCCATTTCCAGACTTCGAGATGCGATGAACCGAATGCGAGAAGAAGACGCCGTCAAGCTTATCGACACTCGTTACGTTTATTAATTTTATTTTTCATGCTCTTCGCCAAATGTATAACCTTAAAGCTTCTGTATCCTTTCTTTGTTCCATCGAAAAATCCATGTTTTGTTGCGGAATGGAGTGCTTTGCAACAAAAAGTTAGAAATAAACATCATCATTATCTTATTGAAATGAATAAACGCAGCTCTCAAGTTATCCTTGTGCAGAATATACTTCTTTTGAAGAACCCGGAGCATTTACCGGATGGATCGTGCTGATCGAGTGATTTCAGTCGACCGGACTAGTTTTTCCGTTTTCTATCGAAAACTTTCAAATTTCCAATTATAAAATTAATTTTGTGGCTTTCTGAACAGAAAACAGCAATTATTCATGTTTTCATGGAGTCAAAACATAAACAAATCCAAATCAATTATTTTTCCAAGCGTAAAAAAGAACAGAAAAAACGCGCCGCCTCTTTGCATTTTGACAAGCTCCGCCCATTGAGGGTCTCGCCGCGAATTTCTACCGTAGCACACAGCACGCATGCGGCCACTTTCCGAATTTTTCCCAAATTTTTCTTCTTTTTTGATGTTTTTGATCAGATTTCCTGCAAATTTTTGAGAAAAACTGTACTATAAAAATTCAATTTTTCAATACTCTGTCGAATTTGACCGAAATGTCGATTTTTTCGTCGAAAACTGAATTTTCTACTCAAAATTTAAGAAATCAAGTTTTCTTCGGCTTTTCGTCGAGCTTTCTCTTTTTTCGAAAGTAAACTGTACTTCTGAGTTTTCATTGCAGGTATAAACATGGTCTTCAACCGTGTCGTTCAAATTGGGCGCGTCGTCTTCATCGCCTCCGGCAACGACCAGGGCAAGCTCGCCACCATCGTCAACGTTATCGATGGAAACAGAGTGAGATTTTTCAGAAATTATTTCCTCCTTATGGTGGCTTGAATAATTTCCTCAAAATAGTAGTCACGAAAAAACTCGATTGATTCCAGGTCCAACTTGATGGACCATCCTCGGGAGTCGGCCGCGTCGTCAGAAACCTGAAGGACCTCCATCTGACCAAGTTCGTTCTCAAGATCCGCGTTGGACAGCGTTCCGCTGGAGTTAAGGCCGCTTTCGACGAAGCCAAGGTTGCCGAGAACTTCCAGAAGACCCAATGGGCTAAGAAGATCGCCCAGAGAGCCATCGTGAGTTGAATATTCATTAGTTTTTTATCTGGACCAAAATGTTCCTTTTTCAGAGAAGCAAGCTCACCGACTTCCAGCGATACAAGCTCATGAAGGCCAAGCAGATGAGAAACAGAATCGTGAGAGTCGAGCTCGCTAAGCTGAAGAAGGCCTCGAAGTAAATCGTTGTTTTGATTTCAATGAAATGTTGTTTAAAATTTTGGTTCAAGTTATTTGCTAAATTATTCATCAGATCAAAGTTAGAAGGTAATCAAAGTAAAAATGATAAAAAGTGCGATAAATGGTACAATAGAGTTGGATGAGCTATGGTTCGAAAAATTATTGGTGCTGCAGCACACTTCTTCTGTTTTATCGCCATCATCGGATCTGGTAAAACAATGGGTTCCATGTTCTTGACATTCGCGTGTGCCGTCTGGATGTACCATTTCGCAACGACCAGCGCTGAACGGCTGAGTTCCCTCATTGTTGTTCCCGTTGATTTTGACACAGTACTCCGCTGACCGATGACATTTTGGCTGAAATCTTTGTGTATTTCCGAAAGTAAAAAACGAAAAACTACATTTCTGATAGCTTTCGGGATAGGTTGGCCGTATGGAACGCGATAGTGAAGACAGTCGATGCCAACGACGGAGATCGGCAGGAATGTGATGACGAGAAGGAGCAGAAGAGGTGGATGTAGCAGTCGCATCTGCGAAAAAAAACGAGAAAATGGAGCACGAACTGAAAACAACACAGCGACAATCAGGAAAAAGAGGACGAGGGCAGAGGGACAGAAAATAGAAGTGAACAGAAGAAAAAAGGAAGAGAATGGGGCCGCTTTTTAGGAGGGGTGTTAACTCTTTCTCGTATGCTTTATGCCTCTTTTCTTGAGCCCTTCGAAGTCTTCAAACTGCGTCTTGGGTTGGTTCGAAGTGAAAGATTGCACTCTTCCGGACGGAGGACGACTCCTTTTTCCGTCATTTCCTCTTTCTACTCCCTTCTTTTTCTCTCTTTTTCGACGTCGTCGTCGTCGTCGTTTTTATTATTATTCAGGTGAAGAGAGGGAGCCAAACGTGCCATTTATTTCACGCATTCTTTACTTTTTCTCTTTTCAGGTCCCCTCGTGACACAATATGCGAGGGAGGAAGAAAAGTTTCGCACTAAGAAAAAACATGAATTTGATAAAGTTTAAAAAAAAACTTGAAAATTGAGGAAGAGTCCGTTTCTAAAAGCTTTTAGAGAATAAAATAAAACTCAAAAGTAGGATTTTCGAATCAATTTACAAAGTACCTACCGTAACCTGTCGCGGCGAGACCCACGCAGTGAATGTTTGGTTTGCGCCTTGGAAAGAAGAGAAAATGGATGAGCACGGAGAAAAGGAGAGAAGTCATTTTGCATAAATCAAAAATCCATTTCGTGTGGGGGTTCTGGACGAGAAAACGGAAAGGGAAGCTCTTTTCAAAACGCGCTGTTCCATTTATAATTCGATAATTGGAGGGTGTCTGACAAACGGGGGGCGGCCGGAAAAGGGAGAGAGAAGGGGGCGGCCGGAAAGGGCAAGAAGTCGGTGCACTCGACTATGCATTCGAATTCAGAAGACGCATTCTGGATTGTAGGAGGCAGGATACGACTGACAGCCGATGCACGACGACGCAGGAATTCCTCTCTCGAGTCCCGTTCCCACAGAGCCATCCATTCTGAAGGATTTCAGGAGAAACAGGTTTTAGAACCCCAGAAGATACCGGGAAAAAGCAGGTCGGAAGTCTGAAAAAGTCTGAAATTGTTTTGAAAGGACGTCAAAGACTGAAAACATGACGACGTCAAATTGCACTTTTTTTTTCCAAAAATCTTTATCTTGGAATGATATAGACAGAAAAAAGAAGAAGAATTCTTATACAAAAAAAGACAAAAAGTGTGACAAAAGGAAATATGTTGATTTTTGTGTGTTTGTGTGTTTCAGGGCGCGATTCAACCCGTGGCCACTTATTTTCGCAATTTACAGAGCGGGGAGAAAACTACACAGAATACTTGTCTCGGGATTATCGATTTTTACAGAGCTTCCGATCAGAAGGCGGAGAAGAAGTTGTGACGTGGCGAAGTGGAGTACATGGAGAGCAGACTCTGACGAGGTTTCCGGGCGGGCGCCGGCGAGAAGAGCGAGTAGGAGGAGGTGAGCGCGAGGCTCGACGACGGCAACGACGACGGACTGTACGCCCTGCGCAGCGACGACGACGTAGAAGACGTCAGCGAAGACGACGACGGGCGATACGTGCTGCTGAAAGGCCTGGCATCAGCGAGACAGCGGAGGGAGCGACTAGAAGGCTCTCACCTGGCCGAGAAGGCTCTGTGCTTGCTCGCCGAGCTCTGCGACGACGGCAGCGACGCTCTGACGGACTCGCGCTGCATCTGGAGTCGCCGCAAATCGTCGGCGTACACGTCCGGAATCGGCATGTCGCACTCCGGCGTCTGCACCATTTTGACGGAGGCGGTGCCGCGGAGACGCTTCTCGTAGTCGACCATCTGCTTCCAGAAGCCGATGTTCGGGCGGATGATCGGACGGGCGGCCTTGACGTAGTGGTAGGCCTGGCGGAGCGTCATGTGCTCGTGCTTCACCAGGTAGATCATCACCAGCGACGCCGATCTCGACACGCCGGCCATGCAGTGGACGAGCGTCCGACCGCCGCGTTCCTGCAATCAACACATTCGAGACAGGAGAAGAAGAAGACGTGCCCACCTTGACGTTGCGAATCTTGTCGGCGACGACGTCAAAGTGCTCGCTGAGCCGTGCGTACGGATGATCCTCGATGCGGATTTTGAGCGTGTCGACACCTGAAACGGGCGCTGTCGTGAGCCGGAGCTCTCGCGGGCTCACCCTGCATGTAAGTGGACGGCTCCTCGGTCGTCGCGTTCACGATCATGTTGATCTTGCGCTGCTTGATCTTCTCCGGCTTCAGCACGCCGGCGCCCGACAGATACAGATGATCGTTGATTTCGGACATTTGACCGAGCACACCGACTCGAGACATCTTCTTTTTCGTCTGAAAATCGAAAGACTGAAAGTGTGCGCGGTTTAAAAAGGGACGGAGAAGTCGTTTTGAGACGAAAGGCGGAATCAACGAAACCGGAAACGGCGAAAAGTCACATGGAACTGTACAAAAGTGAATTAGTGCGGGGGCGCGCTGATTTCAACTTTCGGCAAATTGGTTTTTGATGATTCTTCGACGAGAGACCCCCGGAAAAAATGGGAAAGGTAGGAATTCGGAGAATTCGGCTGCGCATCGACTCGGAATGTGTGGTGCGAGGATACGGAGCGAAGACATCTGGAATCGAGCGAGAGCAGCGTGACATTTGACAAACGATGAGAAGACCTATTATTACGAGAGAAAGAGGCGGAGGAGGAAGAAGATTGATGATGTCATCTGGACAGACTACAGTAATCAGGGGGCCGTGGCCTAGAATCCGACGAGAGTTCTTACAAGAAGAAGAAGAAGATGAGCCAAACAACTGGAGCCATCTTGAACTTTTAAACGCCATGCTCTATTGTCGTCAAGTGTTTCTTCGTTCTGATAATTGCTGATCCGTCCACGAATCGGAAAGTTTTCAGGCGAGAAGAGTAACCTACCGATATTGGGGGGAAAACTAGAATAAAATAGACCTCAAAAGTAGCTGAAGAACTTATTCAGGAAACTTTTGCGAGTTTCCACGCACCTATCGAAACGAAGAAATTCGAAGAGATGGTCTCGAAAACAAAGAAAGAGTGCGTTCCATGTTCAAGAACTGGAACGAATGAAAAGTTCATTCTGTGTGCCGAACGGGCCCATTTTGTGAGTGTTTTGAGAACTGTGTGAGCACTCTGTTCGAGAGAAAGAGTGAAAACGAAGTGAGGAGAGGGTTCT
>OZ016475.1:6006067-6074629 GCA_963966605.1 Caenorhabditis sulstoni
GGAACGCGAGTACATGACCATTCCGATGCTTGCGATCTGATTGTACAGGGCGAGAACGAACTGGAAGATGAGCATCATTCCGATTACGGCCGGAGTGTCGTGATAGCCAAAAGCCTGGAATGAATTGAATGGATAATCAGAAGAGGAAATGGACTCACTCGATAGAGAGTTTCATATTTGTAGAAGGAAGAGAAGACGAAGAACGAGAAGAGGAGGTTGACCTCGGCTGAAAACGAGAACTTAATGATCTTCTGATCCTCGCGAACTCACTAATGGCGAGATTGATGGTCGTGTGCCAGAGAGCCCAGTGTCCCAGCTCGTGTCCGAGCACAGCCACCACCTCTTCGTTGCTCATTCCTCGCTTCTTATCTGTCTCGTTCTCCTCGATCTTCTCGCCCGCCTTCTCGTATAACTCGTGCACCTTCTGCTTTTCCTCACCGCTCAGGAGCGTGTCATAAAGCACGATACGCTTGTTCTTCCCGAATCCGTACATGTAGGCATTCGAGTGAGCCGACCGCTTCGAGCCGTTCACAACATACAGTTTGGTGAGCGGGTAGCTGAGCGAAGCGGCGAGCTGCTCGATGCTCGTTTTGAGCTCTCCTTCCGGAAGCGGAAAGTATTTGTCAAAGAGCGGGGCGATGAACGTGGGGTAAACGGTCATCAGAAGCAGAACGACGGCAGAGACAAACGCCCAAATGATGACGAAAAAGTAATCGCCGCCGTTCACAATGATGTACTCGATGACGTAGACGATCGGCATAGTGATCGCAAAGCCGACGACCATCTTCTTGACTTTGTCGATGAAATAGAACCCGACGGTCTGCTTATTGAATCCGTACGTCTCTTCGATGATGAATGTCGAGTATAGATCGAACGGAAGATCGACGAACGTTTCGATGATCGAGTTGACGGAAAGGAAGACTGCCACGTGGAACGGGTACTCGGCGGTGGCATACCAAAGGAACGGATAGTAGCCGCCGACGAGTTGAGCCTGGAAAGGAAATGGACTCGTTCGATTCAGAAGACACTCGCTTACACTAAGAACCAGCTGCGAGAACCAGCTGCGGAAGAATCCGAACAGGTGGTTGTCGATCTTGTAGTCGCGAGCTTTCTTGTAGTCCTCCTCGTTTATCAGCTCCGCCACCTCAATCGGCCTTTTCTCGGCGTCTCTGTGTACTCTGCAACACCACGCTTTCATACCCAGAATCTTCTGGAAATATACTTGTACTGCCGCCATGTGATGTACTGATCCCACAGAAACAGAGCCCAGTTCGTGGCGAAGAGCAATTTGAAGAGACAACTGGGCTCCATTTTCGAAACCTAAAAAGTTGAATTCTGAGAAAATTCTAGAGAGATTGGGAAATAAGAATTAGAATCGAATTCAACGAAAATAAAAGTATCAACAAAAACGAAGTCGGTGACAAATCTATTCATCGCGGAATGAAAATACGAACACATCCGAAAAAGAGGGAGTTTATACAATTTTACAGGAAGAGAAACGGTGAAAAGAAGGAAAATAGGAATGAGAGTGAAGAAGAAATTCCCGGAACCAGTCGGAATTCTGGTTATTCGGTATTCAGAAGCTCTTGAATCTCGGCCTCCCAGGCATCCTCGTCTTTCCCGCCAGTCTTCTCGACGACGTCTTCATAATCGTTGAGATCGGCCAGAATCTCGCGTTCCCACTCGTCATCAACACTCGTCAACGTCGTCTCTCCGGGAGCTGACGGTTGCTCAAGCACGGGCTCTTTCTCCTCTTCGCTGCTCTCATCTTCTCCTTCTTGTGTCACATCCAACTCCAGTTCTGATGTTTCTACCTTTCCGGGGACTTCTGGTGCGGCTGGGGGTACGGCTTCTTCTTCTTTCACTTCTGTCTTCTGCTCTTCTTCCTCTGGCTTCTTCTCTTCGACTGCAGCACTCGTGGTCGTTGCGAGCGTCGGCGTCACTCTTCCGGAAGCTCCTTGAGCCAGCATGGATTGCCTAATGAGCCCAATTCGATAGAAATAGTTTTGCCAGAACTGATTCTCCTTCACCCTGCAAACCTCATATCGATCTCAACCTGGCGCTCGCTCCAAAGATCACTCACTGTTTCGGGACCAACTTGAATCGGATGCTCGCGAGATTCGGATCTTCCTTCAGCAGCAACGTGGCCATCGCCTGCTGTTGTTCGTACGTGTACTCACTGCTCGCGGCAGAGTCCCGGAGGAAGTTGCGCGTGTCGGTGGAGAGAGACATCATCTGCTTCCGGGCGAGCGCCTCGTCGGGAAGTCCCTGCCACGGCATGTCGATGTTCTTCAGCTTCTGTCGTTCCTCTTCCAGCTGCTTTTCGAACTCATCCTGCGTCTTGTTCAAGTCTCCGAGCATCGTGTTCTCAATCACCGCCTGCTTCACCTCTCCATACTTGTTCGAAACGATCTTTGTGTATTCGAAAAACTTGTCCGAAGCGGCACCGCTTCCCGTTTTCAGTCCTCCGAATAGAGCAATCATCGACTGTTTGGCAGTTTCAGTGGCCGATTCTTGTTGAGTAGCCGTCACCGGCTCTTCCGTGCTCTCTTCCTTCTTTTCGGGCTCCGAAACTGGCGGCACTCCGTCTTTCTTCACTTCTTCTGTCTGAAACTTTTACGGAACTGAACTTGACTCATCAGAAATGAGTTCCCTACCACATTCGCGGTCTCGGCCACTTGCTCGAAGCTCTGCTCTATCGTCGATTTCGCATCGCTCATCTTCTTTTTCATATCAGCCAAAAGCCACGACATCTTGACAATCTCTGAAAAAAAGGGAATTCAGATAAAAACCCAAGAGAAAAGACAAAATGATAAAGATATTGAACCGAAGTCAAATCGGAAATTTTGAGATTAAAATATAATAAAAAGAACTGAGATATATGTTACTGGTCAGTGTTTATGCATTAGAATCGAATGGGGGAAATCGAATTTCAACAGGTTTTGAGTGCTCATATCACAAGTTACAAAACGGTGTTCGGTATGGCAATAATTATGAAACAGGATATCGGAAAGTGAATGGATGGCGCCACACGAAATTGAAACAGAAAGGCACATAAGTTACAAAAAACTGAAAAAAGAGACGGGAACCCGTATGAATAGATGAAGAAACAAGAGAGAGAGAGAGAGAGAGATAGAGAGCTCATCCGAGAGCCACATCGGCTCCATACTCGCACATCGTCTGCAGCGCCGTGCCAAGCATGCCGTGCGACTTCTCCTCCGACATGTCGTATCGGAAGAGAACTGTCGACCACAAAGAAAGTTGGTCTGGAACTTTAGGACTCTTTTGGGAGGTCTGAACGCAACAACGTACCTTTCAGTTCGTATTTTTGACTGAAAAACTCGCGAAGCATCAGACAGACAAGCTCAAGAACCGCTTGGTTCGGCTTCGGAAGACTTGCTCGCACTACGGACCATAGCCTGAAAAACAGAAGATTCCCGTTTTCTTCATTCGAAGAACTGACTGTCTCGCATCCGTTCTGCATTTGATCATCTCTTTGTGGATTATCTTGAACATGCCCTCTAGAATAATGGGCTCGTCGAGCGAGTCGAGCAGTCGGATCAGAGCACTGTAGAGCATGAACGAGGAGGCGAACGAGCTCAGATCGTCCGGTTGTCCCGTCTCAAGTGCCGATCGTATCCGGTTAAAAACGTTGTTGTCTTGGTCCTCTTCCGGATCCAACAGTTTTGCTCCGCGAGCTCGTAATGCTCTTACTAATCGGTAAATGACACGAGGGACGTCAGGAGGACAATCGTCGCCGGAGAGAACCGATTCGTCGCCGAAGTCGATCAGATTCACTTCTTTCCGAGGTCTGATTTGGAGAAGTTTCTCGAGTGTCGTTCCGAAGCACAAAGAGTTGTATGTCGCAGAGACGGGTATGAAGTAGTCCCTTCCGTTCTCCAGATGCAACACGAGAATCTCTTGAAGCTGTCCGTTCCGTTGCATATCATGGATCCTTCGAAGAACGTCAGTAGTGATTGACACCGTGAGACTGATCTGAAAATGTATCCAACTGGAAGGGGATACTAAGTAAAAGGGATCTTACCGTCATGGAGGATCCTTGAGGAATCTGGTAGTGAGTCGGCGTGACCTGAAGGAGAAGAAGAACATCTCGACAAAATGAATACTCTCGAGAAGTGAGAAGAAGGAGAGAAAGGAGAAGAAGCTTCGTTGTCTTCTTCAGATGCTTATCTATCAACCGGATTCTTCTTTTGTCTTCTCCTTTTTTCTCAGAATTAAAGGACGAATGTATGCAGTAATCAGATTACAATCTACATTTTTCTCAAGACCCGAAGAAGGAACTCACCATGAGCCACTTCTCGCAAATCTCTTGATTGTTGTGGGCATTCGGACGGACTTTAAATGAGAAGCGCACCTGGAAAAACAGTAAATGCCGATTTGTGGAGATGTTATTTACACAAAAAGCAGAACGGGATCATGTGACCGAAGTGATCATTGGGGGAAAACGGAAAGGGAACGAAACAACAACTTTTTTTTTGGTCGAAAGGGATTTCGACAAGGGAGTGGGGAAGAGAAGATGTGGGAAAGTATCGATTGGTGGTCGAAAGAGTGAGATGACCGTTTTCCGATGGAAAATTGGTTTTCTCTGCTTTCTTCTCATAACAAAGAACTCAGTTTCCATTTCGTTAACTTCTAGAGACAGAGACGAAATCTCTTCTTTCTGAACTCATGATGTTTTCGGTTTCCATTCGGTCAGTTTTTTTCCCGAGCTCACCTTCGATTTTCCTATATTCTGCACGACGACACTCTTCGTTTTTGGTTCCAGATAGTTCACAATGCCGAAGTCGACCTCGTTGAGACTGAGCTGGACCTGCGGAAGCTCTTCGTTCGCCCTCCGATCCGCCTCTCGAATCGCCTCCTCGTACACCATGTTCGCCCCACTTTCGTTGATCTTTTTCGCTTTCAGATTGAACGTGGCACGCACTGGCTTGTGATCTGACAGTGTGATTGTTTCGATGCTCTCCATCGGCTGTCTGGAAGCAGTGGTTGGAAGAGCAACAAAGAAATCGAACTCACACGAGCTCCAAGCCGACGGTCGGGTACTTTTTGAACGTGAGAATGCGGTCTGTCCATGCTGGAACTCGTCCCTTCTCACTCGTATCCCACGTGTTCGTCCCACAATCGTACTTGTAAGTGGGTCGGAAGCCGAACGTCGCCGGCTCTTCGAAGTCTTTGAACACTGTGCCCCGAGCCATTTGCTCGCGGAGTTGACAGTACTGCAATAGCTCTCCGAACCTGTCGCTCGACGCCAGTCTTCTGACTTCTTCGTTCGATATTCCGAACTGATCAGTGTTTAAGCGGTAGTTCAAATCACCGAACCAAAAGACGACGTCATGATCGTACAGACACATGACTGGCACTTCCAGCGGTCGATCTCTCTGCAGTTTCTCGACTAGAAATCACGTTTCGAACAAAAAAGTACGCTTACGAATCCGTCCTGTTGGCTTCTCGGATAGAAGACGACGTCGTTGTAGATGTCGCGGAAGTCCTGATTCCTCCTTTCTAGTTCGTTGTTCCCGGCGGCAAAGTGCGCGTTCACAAAACAGACCCACGTGTCGTTCATCTTCATCGAAATCGCCGTTCCGCCCTTGTTTCCGAGCTTGTTCACGAGCACCGAGATGCCAGTTGCCACGTACTTCACATTGACTTCGCTCACTTGTATTTTACTGCGAACCGATTGGAACACGATCACGAAAATTCCGACGAGACGCATCGAACGGACCACATTGAAATGAGTTCGGCCGCCAGGAAGCGAGCAATGGATCGAGTCCACCCATTCCTCCATTTTCTTCGTATTGTCGATGATATACGTTCCGACGGATAGATCCATTTCTTGAAGTCTGGAATGGGGAATTAGAATATTATGAAACGATTCTCGGTAAGAACCATTTTCCCAGACGGATTTCTAGCTCCGGAAAAGCTTCCGACAACTTCTGATCTAGCTCGTCTAAAACGTACCATTTTCAAGCCTCGCGTCGAAAATAACTGTTTTTTTTGGTGAGTTTTGCACACAACCTTCTAAACTAACCAAAACATGTTATTAGCTCTTATCTCTTCCCAATTTTTTCCGCTCTTTTCCGTCATTCCACTCGTAACTCTCTTTTTTTTCAATTGACACGAGCTCACCCAATCGCATAAAATTCGGCGATTTCCTCTGGTTTCTGCGAGAACCACGTCGGAAACACGGACTGCGGGCTCTTTCCGTTCACATTGAACGTCGTCACACAAATCTTGACGTCCTGGAAAGTGCAGAATCTGGAAGACGATCAGGATCCGGGCGTGCATCGCATAATCGCGTCGCTCACTTGTGCATCCATTCCCGCATCACCTCGTCAACCTTAGCATCCCGTCCCTCTATCCAATTGCACTTTTGTTTCGTGTAGAACGTCGTTGTCGCCATCTTCGCCGTGCTGTTCCGGAATAGACGCGCCACGTCGCCGACGACGGACCGCTTCCGGTTTTCCCTGCGAAACGCGAGATTCGTATCGAAGGCGATAAGCACAAATCAATGATATGTGGAACAAGAAGACAAACTGGGTGGTTAGGAATCGGGTGGGCGCGAAAGAAGCGAAACGTGATGAACAAACACAGGGAAAATACGATGTCGGCCCAGAGGGCGTCTGCTTCTCTCGACACCCTCCACGCGTGCCGACACTCTCTCCCCGGGTACGTGAGAGTGCGCCCCGTCGGAGAGAGAGAGAAAGAATGCGTCGTCGTCGTTTTGTGTGCAAACACCGCAATGAACACCGTATCACAGTTCCCATCCCCCTTCATTCAAACGTTTCATCGAATGTTTAGGTGATCGTTTTCCCATTCAGAATCGCTTGATATGACGAAGTCAGCACGAGAGAGAGAGCGCGTGAGAGGAAGGTGTCGAATTGCATTCTGATCAGAGGCCCGACGAGTCGGCATGAATTTGCGAACCGCTCAGAGTCGCCGGGGAGGAAGAGGCCGCAAAAAAGAAGATTGGGTCAACAAGGATCCTATCAACTGCACTTGATATTCCCGATCGCCACGATTTGTCGCCGAGTGAATCAATATCAGTTGAAAAGAGCCTGCAATACATCTGAAAAAGAACCGCCTTCCGATCTTCACAGATGCTTTCACTTTTGCCGTTCTCTTGAATATCCCTGAAGTTCCCGCTGTGATCTTCGAATCAATCTTTGTTTAGCCGAGTCGGTCAGGAAGATAAAATGGAAAAGAACGAACCGCCCATCGCCCATCTCTTCTTTTTTCGCTTCTTCAACGCTTTTTTACCACCAAAACTAGTAGGAGGGAGAGTAGCAAAAAAGTAGTAGTATCCTCGTCTACCAGCACCAAAAAGCAACACACACCCATATATAGAGAGAGAGAGAAGAGAAGGAGAGGAGGAAGGGGGCAGAGCTGGTCGCGCCGAAGCCGCCGCACATCAAAATTGAATAAAAGGGGAAAGAAGTGGAGGAGCCACACACACACACACACACATGCACACACGACTGAAAGAAGACGTCGACGAAGAAGAAGAAGAAGACGTGCTTCTAAAAGCAGGGGGAAGAGCGCGCGACTCGAAGAGACGCGGACACGCAGTGTGAGGAGAAGCCTGTCTGCTGGCGGCGGCGGCTGATTGTGACAACGCGATGACCGAGAGAGGGTCCGCGACGACAAGATCGATACGTCCTGCTGCTGCTGAAGCGGAGCAAGAAGTAGAAGCAGCACACGCACAAACCACACACACTCACTCACTCATACAGCAGCAGCAGCAGCAGAAGCTCTCGCAGAGCTCTCGGAGCCGGCAGAGGAGAGCAAGCGAGCGCGCGCTCTTTCAGCAAAGAAGGAGCCCGACAAGAGACGGCAGACGGCTCGATTATCGGAAATCATTGGGCTACAGGGCCCGCCGGCGCGGCCGGGAGGGCGCCCTTCTCTCGCCGCCTCGCGCTCGCGCGCGCGTGCCGCTGTTGACTTTGCACGTCTGCGCGTCCGTTTCAGGAGGGAGGCTTCCGAGGACGTCTCGCCGCTAGCACTCACACTCACTCGCTCTCGCTCACTCTCACTCACTTCCCTCACACACACACACACACACATAAGCACCCCGCTCTCCCGCCCACCACGCACCCTCCAGCAGCCCCCGGAGAAGAAAGCAGGAGACAGAGAGAGAGAGAAACAGAGAGAGAAAGAAGAGGATCGGGAGAAGGGGGCATATTGGCCTTACTATTTTATTATTTCTCATTCCCATCATCATCATCATCTTTTTCCTGACCCGTCCATTAAACGTGGCACCGTCGCCAGTCATCTCCGTTTTCCAAACTGACCATTTATAGAACCCATCCAGAAGAAGAGCCCCAAACAAGATCGAGTTGATTGAGACACGCCGCACTCACCGCCCGCCTTTTGTATGATGCCGCCCTTGGCAAAGGTGAGACTTTTCAAGAATTTCCCGCATTCTAAGGCTTCTTACAGATCGAGGTGCTCGCGAAGCGAGTGATGGAAGGTGCACAGCTGAAAACGCACAAATACTTCCGAATCGCCGTGCCGCACGCCATCACTGGTCAACAGTTGATAGCGCTCGTTCTGGAGCGGGTGAGTGTCTATTTCGTTGAGAATTCGCGGTTTACTCATCGGAGATTGTTGCAGGGCGGTCCGGAGGACGAGGCGGAAGCGAGTCACCTCGCCAGTCTCCTTCTTCACCACGGCTACCTCTTTCCGGTCATCGAGCACGTGAGTATCCCTTCCGTTTTCAGAAAGGCCACCTCACTATCGATTTCACTTTGCAGGGTCAGCCGTTTCGCGACGACGGCACCTTGTACAGACTGCAGAGGCCGTACTTCTGGCCGTCTCAGGCGGAATTGGTGCCCGATGTCGAATACGGTAAATTTAAATTTTCTAGAAGAAAAAAAAGATCAGGAAAGTCACTGTTTTTTTTTTCCAGCCATCTATCTCAACAAACGACTGTTACGAAATGAGGCGAAACACGGGTTGGAAGAGGACGAAGTGGAGTCTTTCAATAGGTGAGTCGTTTCCGATTTCGCTTCGAGAAGCACGTCTTCTGATTCGCAGGCTAGCCGACGTTCTCGCCCACATGTGGACGTTCATAGTGCAACAATCCGAGCTTCAACTCAAACAGCAAAAGGAGAAGAAGAAGGTCGACAAAGTGGTGTTCGATTCGGAAGAGCGAGCGTTTTGGAAGATTCGGAAACCGAGTCGGGGCGGCGCAAACTTTCTCGAGGACCCGTACATGAAGATCGAGAAAAAGATCCGACGTCAGAATGCGCAGGGCTATCGATGTCTCATGGATCGACTGCGGTTCGCCATCAAAACGAAACCGTGGCTGAAGGCGTTGAAGGCGTCCGACACGTAAGCATCTCCAGAAGCAGAAGCTGTCAAAAAGAATGCACGCGGCTCGGATTACGATTCCTTTCGTGCGACGCTTCCGATTTCATATTATAGCCTCTGCGCAGATTATGAACGGAAAAAAGCGAAAAGTTCCGACAGTAGCAGGTGTATTAAGACGCGTTTTGCGGGGAAAAGCGCTCAAAATAGTTCTCCTGATCAGTGTTTTCTGTTTGATAACAGGTGATAACTGAGGCGATAATCGGTAAATGTTTTGTTGTATGTGCAAAGGATGTTTTGTGTCATCCATCAGGGCTTTTAAAATGCTCTCTTTGAAGTCATGACTGAAAATCGGAAACCAACCACATCACCTTATGAGAAATTTTTACCACCAACTCAAGATATCACTACCACGCCACGATACGGAATCATTTAGAAAGAAGATAATGTCACGATCTTTCAATTCTCGGAAGTTGAACTGTTCAACTATCGGGCCACTCTCCATGAATAAAAAATCTTGAGTAAAAAACAGCAAAACGTGCACACTCTGCGCAAAGTGAACCGTCCCACCATATTTCAGAATGGTCCGATGGGTGGATCAGCGTGCCGAGTTCGACCCGTTTCTGCAGCCGCCGCAGCCTTCTAACCCCTGGATTACCGATGATACCACATTCTGGACACAGAATGTTGACACGTACGTTGGAAGTGCGCTCTGCCGTACTAATCGTACTTCTTTTTACAGAGAAAACGCCGAAATCACTGAAAAACGGGTAAAACGATGGGGACTGTCGGTGCAAGAACTAGTGAAGGATCTGATAGGGCGGCAGGTGCTCGAGAGGTTTCTGGAGACCGAGTTCTCGTCGGAAAACATACGGTTCTGGATAGCAATACAAGAATTGAAGAACGCACCCAACTCGAGAATCCACGAGAAAGCGGAACGAATACGAGAAGAGTTTCTCGCACAAGGGGCTCCGGCTCAGGTGAACGTGGACTCGAGAACGCTCGATCAGACTCTGGACTGCATCAACAAGGCGAAGGACGCCTCGCAGATGCGGTTCGCGTTCTACCACTCGGAGGAGCACGTCTTCACTTTGATGGCCAAAGACTCGTACCCTCGGTTCGTCAAATCAACCATCTACAAAGAGGTGCTCAATGTCGCATTGCAACACGGCAGTCGAAAAGTCGGCTGGCGCAACTTTGTCTTCATGGGAGCCAACAAAAAACCGACATCCAGCAAACCGGCAAAAGTGAGCAGTTTCAGACGAGCTCCTCTTCCAGAAATGAGTCTTTTCAGCCGCAAGACTCGATCGGTGCGGGACAGGCGCTCCCGAAGCAGTTGTCATCGGACTCGCTTCCCGTTCGGCAGGCGCACGGTGTCAAGTGAGTCAAATTCATTCCCCTCTCCCTTTATCAGATCCGTCTGTCATACTATTTGATGGAATGGAAAAAGCTCTCACGAGCCGCAGCTCAACCCGAAACTCGATTCGTTGCAGGCCGGACCCCGAATGACGTCATTTGCTCTTCCTCCTCGTGCTCTTTTCTGCGTGTGCGTACGTGTCTCTGTCTGCGTCTCTCCTGTACATTCACTCTCTCTCTCCCCTCTTCCTCTCTTTCTGTTTCTTTCCCTTCTCCTCTTTCTCACCAACCAAATCAAATAACGGCCATCAAAAAGAAAACCTTACTGTCTTATCACTACCGTACTCCTGGATATCTCGAAGCGAACCACAATCATAATATCATCAAAACGCCCCCCATCTTCCCGTATAATCTCGAATCCCCTGCATATTTGGAACCGATCGATAGTACATGTAATTCCAGTGTCACCTAGTTCATCATCCCGTCTCTCCCTGCCAGCTTCTCCTTTTTTAGTCATTTCTAATTCTTTTTCTGTTTTGAAGCGTGTACAAAATGTTATAAGTATCCCTATTACTCTCGAATTTGAATTTCAATCTTCGAAAATCAGTTTTTTTGTTTGATCCCAGCTTTTTTGCAAAAAGTGTTTTTTTCGTTTTAAAAATGTATCTGTAAGGTACCGCTAGCGTATTTAGGTGTTTCAGCCTAACCCATATTTTAACCCGACGCCCCTAGTCAAATATTCTCAAGCAGTGGTTTTTTGCACCAAAAAAAACACGATATCGACTCATTCTCAGTTCTTTTTTCCCTTTTTCTTCATCAAAACTTTTTTGTCTTCTTCTCTGCGTCTCTCTCTCTTTCCCATTCTCTCTCTCACTCTACCTGGTGTGGTTGTCTCGAAAGAAAAATCATTCGATAGAACCAATTTATGGAATTGTTTCATAATATATGTATGTGTCTGTAGTCCCTATTTTTCAGCTTTTTGTAGGCGTTGATGAATAAATCTATTTATTGATCCACAATTTTAAGTGATCGGAAACGCATTTTCAGTCAGTTGCAGATTTTGGTTTCTACAGTAAGCCGAACAAGTTTCCATATCGAAGGTGCCATGTTTTGGAGAAACTGGCACTTCAAATAATTACGTCGGTCCAATTGAGATTCGAACAGTAATCAAAAACTTATTTTCTCCTTCAATTAACCGAGAAAGAAGCATCTCAAATGTCGTCGAGCAGCTCAAGTGAGCCAATCTCCGAATGCAGTTCCATTCAAAGTTGGCTCTTCCCTCCCACTTTTATGAATGGAAACACGGACAATACGGGCGACGTTAGATTGCACTGCAATTACTGCTGACAGCCGTCCCACCCACTTCTCAAGGACCATCTCCCATATGTTTCTGGTCGTCCCGGCTCCTGGAGCAGTCTCATTCCTCACTTCCTCATGTCTTCTGCTACCATCCACGCTCATGATTTTGTGCGTGTCATCCGCATTAAAAGTGCTAACGGATCGGAGAAAATGCTCGAAATCCCAGCGAAACTGGACTTGGAGCGCCCGAAACGGCCGAGAACTGTGTTCTCCGACGAGCAACTCGAGGTGAGTCATCTTCTCGGAACTTCAGAGCTCACTTTCTCGATTTAATCAGAAACTCGAGCGCGCTTTCCACGATTCTGGCTATCTGAGTGGAGCAACGAGAGCGAAACTCGCGGAAAGGCTCGGGTTGAGCGACAATCAAGTCAAAGTCTGGTTTCAGAACCGGAGAACGAAGCAGAAGAAAATCGAGTCAAAGTGAGCGAAATTTCAGTTTTTCGTTGAAATTCAACTAAATTTCTTCAAGAGAACCCGCAAAATCGCCGATCGACGCCTCGAAAACAGCGAAAGAATATCAGGATTTTTACCAAAACTACTGGAGCACCGCTGCTTTTCTCGCCGGCAACGTGTCCATTTCGTCGTAGGAATTTGATGAAGAAGACAAAGAAAACTCACTTTCTACTGATAATTTTCGACGTTTTTATCGCTTCCTCGATTCTTTCCGATCGATTTTCTTCGCTGCCTGAAAACACTTTTTTTAAAGCAAACTGAGCAATCTTTAATTTTTTCATGATCATAAATTATTTAAGTATTCGATAATTAGAAGAATTTGAAAGTTCTTTATAAAGATGAAAATTCTTAAAATATGAAAAGCAGAAGGAAAAAGTCGTCCGCACGTGGAACTATTTACAACTGCGTTCGTTGGAGTACTGTAGGAGTACTGTAGCCGAGGCCTCGGTTTTGAGCAATTTTTATTAATTCAAAAAGATTAGGTTATTAAAAATACAAGATAAAATGTTTTTGTAGTTTAGTCTTCTGAAAATATCCTGAGTTTGAATGAATATCTGTAAATTTAGGATTTAGGAAACTTTTAATTTAAAGGCGCATGACAGTTTTTTGTTAAATGGTCCCGAGACGATTTAAAATTTTGAAACTTTTTAAAATTGTGTTTTTTTGGTTTTTTCTCTGCTTTTTTCGATCTCTCTATCGTTTTCCCTGTTCCTTTTGACACTTTTGTGTTCGATTCGATATATTATGTGACACAAAAATCGTATCAAGCAATGGTTTCGATCATATAGAAAAGAGACGTCGTCCCGTGGGGGCTGTACGATTGCGTGGCCAATGTTTTCAATACAAAACTGGCAAAATGTTTCCCCGGGCCAGTCGCCACCTTTCCTCCCAGTTTTCTTTTACGATTTACACCCGAGAAATATCATTGAAATCGACGTTTTTCGCGTTGGCTTTCCGAATTTTATTGACAAGCCACACATTCTTCTGACTCAATTAGGCCTAGTCCCAAGCGATTTGGGGGCAGGTGAAACTAGCAATTAAGGTGAGTACTCATGGAAAGAATTCTCCATTTTCGTTTTTTTTTGTCTACGAGACCAAAAACAAGTGAGAAAAGCTGGCTATACCGTCAGTTTCTGTAAACGTGAGGGTCGTCTGGAGACCTGCAAACTCATAAACTAGCTGGAAAACTGGAATATTCCCCTCATTCACACAGTTGTTTCTCTTCTTTTCCATTGGTATCGAACATGTCAATTCAGCGTTCATTCGATGTTAGGCTGCAGTCGGGTGCCACTTGTAGGGTCCTTGAAACTCTCTTGTTCTCTTTCACCGTACCGGCAAGTCTCTAATCCGCTCTTCTCCGCATCGTTCCGCGTCCTTTCCGCGCGATGTCGCTTCGCTTACTGCTTACTGCCACGTGGCTTTTCAGTAGGCTGCGCCTCTGACTGTCTCGACCCCATGTTCGATCTCTTTCTTCTCTTTCTCAATCGGTCTCCCAACAGAGAGAAAGAGAGAGAAAGAGAGAGAGGTCGCGCGTCTCCTTGTCGCGCAGGAGGTCTCGAGATAGAGAGAGAGCGTGTCCTTTGGAGAGAGTTTCGTTGCCTTACGGTGCCGGCCCGACTACTCACCTCCTTCCTTTCGTACCAGAGGACTGTCTCTTCTCTCCGCTTCTCTGTGTCTCTCCACTTCGCGTGGCTTCTCGTCGCGTCTATATCGACGAGTCAAACCAAATAGCCATGGGCGATTCGCGATTCGCGCAATTTTCGCATCTCCCTCTAACCTACCAATACTTCCAAGTTCCTTTCACATCGTTCCGACCTACTCGAATGTTTGATCTACTCATCACCGAATTTTAAAGTTTTTCAATAGTAAACAAGTGAAGCGTGACAAAAATAGAAAAGAGATATAGAAGCGCCGTCATCATCGTCATCTGTCAGTTTGGTTTCCGATCGATTCTTGGTCGACGTCTCCTGAAAACCGGAGTCGTCGGTAGAAGAAGATGTGACGGCGACAAGTTCCATTCCCAATTACTTGAAAGAACGCATTGTCACGGTCGGACGGTCTTCTTTCGAACGTGCTTCAAAGAGAAACGAGAGAGCGGAGAGACGAAAAACAATCAAATTAGCAGCCCAGCCCGAAAAAAGGAGTTGTTCTACCCCTTTAGAACGTCTCCTGTCTGCGTCTCTCGTCATCTCGCACTGTCTCTCCCGCCAGCTCCTGCTCAGGGGAGAGAGAGACACACATGCACAATTCATCTGTTCATTCGTTTCTTCTTTTGCATCCCACAACAAACCTAACCTCGCCTGGCGCATGCCTTCTCTGTGCTGCGCCCCCGAGGCTTTTCGCACTCTGCGTCTCACCTTCTCGCTACGCCTTTCCCGCATTCCAGAGAAGGCAAGAAGAAGAAGTATGTCAACAATTATGAACGCACACTCTCCATCTCCTTCTTCGTTTCGTTTTCTGCGTTCCGACACCAAATTATAGGGTGTTCCGCGTTCGTGAATCCGATACTTTTGTACTCTATACTCATCCGAACCCGCCCCGATATCCATTTCATTCTCGGTTTGTTCCGTTCCTGCTCAACTTTTCGCTGTAGAGCGACATCGTTCGATTGATTAAATTTGTTCTAGGTTGAACTAAAGCTTTTAGAATAAATACTTCAAAGCAGCGGTTGGTTTAACGGAATGCGAATCAGAAATCACGGTTCGAAGTTCTCACTATCAATCAGTGTTTATCAGTTCGCGAAAAATTTCTTTCTCGTGTTTCTTTTCTGCTCATTTCAAAGTTTGCTCCTACTCAATAATCCTCCAGATTATCCCAAATCCATTTAGACCTAGTTCCTGGTGGAAAATCTGAAAATCTGTCTGAAAATCCCACATTCCGAATTATGCGCCGCTACTTGTCCACCCCCGCATTCCCCATTTTCCGAATGTTTTCCCAGTCCCCTGCCTCCCCTCCGAGTGTCCTTTCCGTCTGAAAAAGAAAGAAGACGTCGCTTTTTTTTTTCTTCGTTTCCGCGGATTATCCGCCGCCCACAAAAAACGAACGTTTGTGATCTTGCAAAACAATCTCTCTGAAATTCAAAAAGGAAAGAGAGGGTGCGGAAGATCACTGTCCAACTTTCGCTTTCTCCCCTCACTTTCACTAAATCCGATCGATTCGACACTTTTCTTCCTCGCCTTCAACAGGTTGCCATCATCGTAATCGTCGCATTTTGCGACCTCGCCCGATGGCACCGTAGTAAGCAAATCGATGGTCGATAATAAAAGAAAGTGTGTGTGAGAGAGGGCGAGAGACGGCCTCAAAACACTTCTTCTTCTTCTTCTTTCTGTTGATAACGGTTTGCATGCGAGACACACCAAGTCTACACGTTCTCCGGTTCTCCAGCCTAGTTTTGACGCGCTTCTTCACATTACAACCGCTAATTTCTTTCACGCGTCGTGGCAGATCATTCGTTTCTCCCCATCGTATCATCGATTTCCTTGTTCCGCCTCCGTCTCTCGTTCCGCAACAAACCCGAACCAATTTTCGATTCCGCGCCGCGGACGGGAACGCGTGCGCGCACTCGCTCGCTCACAGAAGCCAATCGTTCGGTACGAAGCGGAAAGGTCGATAGAGTGTGCAAAATGAAGAGAGTACGCGACGGATTTGATTGTTTGTTTGTATTGGCGCTGGTGTTGGTGGTGGTGAGAAAGGGGAGGTGCTGGTGAAGGCGAAGCTTCTGTGGGTGCACAAGACTCTTTTCTCGTCAATTATATTGTCTTCTTTCGGACGTCCGAGGTTCGTTTGCAACCGATAGTTAGGCTTCGAGAAATAAGTGAAAAGATGCTTCTCCCTGCTCGTTTCTGCCTTCGGCTCCCTCCGATTTCTCCCCTTGTAGCTGAAATTACAGCCGCTTCGGTCCCTTGGGTAACCTCGCAGAGGGCTCAAGTAGTTCTTGCTCTTGTACTCTGTTTGTGTAGCAAGGCGGAGGAGGAGCACATGGGAATTCGCGCGGCCACTCCTGGGAGGCTTTTCGAAAGGAAAGGTCGCAAAGAGAGAAAGAGAGGACGAGACGGGCAGACAGATCAATCATTGACTCGTCTCTCCGCCACCGGCTGCTAATTATTATGCTTCCGGTATGGCCCGTTTCCCTCCCTCCGCACCTGACAACAACGCGTTTCGCTTTGAATGCATTTGCCAGATGGATGTTGGAGCTGATCTCTCACTGTGACGTTGTGCAGGTGAAACGGAAGTCACAAGCCTACCTATCACCTCCCTCTCTCCCTCCGTTTTGCGGTTACAAACACTTCTGATATTCTGATCTTGCCTTCTCGCTTCTCTTCTCTTTCGGCCCACACACCGATTATGGTGAAATGGGCCGGAAATTGAGAAGCAGAAGACCCGCCGACCCCTTCTCCGTTGTTTTTGTGCTCCCACTCACTCTCCGCAGACCCCCTTTTGTGCCTTTCGGCAGCTTGACAACGTGCCACGCGCGTAGATTGTATCTACGGAGCACGTTGAAAAGGGCTCCTCCTATTTCATGCACACGCACACACTTTTCGTTTTTGACGGCGCCGAATGGCGAAACGAGAGAAAAAAGCACGAGAAGAAGCTGCTCGCTGGTCGGATGAAGGAGGAGAAACGAAACGGATGGTTTTAATTAAAGTTGAACTCTCTCTCTCTCTCCCTCTTTCCCGTCGACTCTGCTTCATTTTGTCTGCTTCTCTCTCGGTCTCCTCTTGAATCTACTCTTTCTTCTGGAGCACACAAGTGCTCCAGAAGACGATGATGCTCCCCCCGCCCGTCCGGATAATGAAATAGTGTTTCTCCGTGTGTCTGTGCGCGCATATGCTCCGTGAGCCCATCGAGGGGGCCGCCCCGTTTTTGTCCACCATCCTAGTATTTATTTATTTCTTCCTTTCCCCTCGTCTAAAAAAGGAAAGTCAGTCATATTGAATTTCATCTTGAATAGGCTAGAATGATGAGTCATTTTCAGAAATTTCAAATGAAAAGCGAGGGATTTGATGAGCAATTTTAATGAGGACTTGCTCCAGCCGGAAAAGTGACATGAATAAGGGCTGTTTTGCACATTTTTCATTCGAAAAACAAGACTTTTCCTCTTCTTCGGCTCCCCTCGCTTCGGTGTCAAATATCGGCGCCCGAATTCAGAGAAGAGTTCAATAGAGCGCACTTCCTCTTCGAATCAAGCACCACACAGTTTATGAAAGCTGATATGCTCGTTTCAGAGAAGAGCTTTTCAGTTGTCCTCCCTCTTTCCTTCCCACTCTCCGTTAGTCATAACTGTTTGTGCTTCGTGCTCTCTGAGTCAACCCAACGGGCTTTGCCAGTTACTTTCTGATGATAAGAGACGGAGTGGTCTGAACCGGATGTTTCATTTCTTTTCTCGCTTCTCGGCCTTATATCCATCTCATACGGAGAAAAGCGGGTGAGAGGGCTCATAAATATGCAAGAAGAAGTAGTAGTAGGTAGTTGGTATTCTGTGGGAACCTTTCCCCCCTTGAGAAAGAACTTCTCTTCTCCTCAGATCACTCGCTGCTTCTCTGCCTCTCTCTAGTCCGGATCACTCTCTCACTTCCGCTCCTCCGACTTCTACTTGTTCAATCACGTGTCTACTGGAGGTTCATAGCACAACAAAGGTCACTCTCGTGTCTCGCGACCCCATTACCCACCCAGTTCTCGACATCGTCAACCCATTCTTCATCGCCTCTTTTGATTGTTTTTGCAAACAATCGCAACGCGTGTTCGTCTCAAGAGCCAGCTAGCCCGGGAGCTCCCTTTCCCCGAGACAGAGAGCCCATCAGCAACAACTTGCACACACACACCGGTTTACGTTTTTTTTTCTCTGCTTTGTCGTCCGGCGTTTTCGTTCCGAAAAGAGAAATAGAAAAAGATTCATCCCTTCAAGGAAGCTGACCTAGAAACGGAAGGTGGCTGTTTCCTAGGCCAACCTGACCTTTTCTGAGTTGAACTCTGCGCTTTCTGCTTCTTGGCTCGTTTTTGCATAAATCATCTCCGGCATACACACAGACACCTGAATCCCTCGGGAACACATCGATTAGCTGCTGCTTCTCCTCTTCCGTCTAGGTCTCCGCTTCAAACTTCTTCCTCGAGTTCTCTTTTAATTCGGCTGTTCAAACAGTGTATTTCACAACTCCCTTTTTGACCTACGTTCTCCTGCGTCTCGCTCCTTTCCAGGAAAGAATGATATCTTCTTCTCCGAATAGCGAATCATCGTCGTCGCCTTCTTTTTCCGCGGAGAGTCTCAAATTTCCGGAGGAAAAGGCCACCTTTTGATATAAACTCTTACTTCTTCTCCTCTTCTCTCTCTCTCTCTCTCTCTCTCTCTCTCTCTCTCTCTCTCTCTCTCTCTCTCTCTCTCTTCTTTCTTTTCATTGAGTTTCCTTCCAGAATTGCTCTTGGAGCCATATCGGGGTCACAGAAAAGGAAAAAGAGCCGAGAACTACTACTAACCTATCGGTGAGTCTCTTCGCTTTCAAACTGCCCCGACTTCCGATCCACAGCGTCTTTACTCCTCTTTTAATTTCCCCCTGATGATCGCATCCTTGTCCATTTGTGGAATGAGAGAAATGCGGTTTTGAGGAGGCGAAGGCATATCATGAAGGAGAAGAAGAAGGAGAAAAACTGATAAGAAGACGGTCGGGAATGATAATGAGAGTGCGAGAGGCGCAGAGAATCATTCACATCGCCCTCGTTTTCCCATTGAATTGATTAATCGAGCGACGATGATGAGATGAAAGAAAGAAGAAACAGAGTTTGCAAAATCTCTCTTTTTCCGTGTTTTGATCTCTCGGTTTCGCTTCAGTTTTGAATAGATTCAATGTTTTCGAGTGAAAAAACAACAAGAAAAACGATTCCTGATCGTTTACTTGCCCGTCTAGCAGCTACATCAACTCTCGGATCTTGAATAATCTCAGTACAGTTTTGGTAGTTTAGTCGCCCCAATGTGCGAGCATCACAAACTGAAGTCGTTAGAACGACTCCGCAAAGTCCCCGTCCGTATTTTGGCCGCAGATGTTTTATAACCCCTCCCGTCACTTCGACTTGTTTTCTTTCTTCTTTATCTTCCCCTTCTTCCCTTCTGACTTTTTAATTTCCGGTCCAACCGTACACGACGGAAGCATGCCGCTTCCTGGAAAGATCCCTCGTGCCCCTCCCAACCCATTCATCTCTTTCTCTCCTCACCATCTCCCAGCTGGCCAGTTGTGAGCTGTGATCGTTGGCTGCCAGCACGTAGACTTCCTTTGTCTCCTCAAAGTGTGATAGTGGCCTCCTGGTGGACCACGGAGAGTTGCAATGGCAGAAAAGCAGCCTGGGAGTTGGAGAGAGAAAGAGCGAGGAAGATCGAGTGATCGGGCGGAGGAAATGGATAGAAAAAGATCAGAAGAGTCGTTTTTTGCACGTCCGGCTCTGTGCTACATCCAATCTCTCTTCGTTTTCGTAGCCGCTTCACGTACAAACGGGTGGCGAAAAGAGTTCAATTTTTGTAGTTCTTCGATTCGAAATGAGATCTGTTCTATATTTCCATCCACATCCTGAACATTTTCTTAATATGCGCAGGGTCGGATCACAGTCTTGTTTCCATTTTCACCAAACTTTGAATAAGCGTCTGTCCAAAAATCGGAAACTTCGGCCTCCGAACATTCTGGCTCCTTTCCTTTTCGGTTTCCGCTCAGTTTCCGGTCATTTCGATCTCTCGAAACAAGAAACCTCATTCCTTTTCTCCTGCACAGAGTGTGTATATTTCGGATTTTCGGCTCCCTCCCCCCTCCTCCGATTTGATTCCCCTCTCTGATTTTGTGCTCCGTGTGCTCTGTGCTTTCTTTTTGAACTTCTTCCGACTTTCAGAATCTCTCCTTCGCATTTGCACCGATGATATTGCTCTGGTTCGGTTGAACATCATCATCATCATCATCATCATCAACAACAGTTTGACCTGAAAAGGGCCACTTTTCGATCTTTGAAAAGAGCGACGAAATGGATCACTCGGAGTTGATGGCCGAGTTGCCGGAGATCGAGCGGATGACGGCTCAGGAGCGCATTGCGCTCGCCAAGGACCGTCGACGCATCCAACTCCGACGACACGACGAACGCGAACGGGTCCTTCCGCCTCCCCGTCCCCGCCGTCAACGTCTTCATTTCTCTCCGGAAGTGGAGCTGCTCGAGGCGACGTGCCGTGCAGATTACGTGGAAGTCGAGCGGTTACTCAACGAGAACGCCAATCCAAATCTTCACAACGACGACGGACTCACGCCTCTGCATCAATGCGCCATCGACGACAATCAACAGATTATGATGCTTCTTCTTGAGCGGGGAGCGAACGTGAACGCGCAAGATACGGAGCAATGGACGCCTCTTCATGCGGCCGCCTGCTGTGCGCATATTAACATCGTCAAGATTCTGATCGCCGCGTGAGTCATCGCAGAACTCTTTTCCAGTTTCTCACCATTCTCTTTCAGCGGGGCAAATCTACTGGCTGTGAATGCGGAAGGTAACATGCCGTACGACATCTGCGACCACGAGGAGACTCTGGATGTAATCGAGAGTGAGATGGCGGCGAGAGGAATCACGCAGGCGTACATTGACGAGATGCGCGGAGCTCCCGAGAAGGCGATGCTGGATGATATGAAGATGCTCCATCAACAGGGAAGAGAACTCGATATCCGGGCTCCTGATGGATCAACCTTCGTGAGTCACCTGTCTTTCCATTCCAAGTTCTGATCTTTCTCATTTCCAGTTGCACGTAGCATCAGCAAATGGGTACTATGACGTGGCAGCGTTCCTGCTCACTTGCTCCGTCTCTCCGCTCATCCGCGACAACGACTTCTGGCAGCCAGTACACGCGGCCGCGTGCTGGGCACAGCCGGATCTCATCGAGCTCATCTGTCAATACGGAGGCGACATTCACGCAAAGACGAAGAACGGCGAGACGCCGATGGATTTGTGCGAGGACCTGACGACAAAGCAAGTGATTCAGACGCTAGTGCAGACGGAGGCGAGACGAAGACGTCTGGCGTTCGGAGTGCGCGACTCGCGCCGACAGAGCAAGAAGAGGAAGAAGTTCGAGTCGCCGCAGCAGGGAGCCACCACCGGAGACAACCCGTTCTCGGCTCGCGGAGCCATCAGACGTCAATCGCTGCGAGACCGGAGCGGACTCACTCCCGCACGCATTGAGGCTCAGAAGGAGGGAGCCGACATTTTGCGCACGTGGTCTAAAGAGGACGTCTCTTCGGATGTTCACCCATCGCAGACGGGGTCCCATCAGAGAGAGTCGCCGAGCAAACGAGTGCTCAAGGTGAGAAGAGAGCGAAAGAGTTCAGGAGAATCAAGTGCCACTTTCAGAGCTCGCAACACAAGCAACAGCAGGCGAAGCCTATGTCTCCGGACGAATGGCTAAAGAAGCTCGATGCGACAGGAGACGAAGACCTGGAAACGACGCCGAAGAGAGCCGGAAGTACGAGGAGGCGGCAGAAAAAGGGTGAGTCTCCTCGCTCAAATTCTCTCATTTCTTCTCAATTTTCAATTCCGAATTCAGTTCCAGGAGACATGTCGGACTCCCGAAACGGCGACGCGAGACGACAGAAATCGACGTGTTGCTGTGTGATATGCTGATTCCTTCCGTTCTCTCTTTCGAATAGACCGATTCCCTCTCCCAATGACTGTTTGGGTACTAAGTACCTTCCGCCAAAACGATTGTCGTCACGCTATCTTCCCCCAAAAATAGAATTCAATTACGGTTAAACCTCGCTCTTCCCTTTTCTGTCTGGAATCCGCTTCTTCTCATCTGTGACTTCCTCCCCTCTCCTCCCATCCCCACACATTTTATCCGCATTTTCAGCCCTCCTTTCCGCCTATCATTTCTCTTCTGTGATCGCTTCTTCTTGTGTTTTATCTTCTCGAATTAGTCACTAATTTACTCACCCGATAAGTCTGTATTCCGTATATATTTTTGCTATGTTTAAATCCAAACAATGTGAGCCCTGATAACTCTGAAACGGTTGTGAACTGTCTGCTTCTCTAAACTCTATTTTTCTCTCTAATGTTTTTCTTTTCCCCACAAAATTGCGCGATTGGTCCTATCTTCGTATTTCGTTGTATATGCGGATTTTTAAATGATAGACTTCTATTTCTAACTATAACAAGATCTATAAATATTAAAAGACGTTATTCCAAACCAAGAAACTCAGAAGTTTGGAAACGTGAACCGGAAGAAGAAAGAGTTTCGGCTAGAGATTCCGAATTTTCTCCGTATTCTTCGAATTCGAAGTTCTCTTTCCAACATGGTGGGCTTTCTGGAAGTTTCGAATTTGAAAGTTATCGGTTGCAGGAAGACTTCTTGCAAATTATTGTGAAATGTTTTCCGATCGCTTCGTTCATCCTAGTCGCCTCGTCGTGTGTAAGCACTTTCAGACGGAACACTCGCGAAATCTGGAAATTGCAGTCGAACAAGGCGGGCGAGATGAAGAAGACGTTGCCGCCGGGAGGCTGCCAGCTGACGCGCACGGCGACGTCTTCTGTTTCAGAAGTTTCGGAAGTTTCGAGAAGCGAAGAAGACGTCGAGATCGAGGAGAAACCAGCTGAAAACGAGAAAGAGGAGCGGAAAGTGGCGTGCGGAAACAAGAAACCGGAGCAGAAGGACAAGTCGGAGGACTCGCCGGACGTCGAGAAGGCCAAGAAGAAGGAGGAGAGCAAGGCGGAGCAGGAGATCGTGCTCGACGAGCCCAACCCGCACTTTGCGTTCCTGCTCAACTGCGATCAGAAGTCGGACCTCGTTCAGATGTGCAATCACTCGCGGCTCGCTCTCGAGCACTGCGCCGCGTTTCAGTGGACGATGAAAAAGAGATTGGCGTTCGACGAGGGCTGCTGGAAGCATTTGGGCCGTCGCATTTCGGCCATCAAGGCGGAGGTGAGCAAGTGCGCTCCACTGAGAAACTTCGAGACGGATTTCAGGGATTCGAGGTGCGGGTGAACACGCGAAAGGCCAGAGAGAACAAAGCAAAGTTTCTGATCTTTTCGCGATTCGAGCACAACGTTTTTTCGTTTTCAGCGCGGATCGCGAGACGAAGCTGGACATTGCTTTTCAGAAAATATCGGCCGGGAAACCGAAAAAGAAGGCGGCCGAATAGAACTGGGAACCTCGATGAGAAAGAACGATTATTCGGGGCACTCTGATGATTAGTATCGATTCTGAGCACGACACTGATCAGTGATTCTGCCGGCCGTCGGGTAGATGCTTCCGATGTAGACCTGTAACGAGGCGACGTCTTCTGAATTCTTTCCATGCCCCCCTTCCGACCTTGTTCTGTTGTGTGATCTCGAAGCTGGTGATCTGAAGAGGGCATCCGTCCAGCTCGACATCGCACGTCTCTCTGCCGCGTCGCGAGAGGAAACACATTGTGTAGAGAGCCATGTCGAACTCTGGAGACGTGCCGATCAGAATCGAGCCCGCGCGCTTCAGAAGACCATCCCACGTGAACTTGAGAGCCGCCATTATGTTCTGAAACGGCGCGCGATGCGACGAGAAAAAGAGGCGGGGGAAACGAACGAATCTCTTGACGGTGAACCCTTTGTAGTCAAAGTTCTCGGTCCGATTGCTCTCGAGCGCGTAGAAGCGAACCCAGTTGTGCATTCCCGAAATCTCGCCGTTCTTCGCCTGAAATCCATCTGAATCCCGTCTGAAACTCGTCTGAAAGTGGGCTACTTCTCCAATGAAGACGTGCTCGAATCCGGAAGTGTCGGGTCTTCCGAGCGCTCGAGAATAGTGCGAGAACCACAGTTGGCCGATCCAATATCGGAAGACGGTCGGATTCGTGGCGATCGGATGGCCTGGAGGAGTGATGATTGGGGACGAGGAGTTCCCTAGTCCCTCACCTTTCGCCTTGAACCAGTTGTAGAGCTCCCTCATCGGATTCGTCTCCAGAACGACGTCCAGGAACCTGCCGACCTCGTTCTTCTCCTCGTTTTGACTGACTCGTGGCTCGATGATGCCCGTCTGCCGGTTGAAGTTGTCCATCATGTTCAGGTACAACTCATAGCTCGGCTTCCTGAAAAGGGACGTGTCCACCCGCTGGAAGAGCTTTTCCGCGGCCGCGTCGCTGTCGTCCCTCGTGATCGTGTGCTTCTGGTAATTGAGTTTGATCTGGTCGGAACGCGCGCGGTTTGTGTCCACTTGACGCAGTTTTTTGGCCATCGCCAGCAATTCGGCATTGGAGACGTCGAATTCTGAAAGGGGGTGTGCAGTGGAGCGAGGTTCCATTACGAGAGAAACTCACTGGGAATCTTTTGGCACGATGCCAATCCGGTTGAAATGGCCAAAAAAAGGAAGAGAAACGAGCCCATGAGAAGGCGCTGGAAAGAGGAGAAAGCTGCGAGTGGCCAATCGAAAACAAAAAGAAGGGAACGAGAGAAAAAGAAAAAGAGAGAGACAGAGAGACAGAGAGAAAGAGAGAGAGAGAGAGAGAGAGAGAGAGAGAGAGAGAGAGAGAGAGAGAGAGAGAGAGAGAGAGAGAGAGAGAGAGAGAGAGAGAGAGAGAGAGAGAGAGAGAGAGAGAGAGAGAGAGAGAGAGAGAGAGAGAGACAGAGACAGAGACAGAGAGACAGAGAGAAAGAGAGAGAGAGAGAGAGAGAGAGAGAGAGAGAGAGAGAGAGAGAGAGAGAGACAGAGAGACAGAGAGATTGGTCGATCAATCGATAATTGGACAACGATTCGAGAAGACGAAGAGGAACCAAAAGGCGAGTGAAAAGGCGGCAAAAGAGTGTAACAGGCGGAGAAAAAGCGTCTCGGGGGGCAAACAAGAAACACATGGCGGAAAAAGAAACACATGTTTCCGCCGGCGTTTCCTAGTCCCTGCCTCCCGAACCCACCGTAACCCTCCATCTCTCTCTCTCTCGACTCGTTCCCCTGACTCACCCACGCCGCGTTATTCGAAAACGGTCTCGATGTCTAATTGGGAACTGATAGCGTCGCCGATGACGTCAGAGGCGTCGGGAAGCGAGCGGGAGAGACGCTACCGGGCTCATTTCGACTCCGACTCGTCGACCCGATGCACCAGCTCGTCGCACTCTTCTCCACACTCCTCCTCGTCGCCGTTCTCGCCAGAAATGTGCCCGTTCAGCCGACGCTCGTCGTGCGCACCGGACCCAATTGCCACATGTGCGAGGTATTTTCCGAGCGCCCAGCTATACTGTTTTGTGTGCGGCAGAGTGATAAGAGAGTTGCATGCTTTTCTGAGTCAGCACGCGACCTGTACTGTTTTCGTATCCACTACCGGAAAGTGAATCGAACCGATGCGCGGAGAGCTCAGAAGTTCTGTTCAGCCACACGCGTGTTGTTATGTTGTTCCGATTCGTTTGCAGGTGATTCTAAACAACGTGCGCTACGAGTACCACAATAACTTCACGGACGTGACCGTCGACCAGCTGCGTCAATCCCTCTATCAGTCAGTTTGACCTAGTTATTCTTCCTGAAAAACTTTCTCTTATCGCAAAGTTCCGGTTCATTCCTCCAAATTTCTTTATATTTACGACCAACACCAATCACTTTTTGCATTTCAGACAGTGCGATTTGAACTTGAACGGGTTCACAGATCAAGAGTGTCACATCAAAGTGGATCAGGACGCGGGAGACATTCTCCGGCAGCTCCAAGACGGCACTTCTTCATATCGCATCTGTCAGAGCGAAGATTTGTGCTAAAATGTTTGAAAAACGCGTTTCTCATTTAATATGTATGTAATAAACGGTTTCAATGTGTCAAAAAGACTGAAAATCTTGAAAGAAAGAGGGCAAGTTCAGTGATACGGTCAGCATCGAAATGGATGAGAAGTGCGCAAACTCCGCAGACACAACGTACACTCTGACGCGCAATCGCAGACTTTTCCGTTTGAAAGAAAGGCGGACTTTTGTAAAATTCGCTCGGGTTTTCAGCTTCCAACGTGAATAATTTCTGGTTTTATTGATTTTTTGAAAGAATATCGACTTTTCTTTTGTTTTCTCATATTCATGTTCATTTTCGTTTTGAACAGCGAAATTTTAGGCAGTTTCTCGTGCAGAGTCCGTCCTGGTAAACAGGTTTCTCGGGGGTGGCGAACGAAGGCGGTAATGAGAGGAGTACTTGAAGTACATACTCTCAAGTGGCGACCGATCGATCGAAGTGTGCTCGAAGAGCTCTCTGTCCTTGTCACTCGATCCGCATTCTAGAACAAAAAACTCGAAATCTCCGTCGCCTCCTATATTATTTTGCCGCAGTCGCCTTCATGTGTTTGTGTAAAGAAGTCACAACATTGAAAATAAAAGGGAGACGTCGCCTTCGCTCCGCGGCCTTTATTTTCCGTGTTATTTCTCGCCTTCGCCAGATTCTTCTGCTCTCCCTCGTATCTCAGACGTCTTCCATAATTATTCATGCGCCGCTGTGAGAGAGGGAGGTAGAGCAGGGGTAATTGAGTGGAGCGGAGCACAGAAAGAAGCGAGAGCTTTCCGGAATGTGTATCTGGCAGCAGCAGAGAGGTTCCGGACATCTGGCTCCCACCGATTCTTTATTAGAACTCTCACGATGATGACACTTCAAAATCGGTTCAGCTGTGACGAAAGTTCGCAAAAAAATCTCTTAGTTCAAGCCTCTCGAACCTGCTATTTTCGCTCTATTTTCGATAAATAATCCCATAAAGCAGTATTCTAGAGCGGTTTCGACATACATTCGCAAAGTTTTCGATTTTCTAAGTTCTCATTGTTTTCCGCAAATGTCCCGCTCCGGTCCAGAGTTCAATTATCTGTCTGTTCCACTCGACTTTAGCGTCTCAGACTCTCGAAGCTCTTTTTCCTTGTGGGCTCATATCATCATCTTCGCATCCATCGAAAAACTGCAACACACGGAAAGCTTGTTGACCACAAACCAAAGGAAGACTGACGTGAGAGAGAGAGACCCTTCCGAAAACAATTCTCTTCCCTTCGCTTCCGAAAAAAACGAGCGAGCGGCAAGGTCCTAACTCATTACCCAAACCGAACACTAATAGGTCTGCTTGTCTTTTTCCGCGGTTAGAGAAACAGTTGGCATGAGAGCGAGCGGAAAACAAGGGTATTTCGCGCCGATCGTTGTCATTGTCGCCGCTCCCCCGCCGCCGCACTCGACCCCCCACACACTGTTTCTTTGTGTTCCATCGACGAGTCTACGTCTCTCGTCTCCGTCCGTCCGCTCGGCCCGTCGCGCCATAGCCAATCGATTATTTGGTTCTTCGTTTTCTTCACTGGGGCGCAGCAGCAGCAACGGGCAGTAGTAGCCGTCTTCTTCATCTCCCCATGTCTCCTCTTCTTCGCAAAAAGAACACTGATATCTCTCCTTCTCGACGCCTTCCTCTTCTCCACACCACCACATCTTCTGCTTCTTCACCGGGTGCTGTCGTCGCCTCCTCGCCTTCTTCTTTTTCTCGTCTTCCTCGTGCGGCACGTCGTTGACACTCGCTCCTCGCTCCGGGCACACACACACACACACACACCGGGGCTCTTTCTCTTTTCCCTTTTCGCGCTTAAAAGATAGATGTGTATTGTTTTTTAATCCGACGCCGCCTCCGCCTCTGCTTTCTCTCAGTTTTCTCCCACAGAATCCCTCTCTCCTCAATCAGAAAGTTTCATAATTAAAGTTGTTTACTAACATGAGTATCACATTGCTCACGGTTAGATGACAATTACGATTCTTTCTCGCTTTCACTTTTGTCGTCTAACCGATGAGAAGTGGCTGAAACGGGAGGTCATCTCGTCGCGCAGCATCCAGCCGTCGGCGCCGCCGCGTGTTCATCTCTGTCTCGCCCCCTCCCTCCACCCGACAGCTGATAAGTAAGCGGTTCCCTCAGTCTCGCGAGCAGTCTTATTCATCAGTTTCTTTTTCACGCTTCCGTCAGTGCTCAGTCCTTCCTGACTGACTCTGCGATCGATCGATTCCGTCGGTTACCTGTGAAAATAGAGCGAGAGAGGTGTTTTAATCTGATTTCGCGCCTCTCCTCCTCTCATTATTATTCCGCACAGACACAAACTCTTCTTTCTCTCTATCGCAGTCTCTTTTTTCTCTTTCAAGCTCTTTTTTTTCTGTATTGGCAGGCGAGGGAGAAAGGATTAGAAAGATACTTGAATATAAAAGAAAAGAGGAGCCAATATGGGGGATGGTATTAGCATAATAAGATATGAAAATGGACACGCAGAAGACGTGACGGTGAGAAGAAGGAGAAGCTCGAATTAATCTCGCGCGTTTTCGCTGCGCGCGCCGGGATGGATTAGGAGTCCCCTGACTGGCTGGCCGACAGCATCATCTAGCAGTTTTCGTTTTCTGTCGACGTCTTCTGCTCCTTCTTCTTCTTCTGGCGTGTCGTCAGCTTTTTCCGTAAAGCCGCTTTGAAGTCAGAGGGCTCCAAATTGTTGCTAAGATAATCGGATGACAGAATCATTGCAGTTAGCCGATTCATGACGGGTTTCGTTGAGAGTTGATTCCATTTCTTGATTGTTAGACTGTTTAATTTGTAAGGTAAACTGCAAAGTTCGTCTGCCGCTTCTCCTCTTTCCATTTTTCCATCCTGCTCTGTGGATTGAATGTCGATACCGATCTCGTCCCCCTATTCTCCACGCACTGAATTCCCAAAAATCGCCGCAGAATTGCACTCAAAACCGGTTCTAGCCAGCCGCATGTGTGCTAGCGATGCAAACGCGCCCCAACGCACGTCACCTCTCGGTTTTTTTTTGCGCCGGCGCGGTTTGTCATGCAAATTGCAATGTCTGTGTGGCTGCCGACTGCACCGAACAGTCAATACGGGGCAACAACTTGATGATGGGGCGATTCTCGGTCATTTTCGTGTTTCGCACACACAAACAAAGTTCTTTGTCTCTGCTTGCCTGCTTTCTCTCGGCTTCTTGCACTCTCTCGTCTCTGGTTATTCCCTTCGATTTCCTTTTTCACTTTACACACTCATGGCAAAGTTCAGCAAATTTGCGGCCGTTTTTAGAAGCGCTAGTGTAATTTCCTGTCAAATTCATCGCTCTTCTACTTTATTTCGGGCGCCATTTTGCTGAGCCCTTGAGCGGTTATACTCTGTGTTCCCTTTCCCGTCACCTTTTCTGTTTTCAATTCTAAACCAATTTTTTTATGTTTTTTTCTCAACTCCAGCATTTTTCAGGCGCTTTCTCCTAGTTATCGGTCCGAAACGTCTTCCTGTGTCTTAAACATTAAATCACAGCCCGAGTAAGAGCCGTGATTGAAAAGGGAAGAGAACCGAGAAGAGAAGAGAAAGAAGCTGGAAATGGTCATGGAAGTCGATGAGCCGGTGGCAGCGACGACGTCGCAAAACGAGAATATAAACCCGGAGCACGCGAATGACTACGACATGGACACCTCCGAGGGCCCCATCGAGCCCGACGAGACCTTCGAGCCTGTAGACCAAATTCAATGGAAATTCAACCAGGTGAAGGGAAACTTAGAAGCCGATGTGCACACCGACGGTAAGGCTTGAAACAACAGAGAAACTAACTCAAGTCCAGAACAAATTACAGCCGACATCATCTCGTGTGTCGAATTTTCACACGATGGCGAGTACCTGGCCACTGGCGACAAAGGAGGTCGCGTCGTTATTTTCCAACGAGACCAGAGCGTATGGATCGGTTTCTTCTCGATTACTTTTCAATTCACGGTTTGCAGGGAAAGTATGTGAAAGGAGTCCGGTCAAGGGAGTACAACGTGTACTCGACGTTCCAATCGCACGAGCCCGAGTTCGATTATCTGAAATCGCTGGAGATCGACGAGAAAATAAACCAAATACGTTGGCTCAAAAAGAAGAACGCGGCGAATTTCATTCTGTCCACAAACGACAAAACGATAAAATTGTGGAAGATAAGTGAGCGAGAGCGGAAAATTGCCGATGACGCGTGGAATCTGCCAAGGACGAACAGAATAAAGTAAGAATTCGGAAGAGCGCAAAGAGCATGTTCCTTTTTTCAGCACTTCCTCATTCCGCGGCCGCCTCCAAATCCCCTCGATTGTGCCGATGGAACTGATAGTGGAAGCGAGTCCGCGACGAGTTTACGGCAACGCGCACACTTATCACGTCAATAGCATTTCAGTAAACTCTGATCAGGTACGTTTCCAGAAGGGAAGGAGATTTCAAAACTTCTGATTTTCAGGAAACATTTCTCTCTGCCGATGACCTACGAGTGAACCTCTGGAATCTGGAAATTACCAACGAGTCTTTCAGTTAGTATTGCTCTTTTTGGACTCTTTTCTATCTCTCTCTCTCTTGCAGACATTGTCGACATCAAGCCGGCGAACATGGAGGAGCTGACTGAAGTGATCACTGCCGCCGAATTCCACCCGACCCAATGCAACTGGTTTGTGTACTCGTCGTCGAAAGGATCCATCCGGTTGTGTGACATGAGAGATCGCGCCCTCTGCGACGCCTACGCTAAAAGTATAAATATAAGTCTAATGACAACATGATGAAACCTTGTTTTTCAGTTTTCGAAGAGCCGGAAGACCCACAATCCAGGTCGTTCTTCTCGGAGATCATAGCATCGGTGAGCGATGTGAAGTTCTCTCACAACGGCCGCTACTTGTTAACCAGAGACTATTTGACAGTAAAAGTAAGCAGAAAAAGTTACGAAACATGAAACCTATGAAATTTGTGCAGGTGTGGGATTTGAACATGGAGTCGCAACCAGTGGAGACGTATCCGGTGCATAACTACTTGCGGACGAAGCTGTGTGCTCTCTACGAGAACGACTCGATATTTGATAAGTTCGAGTGCGACTGGAGTGGCGACGACAAGTGAGTTTTCTGTCCGATCAGTTCTTATCGAACCGTTTCCTTCTTCCAGGCACATTCTCACCGGTTCCTATCATAATTTGTTCCGTTCGTACGCTCGGGGCCAAAATGCGAATGATGCGAAAACGTGGGAGGCGAGACCGCAGGAACCGCACTCGCTGCTCCGCTCGAGATTCGTGGTACCATCGGCGAAACGGAAGAGGAACAACTTGTCATCTACCGGGGAGACGGTGAGCAGTCGAACTCACTCAAAAGAAGCATCGTGGGAACATTTTCAGAACGAGGAAGATCTTTCGTCGGATCAACTTCAGTTCGACCGCAAGATTTTGCACACGGCGTGGCACCCGAAAGACAACATCATCGCGCTCGCCGCCACGAACAACCTGTACATCTTCTCGGATGTCTAATTGTTAGCCTGTCCTTTCATATCGCTTCCCCAATCCAACTCAACCAGAAGTCTCTTCCCTTTTTCTTTTCCCCCTCTTCCCCTTATCACATTCATATAACTCTAAATATGCTATTTTCTTCTATTCTATGTCTTTTCCCTTTCCCCGCTCCGTTTTTGTAGTACTCTTGTCTACTTACTCGGAAGAAGCTACATACTGTGCTCGGTTTGTCTCTTGTGTTTTCTTTTTATTCACCAATATCAACGTCAGAAGTAAAACAGAAAAGACCTCTTCTTCTTCTTCTTCATTTTCTTGATTCCATTCTCTTGTTCGTCTGGTTCGGGCCCTTCCCCAGTGTCTCTGTTTCTCTACTCTCTCTTCCCTTCCCCCGCTCTCTCCCTATCTTCCCATATCATTCTCTAATTACGTGGCCCCTTTCTCTTCGTTTCCCCTTTCTTCCTTCTACCGTAGTTTCCGTCTCGTTCTGTACTCTTCCCTGTCTACTCGATCTTTTCTAGGACCTTTCTTTTATTCCCTTCTCATCATCATCCCTCAATCTGCTCTCTCTCTCTCTCTCACGAAAAAGCGCTCTGGAAAGTATAATTCCGAGTACTTTCTCCTAGTTCGATTCGATGACAAATTACAACCGAAAACCGCCGAAAACCCCCGTAAAGTGTCCCCTTTGGCTTTCCATTTTGCCCCCTTATTTCGACCCCCTTTCTACAATAAGTCACAGACAGTTTGAGAATCAGAATCCATTTTGTATCATCGTCCTCTCCACTTTCTTCTTCTTCTTCTCCGTTCCGATTTGTATGTGCGCGTGGGTGTTCTTTTCCCGTCTTCTCTCCACTTCTCTGACATAAATTTGTATAAGCAAGCTATCCTCTCTTTTATTCATCACATTCATAATGGATATATTCGTGTTTCTCGCAGAGATTTATGATCGATTGAACGGAAACAGTTTGCAAATGTACAGAAACAGCAGGAACAGCGTGACATTCGTCGCGACGAGGATGGGTGTCGCGTGGCGACGGTACGTCTGACGGACCAGCAGCTGCGCGTCGTAAGACACTTTGTAGACTGAAAAAACAAAGTTCTCGAAAAGGGGCGGAGTCTGTGCACTTTTGCGTGCGTCTCGATGTTTCCCGAAAAAGAGATAATCTTGTCACATTTTCGAGGAATTTGTCTTTCTCGGAGTAATCCGTTTGTTTTCGAGAAAGAGAGTCTCTTCGCTGGCCTAGAAACACCCGCGAGCGAATGCTCTTCCACGTGGAAAGAGTCCGACGTCCTCTTACTGTATCGTTTGGTCTTCTGAAGACGTGTTCCGGTCGCCTCCTCGCGCCATTCGTTCGCCACTCCACGCGAGATCGTCGTCGTCCACAGCGCGTTCGACGCGTGCTGATTCTCGACGACGCCGTCGAGCATCTGAATATTCTCTTTTAGAGGAGAGCGAATTCAGAAGACGTGCCAACTCACTCGACGTCCGTCACTATTGTATGTCACTTGAGGCTTCCGTTTCTTCTGCAAAAAAAACACGTTTTTAGTTTCAAAGCTACCGCATTATTTTTCCCCCGAGATTGCAAACGCGCTCTATTCGCAACGAGGAAGTTTCGTTCAAAATCGAAAGATCGCCGTCACTTTGATGACGTCATCATTCAGACGTTCTTCAATTGAGAATCGGAGTGAGACGCAGATAAATCGAGAAAAATGATGGAGAACGGTATGATCAATTGAAACTCTGAACTGATTTTTGTAGGCTAATTTACTTTGTGTTCATTGGAAAAAAAAATCACGAATCGTCTCAATAGAATCAGAGCTGCAGATCAAGGACCTGTGTGTTTTCGAGCATGAAAAAAATTCAAAAATGCTGAAAAGTCAGGCGACCTCTTTAATTGTAGGTATTTTGAAGGCCGA
This sequence comes from Caenorhabditis sulstoni, assembly GCA_963966605.1. Classification (NCBI taxonomy): domain Eukaryota; kingdom Metazoa; phylum Nematoda; class Chromadorea; order Rhabditida; family Rhabditidae; genus Caenorhabditis; species Caenorhabditis sulstoni. Next base: position 6,039,672 of record OZ016475.1, read on the forward strand.
TTCGGTGAAATTCGCCAGTAGAAAGTAAGGTCATTCTCCTCTCCATAAATCGCCGGCCCGTCAAAAGCCTGGCCCGGCCTGGCCTGTTTTCACGGGCCGGAGATTTGTTGGAGCGCAGAAAGATCGGACAACTTTACGATGAACTTCACCGAATCAGTCTTCACAATACCGACAGTTCAAGAGGTCGACTGACTTATAACCTTTTTCTGGAATTTTTTATGCTCGGAAAACCGCAGGCCCGCCGGCCCGTGATTTGCAGCTCGGCATAGAATAGGAAATCTTCTGTGAAATTGGCTGGGAACTTTGGAGAATAAAGTATTTCTAGATCTTAGGAAACCATTCTTTTTTCAGTTTTTCAAAATATAACAGTGCGAGTGATCTGAACCCTCGATGAACATTTGGCGGCCAAAACGCAAAACCACTTGACCATTTGCCCCCTCAGTTTTCAGAAACTAGACAACAAGTGATGAAGAGCTTTTGGATGGACTTTGTAACCATCGATGCATTTTTTCACCGAGCTCTCTCTTACCACATCGAAAACCTTTTCGACGCCATCCTCCGACTGACGACCTTCTGCGAACTCGTCGAGCTGTGAAGGATCGATAGGCGAGTTGAAAATATTGATCATTCTGTTTCTGATAGAAGAAGAAGAAGAAGAATCGGGAGAAGAGTGTTCGAAAGGAGCGAAAACAAGAGGGCGAGAGAAATGACTGGAGATGATGGAGGAGTGGGCGGTGTCCCGCCTCCTCTCACGTCTTCTTCTTCTTCTCATTCCGATCGATTGTGTTTCGTCTGAAGTCTCTCTCTCTGTCTATCTCGGACTGTCGCCGCCGCCCCGCGCCAAACGGTGTCATATCAAATTAACATTTTTTGGACCGATAATTTGGTCGAAAGGCGGCGGGAGATGGGTTTCGGAATGAGTCACGACGAGAGACTACTGCGAGACGAGAGAGTCCAGACACACGTGGCGCCATTTGATCTACCTGCGATGAAAACCGTGTTAGCCATGTGATATGGAGATGAATCGAATACCAATTCCGAGAAGTTTCGGTTTTCTAAAGACCCTCGAGGGACTAGGTAACGCTGGCAGCGGTTTCTAGTCCCTCGAAGAGAGGTACAGTAACCAGTTCTTCGGTGGGTCAAAAACCACCGCTTTTTCCGGTCACAAACCGTTTTTCCTCTCGCATGACACATCGCTTTCCGTCGTTTCTCGGCGCGAAAAGGGTGTGGTCGTCGAGGTGTCAAATGCGATCTTTTCGAGTGTAAAAAGGTGATGAGATTAACCATTATGACGTGGCGAAAGCGATTTATTAGTCGTCGAAAAGAAGGAAACAAACGGGTGGAGATTTGAAAACCCTGCGGAATGAGGGGCAGTGAGATTAACATGGAAAGAAAACAAGAGAAAGAGAGAGAGAGAAAGAGAGAGAGAGAGAACGAGCAAATCTAGAACATCTTCCGGAATCGTCTCAGTTTTCGCATTTTGAAACGTCGTCGTCTCTTCGATCCTTTGCCCCACGCGCCTGAAATCATTGTGGATGGAGGTACCGTAACCCCGTGTCCCTCCCCCTTACCAATCACGAAACTCTCGATTTCGCAGTGATTCTCGCCTCTCAGAATGCGGAAATATCCATCTTCGCCCCATTGGGAACCCCACGAGTTGGCACAAAGCCAATATTTGAGCGGACGGCCCGTCGAGTGATCCGTTCCCCATCTGAAAATGTGCCAGTTTCCGAGCGGCTCCGCGAGCATCTCCTGGCTCACCCGAGCACTCGCACCGAGTGATAGCCCTCGGCGACGGCGGCGGCGCCCTTCTGCGCCGCCAGATCCGAATGCTGGTAGACGCCGCCGGCGTACATGAAGAAGTCCTCGTGGACGACGAACGTGGCCTGCACGGGACCGTTCGTCATCAGCTCCGTCTGGATGTCCTCCTCGCGACTCGAAACCTTGTACGGTGGCGTCATTTTGAAAGCCGTCGAGTCGGCGGAGCCCGACGGACACCGCAGTCCTTGACGGTTTCTGGAAGAGAGACGATGAGTATGAAGAGGTGGGGAACGGAGAGTCACTGACGTGTAGTCCCTCTTCGGAATCAGACAGTGTCCCGGCTCGCGGCTTTGTCCGGACACGTACGGATAGCAGTGATCCCCGACGACTCTGAAACCCTTCTCTCTCTCTCTCTCTCTCTCTCTCTCTCTCTCTCTCTCTCTCTCTCTCTCTCTCTCTCTCTCTCTCTCTCTCTTTCATCTCTCTCTCATTCTTTCTCTTTCTCACCCCAACTTGCGAATGTACCACCACGCTCTGTCGAGATAGCCGCCCTCGCAGCCCTTCTGTCGGTGCTGATTGCACGAGAGCAGTTGTTGCGACGAGAGACTCGCGTTGATTCGTCCTTCGCTGATGATGGCCAGACTGAAAACGAGAATCTAGCCGCTGCCATCCCGCCTCCTCGAAAACGAACCGATCGGACGAGATTCCGGTCGTCGAGACAGCCCAACTGCTGCCGCAATCTCCCTGATCGGCGATCGGATGGATCAGATGACCCCATCTGAAACACGGCTCTGGGCTCTCTTCTGACCCCTTCAAACGCACTTTTCGCGAGCATCAAACTGCTCGGGAAGCTCTCGCGGCTTGATGAGAATCTCGTTCATGTTCTGAACACTGCGCTCCGGGAACAGCGTCCCGAGGCGATACTTGATGCCGTCGCTCAGACTTCGACCCCAGAACGCCGAATAGTTGCGGGCAGTCCATCTGGAAGAGAGAGAGAGAAGTGATAACGGAATGAAGTGATAATGCGTCGCCGGTTGTTGTGTAACCGGGAAGTGTGTCACCGATATCTCGCGATCTCGACACAGATAGACGGCATTCTTGCGTAGATTATTGGTGATTATGAGGGGAATGGAAGGAGACTCACGAGAACCTGCCCGTGTGCACCTTCTCCAGGATGTCCGGCTGAATGAGACACGTCGTCCCGTCGCACCTCCACAGTCCGCTCTGGCACGTGCTGAAAACTCTTCCATCTCGGCAAACCTAGTCCCTCCCTCCACTGACCACTTCTCGCAGTTCCTCTCGATCGTCTCTCCGTCGTACGAGCAGCCTGCAATCCGACACACTCTCTCGCTCGCCCGTTCCCCCCTCAAAACCCACTTTCTCCGCCGCTCCGTGCGTCGTTTTGGATGTCTTTCGCCCGGCAAGTGGCCTCAAAGTCGGGACAACAGTCGTTTCCTGCAAGTTACCTGTCACACAATATATAATGGCTTCGGAACCACCTCCGTCCGGCCCGCGATCGCAGAACATGTCGCAGTAGCACAGGTGGTCGCCGAGGATCGGAGCCGTGCAGTCGTCGTCGCGGCTCTCGCAGCAAGTCGGCGTGCGCACCGAGCAGTAGTCGCCTGCAAATCGAGAGACTCGCGGTGCGAATCAAGCGGCGATGAATCAAGTTATCAGGCGACTCCTCAAGGTTATTCCTTCAATTCGATCGTACTTTAGTCTCTTTTTCTGCTGGTTTCCTTCCACTTTTTCGGTTTGATTTGAGGGAAAGATGAGGAATTCAATGGGGAAATGTCAAAAAGAAAGCTTTCTAATCTGATCCCAAAGTCCCGACTTTTTTCGTGGGGGGTAAACAGAGAGAACTCTTTAACGATCCCGTGGCGCATCCATCAAAACTCCCTTTCTTTTCGGGTCCTCTCTCTGGGGAGATGTCCGTATCCGCATGATTTTCGGGTTCCGAGTTGCAAAGAACCGAGAAAGAGAGCAGTGGGAATCGAACCCGCAGATCAAAAATTAGAAAGCAAAAGCGCTCCCGACTGCGCCACACAGACAACTTGCCGTGTTTATCAAATATGGTTAGGAGAGCGGCGTTACCTGGAATTCCGTGGAATCCACGTGCATCGACGGCACCGAATAGAAGGAACAGAAGTAAAGGTAAAGGTGGCATCTCGTCCCGGCCGCCCCGAACTACGAAAAGACAGAGAGAGAAAGGGGGAAAGAAACCGAACCACCCAGCAGCCTCGGTCGACGTCTTCTTCTTCTTCTTCGCCTTCGTCTTCTGCTTCAGAAGCCCCGCCCCGCTTCGTGTCGGCGTCTCTCGTTTTGACGTGATCTCGCGGTCTCTCTCGCCGCGCCCGATATCATCATAATCATATCAGAGAATAGGGCGATTCGGAGACAACGGAAAAGAAACAAATTGAATTCGCGCGGCCGCATCCGAATCCCTTTTCAAATTTCCGGCCGCGCAACCACGCGCTAATTGGATCGCTTTCCGGCCGTCACGGGGGCTCCGCGAGCTCCGATGAATCACGGCGAAAAAAAGGAAAAGTTGATAACAGGTATCTCTTCACCGACCTCCTATTCTCTTTTTCGCCTTCAAACGAGGTGTAAACGATTCTGTTACACTTGAATGAAGAAGCGACGAAAGAGAGAAAACGAAGACGATGATTTATGAAGAGGGAAACAAAGACGAGTCGCGGTGGCGAGAAAGTGCGCTCCACTGATAAAGGTGGAAGCGAAATGAGGAAAGTGTTTCCACCAGAATATTGAAAACAAGAACTGTGTCGAGAAAAGAGGAAAGTCTGCAATCGCTCGTGAAATCGCGCGTATTTCGCAGCACCTCCAAGACTACAGTAAGAATCTCCCGAATCTTTCCAACAATCGCATTTTCGCTCGTTAATCTCTGTTCAATCATTCTTTTTCGGTTTCGCACTTTTTTCGCCAGAATCCAATTTTGTTTCTTCTTTTTTCTTATTTGGCACTGATTGAGCGAAAAGTTTCAAAGTTTTCACACCAATTGCCCAAATTCAATTGTCTTTATTCGAAATACGAAAACGCTTCGCTCAGACGATTCCGATCACTTTTTTGGCGATTCCATTCCACGTCGGCAGCAGTCTCGTCAGCTCTTTGTATCTGAAAATAGACCGAATTTCAGATGGGGAAGGGCGCGGAGCACGAGACTTTTCACAAATTTGCTGGAAACTGGCTCGTTTCTCCACCGTCTCGAAGCACATTTCCATGATTTTCGCGTCCTCTTCGGGCATTTCAGCCGGGGATTTCAGACGGAGATTCTCGTGCGCCACCTTCCGACGCACCTCCTTCAGCACCTGAAATCTCGCAGCCAGTTTCAGCCAGTTTCAGATCGATTCACTTTGATCTCTTTGTACGGGTACTCTCCGCTGAACACCTCGAACATCACGACTCCGAAGCTCCAGACGTCCGATTTCGACGAGTAGATGCCCTTGAGCAACGTCTCCGGAGCCAGCCACCTCACCGGAACCTTCATCAGTTTGTGCTCTTTGTGCGACTTTCCGAACAGAGACAGCCCGAAATCGCTGATCTTGCAGTTGTCCGATTTGTCGAGAAGACAGTTGCGAGCCGCCAAATCTCGGTGGATGACCTGAATTGTCAGTGGAGCGCACTTGCATCAAAGACCAACCTGCTTCTTCTCCAGATAGCGCATTCCCTTGGCGATCTGCTGGCAGTACTTCCGTTTGTTCCCGTCTGAAATCGGCTCGCTCTCCTTCTTGTCGATGCGTCCTCTCAGCGATCCGCCCGTGCACAGCTCCATCACGATCATGATCGGATCCTGTTGCGTGGCCACTCCGAACAGTCGGACGACGTACTTGTGGTTCAGTTTCAGCATCAGATTCGCCTCTCGCAGAAACGTGATTCTGCAATCGGCGGCTCTCTTTTCGTTTCGGCGACTCGCTACGGCACTTTTCGTCGCCGGAAACCTTGGTCGCCTTCATCGTCTTCACCGCCACGTCGACGTCGTTCGTGAATATTCCGAGGGAGAGCGTTCCCTGGAACACCTCGCCGAACTCGCCGTTGCCGAGCTTCTTGCCGAGACTGATCTGCTCGTGGTACAGCTGCCACTCCTCCCGAACCACCCAGCTGAACAGTTTGATGCCCGACTTGTAGACGTCCGTGCGGGTCTGATGATGGTATCGGACGAGATCGCTGATGTTCTGCAAGAGTGCGGTGGAGCGCATTTGCATCCGCGTGAGAGACTCACTTCGAAGCAGAACTCTTTCAGGTAGAAGAGTCCGTTGTTGGCCTTCTCGACGACCAAATGGTGCGGCGCGCCGTCCCAGAACACCGAGAGCACGACGACTTCGCCGCGTTTCGTGAGCTCCGTCTTGCGGAGCAAGAACTCGCCGTGAGCCCGCACGAGCTTCTCCGCCTCTTCGCGTGACATGTAGCCGTGGTAGAAGGGCTCGTCGTCGAGAAGAGCTCCACTGCAACCGCTCCAATTCTGGATCTTCTTGAGGCGAATCTTGAGCACGTGATGCGTTCTCGTGATCGATTTCGATGTGCTCTTCTCCTTTTCCTCGATCGATTTCGAGATCGACGTGGATCCGGATCCGTCGCTGACAGTCTGGAATTCGGATGGATTCGGGATTCAGAAGACGTCCCGCCCCACTTCATCGTTGGCCTTCAGAAGCAGGTCGGGACCCCGCGTGCTCGTCTCGATTTCCGACCGATCTCGATTTCTTTTCGCACGACTCACGCTCTGAAGACTTGGCTGAAAATGGGGAAACCTGATGGGAATCAACGGACCGACATTAAAAGTTAGTTGATACTTCGGAATTAAAACGAGAAATGCGAAAGAGAAAACGCGTTTTTGATTACGGAGGGAACGTGATAAACTCGGAAATTTCCCGATCCGATAATTCCACGAAAGTTGGCAGGGAAGAGGGAGTTTGTGGGAAATTCAGAATTTGGCTTTTTATTTAGAAAGAACGTGATAAACATGACGTTGGAGTGCACAAAGCAGTAAAAAAACTTTAAAAATCAACAAAAAAGTCAACAACGATGAGAAACAAGGAAAAAGTCAAGAAGCGAGAGTTCCTTGGGCCCATTTATCGGCGAGATCCTTCCAGGCCGCCTGCTCCCGTTCCAGTCGCTCAACCTCCTTCTCGACTTCTCCTTCCATTGATTCTACTTCCATTCCCACTCCATCTTTTTCTTTTTCTTCTGTTTCTTTCGTTTTCGTCGTCTGATTCAATTGACTCCATGACATCGATCCGACCAAGTTATGTTTCACATTTCCGAGATGATACAGAGCGTTTTCGAACGCGGGTCCTCTCGAAAACATGGGCGGGGATTGAAGAGGATCCGAAGTGGGCTCAACTTCGAGCAACACAGTTCCCTGCTGCTTTCCGGAAGTAGGCTTGCTTGTGATATCGATCGAATGGCCACCGATTTGGAGAAGAAGCCGTCCTTTTCGAGTCACTTGCAGCTTACCGATTTTTCGACCTTGCGGAAGAGCCATTTGAGGAGTGGGGGCAGAAGGGATCGGAGCAGGAGGTCCGTCCCCGTTGGGATCCATGTCGACCTCCATCGGAATGTCCTCCGGGGTTTGGACGTTGTTACAGATAGATGCGACAACGGATGGCAGCTGCAGATGGAGCAGATCACTCGTGGAGGCTTCAAGGATCGCAATCAGCTGCTCGGGAGTCATCCGGACCGGTTTGGCTGTTTTCTCGGTCACTCCAGTCTTTTCTTCATCTTCCAACTCGATATCCTCTTCCAAAGAAAGTCGGGAGGCCTTATTGACGACGTTCAAAAACTGGTTCTGATCCGTCGGCGGTAGTACAACAGGCATTACAGATCCTCGTTTCAGATCACTGACAAACTGAAAAAAACCCAGTTGGCCTGAAATTAAACAGCTCGTCGACTCACTCCTGTCGGACAAAGGACGTTCATCTCCTCTTGCTCTGCCTGCTCGTCACTCTGCCATAAGGCATCCCATCCTTCGAATGATGCCTTTCCTTCCATGTTCATCGGCGTTTTCTTTTCATCTTTTCTGCCATCGGAGGAAGATGACGCTTCTCCACTCGGCTTTTCGCGCCTCGAGTACGAAAACTCTGGAATTTCTAGTTTAAGATTGATTTTCAGAAAGTGTGTGACTCACGGGCCGCATCGACATCTTTATCCTTCTTTCTTGACGGAAAATCGCCTCCGAGTCCTTCAGAAAACACTCCGCCCGTCTGAATCAGCTCTTGCTTCGGTCGAGGTCCTCCACCACGTCCCCCACCTCGTCCACCGCGTCTGCAGAATTCTAACCGTGTTTCAAAAAAAAAAAAACAGAAATCCATACCCTCTGGCTCCTCGAGTTGACGTAGATCCTCCTCGGTTGGATTTCTGTTGGGCTGGAGCCTCCCGCTTTCCAGCTAAGGACAAATTTGGTCGTCCCGCTTTCGACATGGTGGCTGAAAATTTCCAGTTTTACATAAATTAGATATTTGAACTAAAAGTGTGGAAAATACTGAGAAAGATGGACAGTCAAAATGTTTTTATTTAGTAACAAGAACATTCAGTCTCCAAAAAATGTAGAGCCCGAGCAAGCAAACGCGCTCTATTGATAAAAAGAGACACGCTCCGCGGCGCCGCGACGCGTTCGAAAACACTCCTTTCACCCGGGCTGCCCAACTTTTTCCACGATTTTTTCTTGATTTTCCAGTTTTCCCTCATGGTTCTGATATTTTTTATACTCATTTGATAGAGTTAAAAATGATAAACAAGTCACTATTTTTTATTTTCTTCCTCCTGTTATCTGTACTGAGTTTTAGGCCTTCAAAAACAATACCTCACAACTTTTCAGCCCAGCTATTACTAGCTAAGTTTTGTGTCTTATAATATTTTGGGTAATGGTTGTTATTGATCATTTCTCAATATCTTGGTGTTGTTTTCTTTCTTGTTTTTTTTTCCTAAGTTTTCATGTTTTTTTTTTCAGCAGGATGTTGAGCCGCCAAGCTATCCGCCCAATTGTCCAGGCTGTCAGAAAGGGACACAGCAGTCACTCGCCATCGGCCGTCACCTTCACCGGACAAGGACCGAACACTTTTGTCCATGATGGATGGGCGTCTGCTGTGAGTTATTTTAACCAACGTAGAACTTCAAAACGACTCATAGTGTCATCACTTCTGGATCAACATGAAATCGTTTCAGCGTCTCCCATTCAACGTCAATAACAAGTGGGGATTCGCCGCCAAGGCCGTCACTTTCCTCGCCATCGGCTTCTGGGCTCCGTTCATCGTCGTCGAGTACCAGCTGAGAAAGGCCAACCAATAAATACACTGATTGATTAGCGTGCTCAACTCGTATTCCGAAACTCGTTCTGTATAGTGTTGTGGCTGCTTAACCGTGCTTCACCACGGTTTTTGACAGAATAAATAGACGACCCTGTTCTCGAATTGTGTCTTGCAAGGAGCATTGTTTATGTGGGAGGATTGAAAGGGGAGAAGCACCGGCAGTCGTGGCCGCAGTATTTGTATCCGTTGCCTTCTATGCTAATGAAGCATATGGAGGGGAAGGAGGGAAGGAACCCAGGTAATCTGGGCACTCAGCCCGCCGCGTACTCTTTCGTCCTGATCAAACAAACCGTCATGTTCGCCCCCTCCCGGGGAAAGAGTTGACTCACTTGCATATCGATCGCTTCTTCCTCCGCTTTTCATGTAATCGACGACATGTTTCTCATCTATGTTTTCTTCCTTTTCACGCCGATCCACGCGGATCTATGGGCGGAAACCGAACGAATGTCCGATCTACAGCAGGTGAGTTTCCATCCGATCCGAAAACGAAAAAAGGGCAATCGGTTTCAGTGGCGGGCTCTCTGCGGGTATTACACAGTCGCGACGGCCTACATGAAGGATTCGAACGCGAGGATCACGGTGTTCGCGCCCGTCGACGACGTCTTCACCTACAATCCGGACATCCGAGCACTCGACCAGAAAGAGACACTGTCGCATATCGGTAGCTGCCGAGACGAATCGAAGTACTTTTCGAACGATTCCTCTTTTTTCCAGTCGATTCGCAAGTCGTCGATTTGACGATGAACAAACTGTGGGACAAGCAGACGTTGATCAGATCGACCATCAATTCCGGTTACATCTACATCACCCAATTCGAGAACAATCCCGGCAACTTTGTGAGCATTCACGAGACTTTGAAACCTGAACCATCGAACATCTCGGTCAAAAACATCTGTTTCTGGGAATTTTGCGAACAACTTTTGTGCTACATAGTAAAAAACACCAGAAACCGTTCATGTTCTGAAATTTCATAGATGCAAATTGAAAAAAGATCGCGAAAACATCGGCCACGTGCATATTCTAGTCCCTCTTTGTTTCAGTCGTACTTCGCAAACGCAGGAATGTTGTGCAACCACGCGTCGAACCAATGGGGAATCATTTCGGGAGAACAGTATCTTTTCAAAGTATCGCTCCTTTCCGTCGTTTTCCGATTTGCTCCTCGAGCTCGCAATTCCAGATCTGCACGCCGATCGGCCATCGACCGTATCCGGGAACCGCGCTTTCCTTCATCCGAGAGCACGACATGACCGTTTTCGAGGAACGACAGTACAATAATCGAGACTTGACGTGAGTGCGGAAGTGCGCTCCACTGCCAACGTACTCTTCAGCCAGATCCGCGACATTCTCGACCGCACTCCCGACATCGCGCTCGTGATCTACGGATCGTCCGCCTGGAACGGATTCCACACGTTCTTCATTCCGAACGACGCGGCGTTCGCAAGAGTAAGCGATCCGATCGTCTCCGTATCCTCGGGACGCAGCCAATTTGCAGGTCGTCGACCGGAACCGCATCGATCGAGAGGTTCTTCTGGCGCACGTGACGAGCACGAATCGCGTTCTATTCACGTACCCGTGGCTCTACGACGGCGGTCAACACTATTATCCGTCCGTTCGATTCTCGGCGAACATCATCGAGGACAACTTCAAACTGAAATTAGTGATGAGAAATATCACGGATCGGCGGACCGGACGATGGGATCGTGAGTCGGAAGAAAAGAAAGATAGTGTTCGGTAGAGCGCACTTCTTGCAGTCTACGCGGTCTCGGAGATCTACGAGCGATACTCGCAGTTCCGCAGAGGCGCCGTCTGGGCGAAGGTTCTCGTGCCGAACATTCCGACGCAGAACGGCGTCGTGCACATCATCGACAACGTGCTGGGCATCGTGTCGGAGACGATCGACATGATGATCTACCGCAACGACAAGTGCACCACTCTCATGCGATACATCAACACGATCGGTGAGCCAGTGAGCCAGTGAGCAAGGAAGCCGCATCTGGAGAATTGCAGGTCAAATCGTGCGCAACTACTTCTCCGCGACGGGCGGTCTCGTCACGTTCTTCGCGCCGTGGAACGAGGCGTTCGACCGGATTCCCGAGCAAATCGAGCGACGTCTTCTGCGAGACCGCATCTGGTTGGAGCAGATTCTGAAGTTGCACATTGTGCCCGCCAAGGAGCTCACTTCAGACGAGATAACGAACGAGACGATAGTGAACACGGTGGACAACATGCGTCAGTTGTACTTTGTAAAGGGCGAGTGGCCGACGAACAACGTCAGTGAGTGACCTTGAAGATGAGAAACGGGAGCACCGTACTACGAAACCTTTCAGCTTACTACGTCATCGGCGGCGGAATCAAGACGGCGATCATGATGGACAACGTGGCGGCGACGAACGGAATCATTCACTACATTGAGCGCGTGCTCGGTGTGCCTTACCAGTCGTTGTGGGAAATAATGCGGAACGAGAGCCGGCTACAGTGAGTTTTCGGCCATTGGGCGAGTAGCATTCTAGTCCCTCGCAGAGACTCGTTCCATATGATGAGCAACTTGCAATTGCGCTTCTCGATGGATCCGTGGCAGGTGCTGACTCCCGAGCAGAACTTCACCTTCTTCGTGCCGACGAACGAGGCGTGGCGTGAGGTGAGTCTCTCTCTCTCTCTCTCTCTCTCTCTCTCTCTCTCTCTCTCTCTCTCTCTCTCTCTCTCTCTCTCTCCCTTTCTCTCCTTCTCTCTCTCTCTTTCTCTCTTTCTCTCTCTCTCCCTTTCTTCGCTTCCGAATCTCGCTTCTTTCAGGTCGCTCCGTCACTCGTGTCTCGAATGAACGACGGAAACCACTGGCAGGCTCTGCAGTACGTCTACAAACGGCACATTGTGCAGGGCATCGCTCTCATGTACACGGACCTTCGCGACCGAACTTACGTGATGATGAACGACGAGAAAGTGGTTCTGAGAAGGCGTGGCAGATGTGAGCGTGCGACGTCTTCTTTCGCCTCCAAAATCCCTTCGTTTTCAGACTGGCAGCTCTACTGGCCACGTGGCAACCGGCACGCGAACGTCATCGAAGGCGGCGAGATAGCGGGAATCAACGGCTACATGCATATGATAGACCGCGTGCTCATCTACGAGCCCGATCTGAGAGCCGAAGGATGCACCACGGAGCCCGTCTTCGTGCAGTTGCTCATCGTTTCGCTGGTCATGGTCTGGCGGCCCGGATGGGTTTTCGCCTCGCTTTCATTCTTCTTCAAGTAGTCATGACTTTTGTTTGCCGGATGGAAAATTGAAGAAAAATACGGGTCATATCACCATTTTATTAATAATCGAGTCTTAATGTTCGCAATGTTTCATATCTCATGATTTCATGATCTGATTCACTTTTTCAAATCGAAATTGTCAGGGAAATGGCATAAATTCTTTTGTCGTTTGATTTCTTGAGAGACTCGAATACATATCAGGGACGGGCTCGATGCTGGGAACATGATGCTGGGAACATGATGCTGGGAACATGATACTGGGAACCGAGTCGACGGTCTGCCGATTGTCTCTCGTGATCCGGTTCAAAAGTCTGTGAAACTTGGATGTTTCTGTAATCCTTCGAGAAATGCGAGAATGAGGATGAGAGAGTCGGTTCCTGGAAAAAAATGATCGGAAATGAGAATAGTTCGCTTCTACGTGAAAGAATCCACGTGACCGACGGAAAAACCTCAGTCAATAAGTTTCCACTCTCGAGAAATGTCTTCATTTCCGTTTCTTCGCACCGTCCTCTTCTACCGCTTCTTCATCTTCTCACGCTTTCATCGGATCCACTCTTCACACCGACAACTTATCACCAATAGACATCCTAAGATCATCGGTAAAGCACTACGTCGGACCGGAAAAAGAACTCGCCGATCACAGACGAAAACTTCACGACGACTTCACGACGGCTCTACGATGGCTTCAGGAAGACTTAAGAACGACTTAAGAACGACTTCAGGACGACTTCAGGACGACTTCATGACGACTGCAGGACTTTAGGATTCAGGACGATTCCACGACGACTTCAGCACAACGACGACAACGACGACGACATCGACGACGACGGCTGCTCTTCATTCGGTGAGTCCCAGCGGCCATCCCAATCGTGTGGGAGGCCCTTGGGCACGGACTCTGTCCTCCACCTCCCGGTCCGGGGCGTCTTGTTGGGTAGGCGGGGGACCCACCCCTCCCCTAAAGAAAGGACAACTTCTGATCAAGACAAGAGGGGGCGTCTGGCGGCGTCCCTTGCGGGCTCGCCCGCCCTCCCTCGGGAGGTTCGCAATCTTCCCCACGTCTTCTCCCTCGCGGATCCGCTCGCGGGTGCTCCTGCATGCGTCGTCTTTGGCCTATCACCCGAGTGACCCCGTCAGGTCGCTGTCGTGCAAGCTCCTGCGCCTGTCTGACGGTGCCATTCGGTTGGTAGGCCTCTGCCGTCGCATGTGGGAGTGCCCGCGAGCGGATCCTCGGGGGGGAGGGCGTGGGTGCGGGTTGTGATGAGGCGCGTCGTCGGTCGCCCCTGGGCTTCGGCCTACCGCTCTTGTTCGGGGGCCCGAGTACTGGGGGCGGGTGTTGCTAACCTTTCCTACCTGCCTGATCAACCGGACCCGGGGGTGGGCGACAGTTTCCTTGTCCAGGGGTCGCCTTCACGGATGGGGTGGTGGGCGCAGGAGTAAGCACGACCCTCTTCACGGGCGAGCCTCTTCGTGGCGAAGAGGATCAACACGTGGCGTCGTCCCGTCCTGAGACCTCGTCACTCTCAGGCCGACGGCGCCACGTGGCCAAGAGCCCACAATGCTCACGCACCGGCCCGGAAGTATTGTGACGGATACTCTCCGACCGTGCGGCTTTTTGGCAGTCCGGCGAACTGACAAAAAGTATCCCAGAGCAACAAAAGCCTTTTCGAAATTCAATTTCTCTTTCTGGCAAAAAAAGTAAAACAAGTCGGTCTCACTTCAGAAGACGACCAATTAAACTATTTAACGTTTGTTTTATTGAATGAAATTTTGGTTTTGCCGCACCTTTTCGACCATTTTCAATTTTTGTCTTGGAGATAACTATAAAATGGCCGGGCCGGGCCATTTTCGGAAACTTTCGGCCCGAGCCCGGCCCGGCTAGTCAAAAGTAAAAATTTGGAACCTCGATCAGGTTTTATTTTTCTTCGGATAAAAAAATTTGGAAAAAACGCGCATTTGTATTTCTATTTAAAATCGGGGGACACCGATTTGGATCGGCGGCACTGCTAACCTGAAATCGGGGGGCACTGATTTATTTAGCAACCGAGCCGACCGGGAGAAATTCAAAAACGGCCCGGAATTTTTAAAGTATCATGAAAACTTATCCATAAAAGTTTCATAACTATAGTTTCAATCAAATAGCTATATAATAATGGTATAATACTTTTGAATTTCAAAAATCGTTAAATACAGGAAGCCTATCAGGGTTGGGCCGGATCGACGGTTACTGAAATTTTTAATTCTTCAAAAACATGAAAATATTAACTCCGGCGTGTTTCTTTCTCAAACTCTCGTTTGCAATTGAATGAATGTGTTCAAAACGTCAATTTTAGCTATTTTCCGCAGAAATCATGAAAATCGACAAAAAAACTGCAACAGAATGTTCTGATAGCTGGTAAACGTTGAAGAAAAACACCGATATTAAGCTCAGAATGAGACTACGGTGTACAAGCTCGAGGAGGACCTCGTGGTGTATGCGGAATAAGCAATGAATCTTCCGACAAAGTTCAGGAGTTTTTGCCGAAAAATGCCGCGTACCGACGGCAGAAACTACATTTTTCGGTTACACTGTAGCGTCGTGTTTCCTTGTTCTTCGACCGGCTGACAATTCGGAAATCATCGCAATCACCGGCTCGTTGTCATCATTTTGATACACTTTCTTGCCTCTTTAAAACCGCTCCATTTCTTCATTTCCAATTGAACTTTCTTATTTTCCAACAGCACGATGCCTTCTTCTGTTCACGATATCACTGTCAATAACGCGAAAGGCGAAGCGGTGAATCTCGGCGTTTACAAGTGAGTTTCTCGAGAATTCTCTGCTTTTTCTCATTTATTTTTGTCTTCAGAGGTAAAGTTCTGATCATCGTGAACGTTGCGTCAGAATGCGGACTGACTAACAAGAACTACACGGAACTGAAGAAACTTCACGATCAGTGAGTTTGGGAGAGTAAGCGCGCTCCAATGAGACTCTGTTTCCTTCAGATTTCATCAGCACGGCTTCGAAATCCTAGCTTTCCCTTGCAATCAGTTCGGCGGACAAGAACCGGGCGAGTGCGAGATCATCGAGGAGTTTGTGAAGGATCGGTTCGCGTTCGAGCCGATTCTGTTTGAAAAGGTGGAAGTGAACGGGAGGGATCAGTCGGAGCTGTTCAAGTTTCTCAAGGGCGAGAAGGGCGGATTCATGTTCGACGCCATCAAATGGAACTTCACAAAGTTTCTTGTCGACAGAGAAGGAAAAGTTCTTAAACGATTCGGACCGACAACGAATCCCAAAGACATGGAGAAGGATATCAAGAAGGCGTTAGGCATTTGACTTTATTGAGCACTGAATGTTTGGTCGACTATTGTATAGTCATGATAATTATTAAAAATAAAAATGATCACCATGAAGGTGAAGACTCCTCTCAGGTGCCGGAAGTCGAAGGCTCGTCACTGTCGACCGGGGACACTTTTCTGAAATACTTTCAGAGGGTCGGAGCATCCAAAAAATCTGAGATCTTACTGCTCCATCTCCCATTCCTTTCTCCGAGAAGCGCAAATAAGACAGCGCGCGTTCGGCGGTCCGCAGTTCCGCCGCATGGACAGTCGAAGCGGTCGCTGTCGCGAGCCGTTCCTTCCTGTAATTCGAAGTTCGCTAAGCATCGGTTATGGGCAATACCTGAGGTAGACGGCCACGCGATACACTCTGTTATTAGTCGGTCCTTCTATTCCGAGAGTCCGATACTCGGGCATTTCTGGAGTAAGATTGTCGTCTCGCATCGTCAGACACCACTGCTGCAGATGCGATTTCGCGTCGTTCCACGTGTCACTGGCGATGAAATACTTGAGTCTCGGACAGAAAACGATCCGCACGAACACCCGCGCCGGTTCGAGTCCCTGATCGACGTAGAGCGCCCCGATGAACGCCTCTACGAGATCGGCCTTGTCCTTCATTTTGAGAACGTACTGCTTGCCGGGCGGCACGATCACGTACTCGCCAAAGCCCAAATCGTCGCAGACAACGGCCTGAGTCTGATTGCTGACCAGACTGGTTCGGAGAAGGGACATGTGACCCTCATGATGAAGAGGGAAGTGGTGGAAGAGGTAATCGGAGACGATAAGCTGGAGCACCGAGTCCCCGAGCCACTCGAGCCGCTGGTTGTGCCCCTTCGTCAGGTCGTTGTGTGGCACGTTTCTGCGAGTGAACGCCTTGGCGAGCAGTCTGATGTTGTTGAACTGCACACCTAACGACTGCTCCAACGCGTGGAACTTCGAGAGAGCCGGCGTGATTTTAGAGAGTTCGCGGTCTCCGAGCGGGTCTTCCCTCTTCAGTTCGTGCTCGTTGATGTGATCCCAGATCTTTCTCAATTCTGGATCCGCTCCGAACATGGCCTGCGAGTAGATCCGATCGCAGTTGGCGAGTCCCGAATCGAGATAGACTGCCGCCATGAGAGCCTCGAACGCATTCGCAAGAGCGTGCTTGAAGTCTCCTTCGTGGCACAGCTCGGCTCCGTGAGCATACTGAACCAGCTCGTTGATCCGAATGTTCTGCGCGAGATCGGCGAGATTGCGATTCTGGACGAGCGAGGTCCGATACGTGGCGAGTCCTCCTTCCAGGTGATGCGGGAACATGAAGAACAAGTGATGCGAGACGATAAGCTCGACGACGGCGTCCCCGAGATACTCGAGCCGTTCGTTGTGCAAAATGGGCTCTGTCTCGGCGTCTCCCGTCACTATGGTGAACAGATTCACAGCACCTGAAACAAGTAGATGTAGCAGATCCGCCAGAATATCTCTCGTCGCTACCGTTCCTCCTCCGATGTCCCTTCTCGTCTGAAGTGTACTTCTTCCTGTAACCGCAGTTCGCGATCAGGTTCTTCACGTGATCCGATGGCGTTCCGTAGTTGCTCTTGAACGAAGGATGCGTCATTGCCAGTTCAAGCACTCTTCGATCACTAAACTGATACCCGATTCCCCTCTCAAACTCGCTCAATCCGAACTGATATCGGATGTGATGAGAGGCGAGAACTGTCATCGCCATGTGGGCCACGACGTCCGGCTTCAATCCGGAACTCGTGTATCCGAACATTGATTCGGTGTGCCGGAAGTTGCGATTCTTTTTGGCTTCGTTCTTCAGAAATTCCAGCTCTTTCTGCCATTTCTGATTGACATCCGGACTCTCTGAAGACGGTTTGTTGCGGATCTTCGCGAGCTTCCGTTCCAAATAGGTGATCCTCGAAGCGGTCGACGAGAGCAGACTCTGGCGGACCGCGTTGTGCACGAAAGAAATCGTCTTTCTGTTCTTGTCTCTTTCGAACCAATCTGCCCGAATCGCAGCCGGCTTCCGACACGGATTCAGGATGATCGCCTGCTTAAACTTTCGAGTCTCTCTTTCAAAACTTTCATCGTCCATATTGCACAACTCTTCGATTTCCCGCTGCGAAAACATTGGATTCGACGCCTTGCACACGAAATAGGCGAGAACTGTCTTCGTCGACCACAGATTGACGATTCCGTCCCTGTAGAGAACGAAACGAGGCATGATGTGGATGACGGGACAAGTGGCGGTGCCTTCCGGGAGATGCTTCGGACGAAGATTGAAGTCGAGCAGCTCGCCCACCTCGTGGAACATGTACTCGAACAACGGAACAGTGTCTTCGGCCCAGAAGCATCCGGAAGGAATCGGCTCTTGAACAAGCTCGAAGGAATAGTCGAGAGGACTCTTGCAGATGGGAGAACGAGTCATGAAGTCGGGCAGCGGCTGATGGGTGATCATCGAGAAGCCCTCAAACTCGAACTCCTCTCCATTCATCTTCATGTTCGTCACATGAACCTGGTCATTGTTCGGGGCGGGAGTCACGCGAAGTGTGTAGCAGTACAGATTGGGACCATCTCTGGAAAACGAATGTTGAGAGAAGCCGAGACGGACAGAAACGCACTCTCCGGAACAGTCGATCGGTTTGTTCTCCCCCGCGTAGTATCCGTGTCTGAGGCCTTGAGCCTGGAACTCGGGCCGACATCTGCACTCCGGACCGTCGTTGCCGAGACCCTTTTCGTTGAATTGAATGTCTTCGTGCAACTTATTCGGATGATTTCTTTTCCGATCGATTTCCTGTTGTATGAGATCTTGCTGTCGCACTCTTTCTGCAAATTTCCGCTTCTTTACCACCCTGAAACGGAATTCTTTGCTCAGATTATTTTTCAGTCCACGACGACCTCTTCTTCTCCTGATAGATTTGTCTGTTCTTTTTCTCCTCGTCATCGATCGAATCATCTAGGTCATTGTTCTCAGATTCAGAAGACATTCCGTCGTCTTCAGAAGCCGACTTATCCAAGTGGATCTCTTCGTCATTCGGCATCACACCGGTCCAATGCTTCGTGTGTCCCGTTTGATGGTACGGATGTTTGACGCGTGGAACATCGTCCTGAAGGCGACGTTTCTCACGACAAGCTTCCAGAATTTTTGTTCGAAAATCAGAAAGGATGCTTTGTACCGAAGACCCACAGCGGTTCTGAAGACGTCGGATTGATTCTGAATCAGTTCTGAAATGTCCCGTTACCAGCATGTATCTCTCGGCTTCTTCGGCCTTCCGCACGATCCTTTCCGATCTACTGATCTGCCCGGAATGCGTCGCGACGACCCTCGGATCACTGAGGTAGTCCTTCTCCATATCAGCCGCCGTCAGTCTCGGAGGATCGTCCGACGAAGAATCGTCGGGTAGCGGAATGTCTTCGACGTCTCCAGAAGACGTCGACTGCTTCCCGAACCTTCTCTCGAGCTGGAGTTGCATTTGTTCCCTCTTGCTCTCCTGGTAGTCCTTCTGAAGCCTCTTCCGCTTCCCCCTCTTCCTAGCCCGGATCGGCCCATCCGATGGATCGCTCATCTGAACTCACGGTTCTAGATTCTGGAATCTCACCAACTCATTGATATAGATTACGAAAGAATTTTACGTAGTGATAATTAGCAAGCGAAGAATAAATTCGAATTTTCAATCAAAAGACGATTTATTTAAAACGTACAATAAGTTAGAGAGGCGTTTCAAGCAGAGATGAAGAAAAGTTAAGTGTGGTTTGCTGAAGGCGCGTATTGGATCGAAGGAAATATTATGCTTTTTCGGATGGCGAAAGAGCTTTAATACTCCTCTCCCTCCTCCTCGTTGCCTCCCTCGTTCGAGTCGGCGCCGACCTCCTCGTAGTCCTTCTCGAGAGCGGCCAAGTCCTCGCGGGCCTCGGTGAACTCTCCCTCCTCCATACCCTCTCCGACGTACCAATGTACGAAGGCGCGCTTCGCGTACATCAGATCGAACTTGTAGTCCAGACGAGACCACGCCTCGGCAATGGCGGTAGTGTTGGAGAGCATGCAGACGGCACGCGGAACCTTGGCGAGGTCTCCTCCTGGCACCACCGTCGGTGGCTGGTAGTTGATTCCGACCTTGAATCCGGTCGGGCACCAGTCGACGAATTGAATGGTTCGCTTCGTCTTGATGGCGGCGATGGCCGTGTTCACGTCCTTCGGCACGACGTCTCCTCTGTACAGGAGGCACACAGCCATGTACTTTCCGTGACGCGGATCGCACTTCACCATCTGGTTGGCGGGCTCGAAGCAGCTGTTGGTGATGTCGTTGACCGACAGAGCCTCATGATAAGCCTGCAAAATTTCGATTAAAATAAAAAATTGGTTGCACTGAAATATATTTACCTTATCGGCAGAGATGAGTGGGGTGTAGGCGGCCAACGGGAAGTGGATTCTCGGGTATGGCACCAAGTTGGTTTGGAACTCATTGAGATCGACGTTGAGCGCACCGTCAAAACGGAGCGAGGCGGTGATCGACGAGACAACTTGGGAGATGATACGGTTCAAGTTGGTGTAGCTCGGCCGATCGACACTCAGGTTTCTACGGCAAATGTCATAGATGGCCTCGTTGTCGACCATGAACGCGCAGTCGGAGTGCTCGAGGGTCGTGTGGGTGGTCAGGATAGAGTTGTACGGCTCAACGACAGCGGTGGAGACCTGCGGGGCCGGGTAGATCGAGAACTCGAGCTTCGACTTCTTTCCGTAGTCTACTGAGAGACGCTCCATGAGCAGCGAGGTGAATCCGGATCCGGTTCCTCCTCCGAACGAGTGGAACACGAAGAATCCCTGGAGACCGCTGCAGTTGTCAGCAAGACGGCGGATTCTGTCGAGCACGGTGTCAATGAGCTCCTTTCCGACGGTGTAGTGTCCACGAGCGTAGTTGTTGGCGGCGTCCTCCTTGCCGGTGATCATCTGCTCGGGGTGGAAGAGCTTCTTGTAGGTTCCGGTGCGGATCTCATCAACGACAGTCGGCTCCAGATCCACGAAGATCGAGCGCGGCACGTATCTTCCGTTTCCGGTGTCGGAGAAGAAGGTGGTGAAGGACTCTCCATCGGCCTGCTGGTCCGATGGCATAGTTCCGTCGGGCTGAATGCCGTGCTCGAGACAGTAAAGCTCCCAGCACGCATTTCCAATCTGGACTCCGGCTTGTCCGACGTGGATGGAGATGACCTCACGCATGATGATCGGAAACTGCAAAACAAAACAGTTTGATGCCGGCAATCTATCAAACAAAAGGAGGAGACAGCAAGAGCGACGAACAAAAAGGAGATTAGCAGTCGTCGGCGACAAGGCTGTGGTTGGTCAAGAAGATTTCGTGCGACGCAATCGGATCGACTTGAATACGAGGCCACCAATTATTATCACGTTACATTCTGCCTCATTCGTTCAATACCAACTTCTGTCCAATTTTCAGAAAATGCCGCAAAAACAAAGCCACCGTCTATTTAAATAACGAAAGTGGGGCGGCAGTTGGAGCTATAAAATTTATGAGCCCTTCTCTTTGAAATGAGACCTATCCCACTGCATACATAAGAAATGCGCAGTTGGAGTCTCGAGGGAGATTGCGAAATAGCAAAATGAAGGAAAAACTGGCGCCAGGACAGAGCAATTACGGGCAATGGCAGAAGCAGGCAGCCGAGAAGCC
Source organism: Caenorhabditis sulstoni (assembly GCA_963966605.1). Taxonomy (NCBI): domain Eukaryota; kingdom Metazoa; phylum Nematoda; class Chromadorea; order Rhabditida; family Rhabditidae; genus Caenorhabditis; species Caenorhabditis sulstoni. Next base: position 6,060,975 of record OZ016475.1, read on the forward strand.
AGCAGGCACACTCCATCGGCTGCTATTCATCAAGTCAAATGGAAGCGAGAAAGGGATGAGAAATGGAAACGTCTTTCTCGTCTTCTGGAGGCTCAACGCAATTAGATATGCGGGGATGTTTGGGGGTAAAACAAGGCAATGCAATTGAACGACGCGAGAGGAGAAGAAGAGAATCTGCGGCTTGCTTGCTGCTCGACCCATCTGTCACTTCGATGTGACCGGGGGCCAGTGCCTCGCCGCCGGCGAGCGGCAGAGAGAATGACTCGCATGGTCGGCCAAGGACGAGAAGACAACGACACCCGCTGCCCGGGTCATACTACGGTGGTTAGGGAGGCCATCTGGTATTGCGAAATATATTTTCGTGTCGACGAAGAGCACTCAAACCCACTAATCCGATGGGCGAAATGAGCACCACACTTGGCTACAAAAGCGAAGAGAGGGGTCAGAAGACAGAAGAATTCGATTGGAGTGTATTCACCAAAAGGTAAATCAACAATCTGGAATGTTCTGAGTCATCCGGACGCTTGATGACACTGCAAGCCTCGGAGACTCGGGAAACACTGGAATGGGCGTGTTTGAAACTTTAGAACTGATAGTTCAGGACCAGCGGTAAGAACGAAAACTTAGGAGATTTCGAATGTTACTCTTATCCTCCACATTTTTGGGCAGTGGGCGAGGATGAAACTGAAAACATCTTTCGGGCCGTTTCCAGCTCTTCGGAGCGGATAAATAACCCAAAAAGAACGGAACGAGAGAAAATCGATGGGAACAGGAGCCAATGTGTGGTCGGTCGATGCGAAACGAAAAGAAATGAGAACAGCCTCTCGCTGCGTCTGTCCGATTCGCGCCACAAAGAATGGAAATGTGGCGCGCGCGCCGAGTGGTCAATTTAAATTCAAACGGACGGGTTACGGTGTTTCGCATTGTGGAGCGTGTTGTGCGTCGAAAAAGAGGGCCGAGTGTATCGGGAGTGTACGCCCGTTGCTGACGCTCCGTAAATCGACCAAAGTGCTTTTTGTGCTTTTTCTCTATTGTTCCAGCGTTTTCAAGGGTCCAACTCATCTAGAATTGCTCTTCAGAAAATTGGCGATCTTTCAAGTACCCATTCACTAATATTCAGCCTTCAAATGTTGACTTTTTGACGTTGAAAAAGTTAATAATCGATCAATCATCAAAAGCTGCTGTTTTTCTCGTTTCTTTTTTCTAAATACGGTTTTCGGTCTTGATTGTCACTGTTTTGACTTGCAGATGGCTCAGCTTGCTAAGACGGCCGTTGCCGCTCTCTCGAAGAAGCTCCTGGCTCCCACCGCTACGGCTGCCCGCACGATGGCCACCGAGGCTTCGCCGGAAGACTACGGATACTACCCGGATCCACTTGAGCACGCCACTGGACGTGAGAAGAAAATGCTTCTCGCTCGTCTCGCCGGAGATGACGTGAGTTCTTTTGTCTGTTGCAATGAAAACATCTTTTCATAGTTTCAAATAGGGCAGAACGTGTTGCGAGAATGTTCAATCTACCCTATGATGTCTAAACTTAGCTAATTGTGAGCCATTTTATTCGAAAGCGAATCAAAATTCTTTTCGAAGTCAAACATGGTACTGAACGTTCTTTGTCGAAGCTACTGAGGGTCATAGCAACGTTGATCGTAACGATATTACTACTTTAAAAGCTGAAAGGCTTTAAGAAAATTGATCAAAAATAGTACGAATTTAGCGCTACGAGCCGAAGGTCTACTACCGCGCTGAAGCTTCGACCAAGCAGAAGCCGAATTTGGTCCCATCTCACTACGACTTCAGAATCATCGGATGCATGTGTAAGCTTTCGAATTCCATGATTTTTTTAGGCGAACAGAATTTTTGTAGGCGAACAAGACTCCGGACATGTCAGCTTCATGACTATCCGCAAGGGAGAGCCGAAGAGATGCGAGTGCGGACACTGGTTCAAGTCCGTTGACGCCGACCCGGAATCCATCTAAACAATTTTCAATGTAGAATATTGTTCCGACTTATTTTAGATCGATCCATCAGTGAAAATAAAACGCAATGGTTTGAGATCGAACCACTTTGTTTCTCCTTTTTGGCGTCGATCCGTTTGTTTTTGGTCGAGAAAGAGTACATTTTTTGTAATTATCATGAACTTTCCAAGACCCGAACAAGACTTCTTGATGATTGATTGCGTTTCAGGTTTGCAGGTCGCAATGACTACACTGGGTCCAGTTCCCTTCTACAACCTACAGAAAATAGATGAAAACACGGCGAGGCCCGGTGTCTATCACCAAGCGCCGCCACCCGAACTGATAACAGAGAGTCGGGCGCCCCGCTCTCATTTGTTATTGGTTTCCGTGTCTTCTCTCACGTGTTGTCATCGATTGGCACCACACACACAAACAGTCCTTTCCTCTGTTTTCACAAATGTTTGCTTTCCGACGACGATCGCCGAAATTGATTCGTTCGCCTTTTTTTCTCATTTCCTGACCTTGAATACCCTCTCGTTTTTGAAGAAAAGCAGTCGGTTTCGTGCGCGCGCGCAGAATCAAAAATCAAGCAGCTTTTTTCAAAATTTCCTTATCGAGTCATCGCCAAAAACACGTTTCTGTACTGTTTTCGAACACTTTTCCAACTTTTTCTGCCAAAAACTGGCAAAATTCTCGTTTTTTTTTTTTTGAATCGAAATGATTTCCCGCCTCATTTCGAGTCAAAATTTCACTGATAACAGTGTGGCGCGTTCGAGAGAGTAATCTCCATTCAAATCATCCCACTTTTCGCGAACTTTTTCTTCTTTCTCTCGTTTTTAAACCGTTCGGGAAAGTTAAAACTCGTTGTTTGTGTTTTTAGAAATTAATTCGATTATTTACTGTTAATTTTAAAGGCGCGTAACGCAATTTTCTTTTCGGTCTCGCCACGATGAGTCGGTCTTTCATGAAAAACTATTTTTTCTCCCTTTCTGTCTCCTTTTATGTCCTTTTAGTTGCGTCACCTAATTTTTTTTCTTGGTTCCCGACGGAAAAATGTGACAGTTTAGTGGTACTCTCGCTCAAATCATGATAAGCATCATATTTCCCGCGATAATCGCGAGTCGAAAGTCGAAAATAGACTCTTTCATTCCAGTTTTTGTCTCAACGACCTTCCTGCGCGAAACAAAAAAAAACTTGAGGAGACATTTGTCTAGCGAGAAAGAAAATGAAAAGAGAAAGAGAAGCAAGTTCGAAACCAGTAACTCTTTTTCGTTTCCGTTTCTCCCGTGCGGGTAGTGGCAATCTCGCATGCGCGCGCATCTCTCCCTCCGTCTCTCGTTCAAAATCGATAGAAGCGAGAGAGAGAGAGAGGTAACGAGAACGAGAGAGAGAGAGAGAGAGGAGCTAGAGAGGGAGAGCTGGTTTGGAGCAATTCCCTCGGAATAGCTCTTCCCGCCCATCTTGTCTGTAAGGTGTCCGGCAAGAAGCAGAGAAACAGAGGCTCTTCTAGTCCGTCACGTGACGTCGGCTACGTCTTGTTTTCGCATTTCTTCCGCTTCGGCCCTGAAATTAGGAGAGTCTTGTTCCGAGACAATTTGCCTCTTAAAGTTCTTTTCCTTCGTTTTCAAAACGGAAATCTGGGCTAATCGGGTGTAGTTTACAAAGAAGAAAACATTCTCTTCTTCGCACGCTCTCCGGTTCGCTTGATTTAAGCCTGCCTGAATGAGAATTCGTCCCCATGTTCGTGCTAATGTTCATCCGATCGTGATTGCTCTTCTCTCTTCGCTTGCCGAAGAGTTCCCCCGTCTGCTCGCCTCGCAGCCTCTCGATTCACCGTACTCTCTCTCCCTCTCTCTGTCCCACATTGTTTATACGCGAAACGAATGATCCCTTCGTCTCTTCTTCGCTTTTTCAAGTTGGCACCTGATGCTTCTCCACACGTATCTCTTTTTCTTCAAACTCGTCATCTTCCTCTTCTTCTTCTCGGAATAACGCTGCGCCGGACGCCATTTGTATAATCCCATCGGAACTACACAATCCCCCTTTCCTTTTCCGCTGCCGAGCCACAAAGACTCGCAAGATTCCTCCCATTCAGCGTGTCTCTTTTATTAGCTTTCTGAGCTTTGTAGGCAAGAACAGGTGTAAAGTGTAATGAAGGAATTCAACTCCTATTTTGAATAATTCTACTCCTATTTTGAATAAGATTAATTTGTTTCGGACCTGTGGAAAAATGTTAATTATACATTGCTTAACAGAATGCATTTTCCGTCTTCTTCGATCTTCTCATCATCTTTTTCGTTTTATTTTCCCCCGATCTCTGTGAATTCCAAATATTGCAGAAGCAGCGATGAACACGGGGGCCGCGGAAGGTCGTCGTCAGCAGGCGCCGTCGCTGACGATCGTCAACATGATCTCGCGATCCTCGTTCCCGACGGTCGAGTCGTACCTCATAATCTCGTTCCTCGTCGCCGCCATATCTGCCGCCACCGTCTTCACAACGTTCCGCTCGCAGCCCGAGCTCCAGAAGCTTCTCGAAGAGGAGCTCCGCAACAACACGCGCCTCTCTTCCGCCTACGGACTCAACATCGAGGCGCTCTCCGGACAGACTTTCTTCCAAATTGCTCACTACATTTTATCCGACTCCACACTAATCTGGGTCGCCATCAACTCGTATTTCGCAATTTTGGCGGTGTGCACGAAACTAATAATCAAACTAACATTCAAAGAGCTGTCGAGACAGGAGGAAAGTCTGGCAAGACAGGCGTTCTGCTCGTATTTCTTGCTCACGTGAGTCGGAATCAAGGTTTCCAATACTGAAAATGGTCGTTTTGCAGAATCGTGTATCTGTCGGTGGTGACGGGACCGCAGAAGGGACATCGCGTGATGCCGTGGATGATTTGGGCAGGAATTTGCGGATTCTTGTCCCATTTGCAGTTCGTGGCCACTCAGAGACTCAAATATGTAAGCATTCATATGCAGGTTTGGAGTTCCATTCGGCCGCTTTGAGAAAGACTTCGATTTAAAAAAAAGTTTTCCGGTTAAAGAAAAGGACAGAATGGCTTTTCATGCGTTTCAATACTCAGGCGAATGCCCGTTTGTTTCCAGATTTCTCCGTCTTGCGACCGCGGGAACCAGAAGATGTCCCTTCTGTCGCTCTTCCTCTTTTTCCTCTCACTTGCCATGTCCTTCCTGATTTCCCGATTCCAACATCATCTGACGTGGCAGCCGGCTCTTCTTCTCTACTCTGACGTAAACATCTCCCCTCTCTAGTCTTTCCATCAACTCATTTACAGTGTCTTCTCGCAGTGATCCGTTCCACATTCATCATGTGCCGATGCCTGACTTCTATGAGGGTCTTCAATTTCAATCCGGACTCTGTTCGTCACTTCAACTACTGGCTCGAGCTGATCAACATCTTCTCGTGCGAGTTCATTCAGATGCTCAGCTACATCCAGCTGCTCATCATCTCTCCGGGACTCAACCTGACCAGCATCTTCTTCCTCTACCACATCAAGTTAACCTACACTGCCATGGTCGATCAAGTGAGCCGCCATCGGACGCACAAGCGCATCTTCACGCACATCGAGACCACCTACCCCAGTGTGAAGTGCGCCAACAGCGACGACCGATGTGTCGTGTGCTGGGAGCTGCTCGGCACTTCCCGTCGTCTCCCGTGCACCCACCACTTCCACGACTGGTGTCTCATGTGGTGGCTCGCGCAAGACAAGTCGTGTCCCACCTGCCGAGCCACGATCCCGTCCCCACAAGATCAGGTCGAGAGCACCTCGTCGGCCAACAATACGACGTATCGGTTTAACGGCGGACAGTTCGCGTTCGTGCGACTCCCGTCGTTCACCATCGAGATATCGACGAGTCTCGGGCCACTGTTCGGAAGAAGTGCGGAGCCGACGGAAGAGCAACTTCAGACGATGCTGGAGCAAGTGAGGGACATGTTCCCGCAGATGGCTCACGAGACGATCATGGCGGATCTCCGACAGACTGGCTCGACGCAGACAACGATCGAGAACATTCTCGAGGGGCGAATCGGGTTCAACGGATCACAGATTGCGGGAGTTGCTCTCGAGGATGAGATCTCGGAAGAGGTAAGAAAACATCCAGCCAACTTGACGTAGTGAGCCATTGCAGAGTGAGAACGAGATTGAGTACGAAGAGTCGGTCGAGATTCAAGATCCGGACGACGGCCGTCAAAGATCTTGGACGAAGCTGAGTTCGGAGAGCGACGAAGAGCTCTCGTACTACGAGAGAGAGCGAGCCAAGATGATCGAGACGTACCGAAGGAAGTATCTGGCTTCCGACAAGGCGGCCGATCTGCGCGCCAAGGGAATCACCGAATAACTTCTTCGTTTTCTGCTTTTTCTTTTTGCTTCCTTAGGATCTTCTTTTCTCTGTTTTTCCCGTTTTCATGTCAATTGCTACCTCGTGGCATCTTTTTTTCCCTATTTGTGTATGTAGTATTTGTTGTATATTTGTGTGTCTCTAGCATAGTTCCTCTCCTTTATCCTTCTTTCTTCTTCCTTTCATGACCCTCTTCTGTTCTGTATGGGTATAATCCATTCTTCTGTACCCCCTCCTTCCTCTTTGTTTCCGTGTTTTTCTCCTGAAATCTCGCTCCTCCCCCCTCTCTAATCCCTTTTTCGTCTCTCTTTCTCTGGTCCCGGTTTCTCTATGAGCCAATCTGTATATTTCATCTTCTTTGCCGCTTCCCCTTCCGCTCAAAGTATGAACACTTTGAACTTGTGTTTCGAATCGTTTTATTATAGGCAGTTAAGCGGCGGCGGCAGAAAGTAAAATAGCGAACAAATGGAGACATCTGGAAGTGATTTCAGTAGGCGGAAAGCATCAGATGGGCCGAGTGACGACACGACGGCAGTAGGTCAATGAAGTGCGGCGACCAGTAGATCCTCTGGTAACGACGGTCCTCGTGACGCGAGTGATCCTCACGACGCAGAAACGGAGCCACGTAGTCGAGTCCGCGGGCTCGTCCGTTCCAGTAGAGGAATTGGTTCTGATGGCTGGAAAAGAGGGCTCGGTTCGGTTGGGAGAAAGATCGGAACTGACCGGAGCGTATCAGTGGGGACGGTGAAAGTGCGACGAGTGACCGGCGGCAAAGAGACGTCCGACGAGCTCTTCGAGTGAATCAGATTCCGCGAGCCGTGCACTCTGAAGACGTTCCCTTCTGAATCCGTGCGCTGCTCGTTTCTCTCCCCGAATACCTGTACTTCTTGTCCTTCTCGAGAAGCCACTCGGATTGACGTGGATTGTAGGCCTTGTGGGGGGCCAGATCGTACTCGATCGCTCGATTTCTGAAGAGATTCTATGGGTTCGGAGAAGCCGGCAGGCAAGAAACGGACGGTCGGTTGATGCAGAGACTCGGCGCGATCGAAGTGTAGTTGTGTCGTTCGCGGAACGATCCGAGGTACGGCGTGTACATCTCGTCGTACTTGGAGTGACGCGCGAAGTTCATCGTGTTCGTCGCGTCCTCGAACCTGGAAACGGTCTGAGTGCCAGAAATGTTCGAGAGAACTCACGCCGTGGAGACGATGTCGATGTAGGTGCTCGAGGGCGAGCCGGCCACGAATCCCTTGTACGGACTCGTCGTCCATTTCGCCTCCGACGCCACCTGCGCTTTCACCTGGAACACGGACTTTGTTCGGTTCGCGAACTGCCTGAACCCCCCGCGCGCGCTTTCTCGCAACAACAAACAAGATATTCGGCTGTGAAGAGGGAAAGTTGAGGGAAACTCACGCGATCGAAGACGCTCATGTTGTTGTCGAAAGGGAAAGACTGAGGAGACACTGACTGGCGGCGGGAAGGAAGAAGAAGGGGCGGGAGGAGAGGCAACAAACAGCTGATATTGTTGGGGGCGGAAAGAGAATCGGCGGATCGCGAATGGCACGAGCGAGCGAGCGAGAGAGCCGAAGAGAAAAAAGAGAGAAAGAAGAGGAAGAAGAAGGTGCCAGTGATTAATGGAAACCAGCGGGGGATGAGCGAGACACGTGGAGCCGGGGACGAGCGGGAAGTTCGCTCCATCGAACTGACAGGAAAAGCGCCGACAGGGCCCCGAAGCTTTTCGCAACGTCAGGCCATTTTGACAATCTTTGACTTTTCGGTGGATTTCCATACTCAAGAGACAAGATCTCATTTCTTTTTTGCTGCTTCACATCGGAACTGCTCGAATCAGAACCATCTCGCGTAAAAAAAAACACATCAAAAGGAGATCGGAAGTGTGAGCCTTGAATTTGAAACCGAAAAGATCTAGAAGATGTGGAAATTCAGTTTCAGAAATGCGAATTTCAACAAAGGCAAATTGGGTATGGGCTCGAGGGACCAGCCCCGGCCTAGAAAGTTCCGGCCGCGGTCTGTCGAGGCACGGCTCGAAAGTATGGTAGCCTGAAGGAAAGAATCGACGTGCGTTGTTCCGAAACGTGACGTGACGTGACCTTTCTGGAGAGAAGCTCCGCCTCTACACCCACAACGCTTCCCTCCCGTCAGTTTGGGAATTCTCTTGAAAGACGCGTGGCGTTTGTGTTTCCGTGATTTGAGAATAATCGACGGAAGAAGTCAGCGATGCTTGTGTACGTCGCGCTGGCCATCGTTGCCGCCATCGCCTACTTCTACTACTTCCAAGTGAGAAGTCTCTTTGCAGAAGACGTTTCAGCCGTCCTTTTCAGAATGTCTTGAACAAGAATGATGTGAAAAGTGGGCCGAAGAGCTCGAGAAGCGCTCGCTTTGTCACTTCGAGTCGCAAGAAATCCGAGACGTCCGTCCCGAAGGCTCCAGTCACAGAGCAGCCGAGCTCCGAGCCTCCGACTGCTCAACCGCTTCCTTCTGTTCCGATCCCAGTCGCCGCTCCCGAGACCCCCGTCGTCCAGTCCGTGATGCTTCCGGCTCCGGGTGAGCAAGTTCCTCCGGCGGCTCCTGTGGCTCCGAGTGCTCCGGCTCCTTCTGAGCAACCGACTCCCGGTGGCTCTGTCATGTTGGCTCCGACGTCTCCCTCTGGAATGGGTCGATCTGTTATGCTGGCTCCGGAGGTCGGTCCAAATCAGGCTCCGCCCACTCTTCCTCTCGATCCGACACCGCTGACTTCTCGCACTCCGATGGACTCGTCTTCGACGTCTTCGGCTCTGACTCCTGGATCGACTACTTCTGGAACAACGTCTTCTGGACCCGAAACTTCGAAGAAGTCGAGCAAGAGAAAGAAGAAGAACAAGAAGAACAAGAAGAAGGTGTCGGTCGACAAGAGCAGTGAGAGTCACGTTTCCGATTCAGAAAGATCTTCGTGATTTCAGAGTCGAGAAAGAGTAGCAAGAAGGGGAAGAAGAACAAGAAGAAGAAGGGCAGCGACCAGGCGTCGAGCAGCACGCCCACGCCCTCCGACGGTCCGAAGAGCAACGACGCGCCCGAATCGAATGTCAACACCGCCGTCTCGATCCGCTCTCCCGCCAACAGCACTCCGGAAGGCGACGTGAAGACGGCCAACGAGGCGCCGCCGCCGAAGGACGACGCGCCAGAGTCCGGCGTCAAGACGGCCACCGAAGTGCAGCCGAACGACCCGGAAGTCGGCGTCAAGACGGCTACTGAACCTCTGCCCAACGATCCGGAGTCTGGAGTGAAGACGGCGAACGAGATCGCGAGTCCGGTGGCTGCTCCGGCAGCTCCATCGTCAGAAGTGAAGAGTGTTCAGGAAGCGGCTCCTTCTCCGGCTCCCGGCTCGGCCGTTTCGAGCACCGATTCGAAGAACTCGTCGGTGATTGGAAAGAAGAAGAAAAGTCAGTTGACGCCCTCTCTTTCCAGCTTCTTTCCTTTTTGCAGAGCGCTCAAAGTCGCGGGGAAAGAAGTCGTCGTCGTCGTCGAATTCGGACACTTCGCAGTGAACTTCTGCCCCTGTCTCTCTACTGTGTTTTCGGAATGAATGTCTTCTCTCGAGGCCAACGAAACGCGAAGATGATCAGTTCCGAAGTGGACTGTAACCTGAAACAGTACTCGTCTCGTCGTCTGCGTCTCTCGCCTCCCCGTACTCTCTCGTTCATTTGTTTATTTGGAGCACTGCTTTTGGGAGGGCGTTCTTTTGCTTTTGCTCAGTGGGTGGTTGAAGCAAAATAGTTCAAACATATACACAAACACAGCATAGAGCATAGAGAGAGAGAGAGAGAAAGCAGAAGATAGCGTACGGCACAAACAGGCGGAGAGCGTGCGGAGTGCGGAGGGTTTCCGCGCGGCAGACGCGGACCGAATGAGCCATCTGTACAGCGGCGGTCGGTTCGCCGCGAGGAGGAGGAGGAGGAGGAGGTCGATTGGCGGCGAAACCTTGTGTGGATCAGCACTATCATCACGACTCCTCGGCTCGTTCTTATGACGCGGTTTTCGAGTTTCCCACGGTTCGAATCAATGATGTCACGCATCTTCCAACACTTTCCGTTTCGTTCCCTTTTGCTGTTTGTTCGTTGCTTTGTGTCATGTTTTAATTATTTAGAATTCGATCATCGGAGGAGCATTTCTTAGATACGGGGACACACACTTTTGGGTAAACATTTCGGAAATTATTGAGAGAACGCAAGAATCGCAGCTCCTCTTTTCTGCACTTTTTCATTTTTGGACGAGCCAAGTGCAACATCCGTTGTTTTTTTCCGGACTGATCATTGAGTCCGTGAGATGACGACAACTTTTGGTGCCCCGACGACCTCGTAAATCGACACGAACGCGTCTCTTCCATGCGAGACTCTGCTGGAAACTGAGTGGATAATAATACAGTTTCGTCACGAATCCGAGAGAATCGGCACTCGCCTTGCCAGATACTGGTCACAATCGAGTACTCTCCTCCTCCTCCTCCTTCATCATTCTCTAAACCAATATGCGTTCGTTATGTAATTGTCGCTTCGGAATCGATTGTGGCACGCACGACGACGATGACGTTGACGATGATGACGATGAGAACGAGGATGTGTTGGCTGGATGGACGGAAGAGTCGTGTCGAGACCCATTTGAAAACTGGACATGCTACGACCGCTGATAGATACCTGTCGCTCTGCATTTTCATGGAAAAGTTTTGAGGACTCCCAACTTTTCAAGCGATTCCGAGTTTTCTTGATTCTCTCTCTCTCTCTCTCTCTCTCTCTCTCTCTCTTTCTCTCTCTCTCTCTCTCTCTCTCTCTCTCTCTCTCTCTCTCTCTCTCTCTCTCTCTCTCTTTTCATCTTTCTCTCTTTCTCTTGGTCTATAATCGAGAGGGATAGAATCTGAAGTACGCGGCACTACTTCATGCAACCAGTAGTATCCTTGTCAAACACTCGCCTCTCTTCCTTCTTTCTTTGAGAAACTCTCGACCTGCTTCTCCCTCCCATGACGTGTTTCTTCTTTCTTTCCCCCAAAAAACCAAATGTTTTCCCGAAAGACAAGCTTCTTTCGTGTGTTCTGCTCCTCTCCGCAAGCGTTTCCGCGCCGCGCCGCGCGGAAGCTCTTTGCTAATTAGCCACCGGACTGTGCGGAAAAGCGGCACGCTCGCTCGCACACATTTCATCTTTCCATTGTTTCGCCCCTCGTTGTTAAAAATAGGCACATTGGACATGTAATCTGATAAATGTTTCCTTATGGGGGATTGAATGGGATTACTGTACCCCTATTGAAAAGTTGCGATTCTTTCGAAAGCCTCTTCTGAATGGAGGAAAGAGCGGGTCCTTCTCGCTTCATGAGTCACAATAAGCCTTTTGAGAGAGACCAGAGTGGAGAGGAGGGTATTATGAATGTAAATTGTACATTTATATCGGTATCGTGGTCGTCGTCGTCGTCGTGTCGCCGGATGAATCTCGGCAACAACAACACAACCCTCGAGATAGATCCCTTTCTCTCTTTCTCTCTCTTTCTCTCTCTCTCTCTTTCTCTCTCTCTCTCTCTCTCTCTCTCTCTCTCTCTCTCTCTCTCTCATTCCTGCGAACGGTATTCCCGAATGGTTTTCTTCCCGTATTGTTTGTCAACATGTCTCTTTCCCAGTCCACCCCATATCAATCGCACGCAATTCTCGCAAATCCGTCTAATATCCCGTCCTTTCGTTTCGTTTCTGTACTATACACAAATCCGGCCACCCTCTCTCTCTCTCTTTTCGTTTTTCTCTTATCACTTTTGTGTTTGCTTTGTGAGCTCATGTCTCAGCGTCGCACCGGATATCGAGAATACCGTAATCCGGTTCGATCCTCCTTAGGCGGCCGAGTTTCCGCGGTCACTTTTCTAGTCCCTCCGTCGCCGGAAGTGACTTATCTACTTTTCTGATCTTTTTTGCATTCAAATCTCAGATTTCGCATCGAGATAAACGGAAAAAGCGAAAACTTTCGCTACTTTTTCATTCTACTCTTTTTGGAGCATGTATCGCGAAAAAGAAAGGAATTTGTTAATTCAATCTGCCTGAGAGCAATGTGAATCCCAGGGGATTTCTGAGAGAGAGAGAGAGAGAGAGAGAGAGAGAGAGAGAGAGAGAGAGAGAAGGAAGAGAGGAGGAGTGGGTCAGTTGGTGATGCCATTTGTACACTTCCTCCAGGTATCTTCCCATTCCGAACAGATGTTATCTTTCCGACGACGAACAGGTCAACCTCTCTTTCTCTTTCTCTCTCTCTTTCTCTTTCTCTCTCTTTCTTTCTTTCCCACCAATTCCCGTTCGTTCGTTCTTCCCAACTTGTTATCCCTCCTCCACTTGTTTCTCGTTCTTTTCTCCTTTTTCCGGATCTCCGCACCCTTCTAAACCATAATATCTCCATCGTTTCTTTCATTTTCTCATTTTCGATTTCTACACTATACAGTCGAGAGGAGGAAGAGCGAAAAGACAGAAAACGAAATATATAATTGCGCGTGCTTCCTTCTTTCCAGAGAGAAACACTGTTCTCTTTTCGCGCTCGTTTTATGCATAATTTATCAGCCAGTGTTGTGAGGAGGGCGGGACGCCGTAAAACAATCCGGAGAGAGAGAAAGAGAAATAAAGGAAGAGAAAGAGAGAGAGAAAGAGAAAATAAAGGAAGAGAGAGGATTCTCGTGTGTCTTGAGAAGATACAGAATGTATATATCAGCACTTCATTTGAGACGAAAGTTCCGAAACTTCCGGAACATTCCGTCCCTCTTTCTTCTCGTTTTTCTGGAATGACCTCCCCCGAAAAGTGCCTTCCTTTTAAAGATTTCCAGTCTTTTCCCGATTTTTCTCGTTTTCAAGCTTCCCTCTTTTGTCTTTTACCATCTTCTCTTGTTTTTTGGTCTGTAGGCTCGAGGTTATCAGAGACTGTTCGAATGTAACCGACCATTTGGAAACTGTCATCTGCCTGATTCGGCCCGTGACAACTCTGCACAGAACAATTGAGAGAAGAAGAGAGTACTTTAAAGTGTCCGATCTGTCACGTGACTGCAGTAGTTCTCATTTCCCTTGTGCTATCCAATTTTGCTTGAACGTCCTCTCCCCACTCAAAAAACTGCCTCTCGATTTAATTATCTGTAACTACCTGATAGTGACTCATACTTCCTCGTCCTACCGTTTTCTCCGAGATTTCGAACGAGTAAGTGCACGCAGTGAGAATTAATTTCTTTCTCTCTTTCTCTTTCTCTTTCTCTCTCTCTCTCTCTCTCTCTCTCTCTCTCTCTCTCTCTCTCTCTCTCTCTTTCTCTTTCTCTTTCTCTCTCTCTCTCTCTCTCTCTCTCTCTTTCTCTTT